>OY288254.1:9153726-9753726 GCA_958450325.1 Agrostemma githago | reverse complement strand
TCACCTGTTTTCTTGTCCAAAGACGAGAGGCAGTGCCTGCAAGACAAGTAAATAGCCAAGTCAAGGAAACGGGAATGGAAGCCTCGAGGAAAATTAGGCTAGTTGGAGCCCCCTGAACTACCTTGAAGGCCGGGGATCAGGCCCAGCGGTTCCAGGTACTCATCTATGACGATGAGATCTGCATGGGGAAGCCAGAAAGCAGGCTCAATGGGAGCCCTCTGGGTAACTTTAAACTTCTCAACCAAACTGTCATCTGCTTGGCTCAGCTTCACTTTTAGATCTTTTCCCCCAACACCCGGATGGTATTCTCTGCGGGTTTCCATGCGGGTACGCACATGGTTCCTAAAGTGCCTAGGGATCCTCCACCCTGAGGCGCTGTGAACATACAGAAAATTGTCTTTCCAGTCCTTCAGGCTGTTCAAAACCGGCCAGACCAGGGCGTATTTTTTCGACTTCAGAATAGACCAGTATCCAGGGGAGTCATCTCCCCTCGACGAGGATACCATCTGTAGCCAAGTCATGGCACGCAGAGAGTCTATGGAGGGCCCCTCCCCATGGAAGAGGCAAGTCCAAGTATAGGCCACAAGCGTCCTGACCGCCGAGGCGGTCAGCTGGGCAATAGCCACGTTCATCCTCCTAAAAGCCTCCTCCAGGAAGGGGTGAAGGGGGAACCGCAGGCCGAACTCCAGATCCTTGTGATAAACGGCCACGCAGCCGTCAGGAGGGCAACACACCATGTCCTTCTCCCCAGGGACTATGACTGTGTACCCCTCCCCAAAGTTATAAAATTTCTCAATCTCCCCGGCAGCATTACTTTCCAAGATCAGGTCCCGATTCTTGGACTCAGGGTAGGTTTTCAAAGGGACCAAAATACTTATTTTTGTCCAAAAAGTACTTCTTTCCCTTTTCCCTGGGTTTAAGGCCAGCAATAGTGGTAGGATCTATCTCTAGAGCATCGTCGTCGGAGTCTACGACGTCGAAAGGAGCGGGGTCTGGAGAGTTGGCACCCCCATCTTCCTCAGGGCGATCCTCCCCGCCGGGCCTAACCCCAGAAGAGGAGGCTAGGTCGGACCTTCCCCCTTCCCTACCCTCCGTCTTCCCAGACGATGGGCTAAAAGAAATGGCGCGAGCACGAGACATACTACTCTGAAGAAGAAATACGATGAAGAAGAAAAACGAAGAAGTTGGAGTCAAGATTCTAACCTAGAAAGGTGATCGCCGCCGAAAGATCCGAGGTAAAGCGCTCTTCAAGCCTTGAAAAAGGGTGCAGCAGCAAGGAGAGCAAAAGAATAAAAAGGGTTTTTAGATTCAAGAAGTGTGAAAGAGGAAAATAGGGGGAGGAGAAAGGCTTATATAGGTCCGGACATTTGAAAGGTCGCCCTTCCTTTCTTTTCTGCAAATTCCCCCCGTAAAGTTGCCTCCACGCGTCACACTCTGAACTGACCAGTTCTCTCTCCCCAAGAAAAACCTCGAAAAGACAAGTCGTCAAGTGGGTCTGCCTCAACAATGACGTCGTCCCATTTCAAAAAAAAAAAAAAAAAAAAAAAGAGACAGAAATAAACGGCCCGATCTTTTCATTAAGAAAGCCCAGAAAACGGGCAAGTTACAAACATGGCCACATTACAAAAGGAGCTAGAGAGCCTGGCTCGACCCGCCCGCCTTATGGGGGCAGGCCTAGTCATCATCAAAACCTGGGGAGTAATCCCCAGAACTATTTTGTCCCCCTATGTCGGAGCCCCAATCCCAGTCGTCGGAGTCTCTGAAGGGGTCTGCAGAATCATCGTCCCTATCCCAACCGGAGAAATAGCCACGACCGTCACTGTCTCCAGACTCCCTGCTACTAACATCCCAGTCCCTGCCATAAGGGACTGTTTCAGCGTTATCGCAGGAGCCGCAGCCCGTCTTCTTCTTGGGAGACGAAGGGCCTGACTCCGGAGATGAGGTCAGCTTGGAGCAGTCAAGATCAAAGTATTCAGGATGCAGCCAGGGAAAGCACTCTGGGCATCCCCTGTCGAAACAAGCTCCTGCCTGTCGGCAGATCCTGTATTTAGGAGGGGCTGGAGAAGCCCCCTGCAGACGCTTGCCCGCCCTGATGCGAGCCCTCCTAAGTTTCCTGCGAAGCCGAGTGCGAGGCTGTCGGCTGCGGCGCAGGATAAGGGAAGACACTCTAGGGTATCTGAGTCTCCAGCGACCCCTAAAGCGGCGGGTCACTACACGGACCCCTTTGCAAAGGAGCACTTTCGTAATCCAGGACATTTTCCTCAAAAAGGAGAAATGAAGAAGGGCTAAAGAAATGATTTATGGAAAAATGGAGAGTGGACCGAAATTTATATAAGGGGCTAGGACTGCATTAATGGTGCCTTAACCACCTCTGTAAGAAGAAGCACCCAATCATAAGGTCTGCACACTGCCCGAAAATCCATTTTGCAAAAGAGTAATCATGACTGGGAGAACATTCCAACTTCTCACCAATGCGCTCAGACTTCCCACCTCGGGAACAAGCAACGTATTAAATGCAAGGAAATTCAAAAGTCAACTGCACCCCATCTAGTAAAACGCCTGCCCAGAAGGAGACCTTGCCTCCCCTCTAAGCCGGCGTGGGCCAATTGATGGGAGTTGACCGTGTCATGGGTCGCCCGCCCATATCGCCTTGGAAGAACTCGCCCCCAGGACGGAGGAGAGCCCGCCCAGCAGGCTCGCATGGGGAACAATTGCTACTGACCTAAGTCTGCCCAGCAGGGCAATCCAATCCCCCTGCTCACTAGCTCCCAGGGTGCCCCAACCTCCCGACATGAGCAGGGGAAACCGAGGGCCCATCCGTCATTCTGCCTAAGGTAAGTGAGAATGGGTGGATGGGACAGATCCACGTGTCGCTCTGCTGGCCACCCATTCTCCCGTTCTTTTCCCCCTATCCCCCTCTCTCTTGTGGAAAGGTATAAATACTCATCCATCTTCCACATAGAGGGGGTTGGATTTTCTCTCTCTAGACTCTTACTCCTAAAAAACGCCGCCTAGTTCCTCACGAGCTAGGTTCGTCAAGGCATTCCACGGACTGACTTAGGCATCGGAGAGGGTTCCCCCGGACAACCTCCGGGGCCCTGTGCGTTACTTGTGCAGGGAGCAGACTCGATCCGCCGGGAAGGTCCGATCGCAGGGGAAGAGAAAAGAGAGATCAAAAGAAGTCGAGCAAGCAATACCCGAATCCACGGTCGGGTTTATTGATTCCGTGACCGGAACACAACTAAATCTCATTTTAATTTTCAGTTCGACATTTATAGTGTGAAGGAATTTGAGTTTATTTGAAATTGGCACAAAATAGTTGGAAATAACATTAGCCTAGTAAAATTTTGGTATAAAAAATTCTGATAATTTGTAAATTAAAAGGCCTCATTTTTTAAGTTTCGCTTCGGACGTCTCTTATCCTTGAGATGGCCCTGTCTCCACATCTATTAGCTTCAAGGTAGATACGTTGCACCTCTACAATCCAATCATGGTCCGAGATTGAGGACTGACAAATTTTTATCGTGTGAGAATGAGTCGTACTTGAGTAAGCTAATGATTATTTTGTGAAGATAACTAATACTTCTCATCCAATCCAATGGTAGCATGGATCCACTTTTCTTCTCACAAAAAGTGAGCCTACCATTGGATTGGATGGGAACCGGAGTAGTAGTTTTGATTATTGTTATGAATTCATCTTTGCTTTAGTTCATTTATAAACATTCGGTAGCACTCCTTCCGTATTTTTCTATATGACGTTTTATTTTTTTTAGGTGATGCTTTGACTTTAATTTTTATGTTAATACATTAATCCGAAATTTTCATAAATTACATCATAAAATTCCTTACGAAAAGAGTTATCAAATTAGTATTATATCTCTCTTCTACTAAGAGGATAGAAAGTGCTTAGGTGTCACCATCTCATGCATTTTCTTCCCTCAAAAAACAAAACACTACTATTTTATTAAGGAAATAAATAAATTACAAGTACTAAATTCAAGTGGTTAGAATTTTTTTATCTCATAATATTTGGAGTATTATGTTACGAAGTATCTTCTAATTTGTTAACAAAATTTATAATGATTTGAAAAAATATAAGGGAATGTATTTTGATTCGTGGTAAACTGGCAGTTGATTTTGTGTTTTAAAAAAAAATCAAATAATCAGGTAAAAATTATGTTATTATTAGGTTTGTAAAAAAATATTCATCAAAATATTACTAATAGATACAGAGTATTAAATGAGATTGCTCGATTACCTTTATTATCATTGAAATTTTAATTTTGTAATCAAATAATTAGGTTAAAATTATAAAATATTATTATTAGGTTTGTAAAAAAAAATCATTAAAATATTACTAATAAATACAGAGTATTAAATGAGATTGCTCGATTACCTTTATTATGATTGAAATTTTAATTTTTTTGTCAAATAAAAATGTAAATAGGATTAAAAATTTGAAAATCTAATAGGTTATCAATTACTCCCTCCGATTCTTTAGATTCGCAACATATTCCATATTTGGCAAATTCATTAGGTTTGCTACATTTCCAATTTGGGTTTTATTTTTCTTATAAAATGACCAACATACCCTTCACTTTTCATTATTATATTCCAAAATATTCACTAACTTTTTACCTATCTAACTTTTTCTATTATTATATTGTTTATTCTCACAATAACCTCACTTATAAGTGGCCCACACTTACTATTCTTATTTTTAGTGTGAACAGTAAATGTTGCGAACCTAAAGAATCGGAGGGAGTATATATTTTAAAATAATCACTAAAATAAAATTCTAAATATACCATGCATTATTGCGCGGGATCGATTATAAATCTGAAAAGTTAATAGGTTATCAATTAGATACGTATGAATATAGGTTATCAATTAGATACGTACGAGTATTTATAAAATATTATGGAGTAAAGTGATGTATTTTGTGAGTATTCGTTCGTGATATAAAATAACTTTTATTTAACTATCATGAAAAAATTTAGGAAAAATATAATCAGCTCAATTATATCAATTAAAATTTGAAAAAGTTAATACGTTATCAATTAAATACGAACGAATATTTTTAAGCAATGCACTAAAAATAAAATTTTATAATTACCGTGCATTATTGCACTGAAACTATACAGTTTTATAGTAATATATTTTTTTATGTTGGGAGAGATATTGAAGAAAGGTGTTGTCTCAAAAAAGAGAATGACTTATGAAAAAAACAGAGGGAGTATATGATACTAGTACATTTCTACAAGAAAATGATGTTAAAAACTCGTTTATATAAGCTATTCGTAGGATCTTGCGATCCTACAATCGATTCTCAAAGCCCCTTTTCAATCCAAAAGTAGAAATCTCGATTCTAACAACCTTACTAGCACCTCAGTTTGGAGTTCGGAGGTATCACATGTCCAACTCAAAACCATGAAGTTATTTCACAAAATCACCATCGTTTACATTATACTAGCGTCTACCATTTGCAGCCAAATGTAATCAATGAGTCGAGGGAGCTGGTAGCCACAGCTCAAAGAGAGTTAAAAATGATGCACCATCTCAGAGATTTGCGTGAAACCTAAATGCATGATGAAATTCAAGTTGCTTCACAAAACAAAGATTGCAAGCAAAACCATCCCCAAGAGCTAGATAAGCATGTTTGACAGGGGAAGTGCAGCACGGCCTCAGTAAACAGAAAGGGTACAACTATCAGGAAATATAATGATTTCAGTTAGCAATGTGGTTCGCTATGGTTCGTAGCGCTACTGATTCCGGCCCCTATTCTTTCTGGAGGAGGAAACTGTAACCCAACCATCTTCATCAACCATCTGTTGGGAACTGCTACTATTTTTCTTTACTGGTGTAGAGTCAACCATCATGTTGGACACTTCACTATTCTCAGTGTTCTCCTCGTCCTCGTCCTCGTCACTATCACTTACAACCTGTGAAAGCACAAAATCGTTTTGCATTTTACCCTTTTTCAGTTTTTCCAATAACATCCTATGAGACATCATATGAAGATCGAAACTTTTCGTTCTACACCAAGAACACAAATACTCATATAAGGTGATTTATAAGCATCTTTATGATACCCAAATATCGAAAAAACAAATGATACGGAGTTCTTACTAAGGCCATGTTCTGTGTGGCTGAAATGGGCTTACGAAGTGAAGTGGGTTGAATTGAAGGAGACAAATCGAACTTAAAGGGGCTGGACCGAAGTGGGCTGAGCTTTGAGCAATAAAATTAACTGGAAAGCCCAATAGGGGTATTTGAGTAAATGACATGCAACTATAGCATAGCTAAGTGTAAATCATGCAAAACAGATCACGGAGGCTTAATTTTTTTATTAACTAGTTAACAAGACGGTTACCTGTCTTGGGTTACGAGGCACTGCTATCAGCTCTCTCAACTTTTGAATTGACTGGTACTGGCCTTCCAAGCACTCTTGATGCATAGTCATCAAATCCTCTGCCACCTGTGACCAAGTTGAAATCCTAGATCAGGTTAATGAAAGACAATTTCTTGGTGCCAATCTTGAGCACTTTAGCAAACCAAAAGTTCAGAATATCTGAAAATAAATCAACGTTGAAAGACTTGCAAGGTTTGCAACTATAAAGATTATATAGACTCAATTACTCAAATCAGTACTAAAAAAACAACCTCCTCAATGCTGCCATCTTCAGCTCCAATACCAAAAGTAATCAAACCATTAAACAGCAACTCCTCCAAATCATCGATGTATATGGGTTCTGGGGGAAAAACAAAACTAATATCAGGAGATTAGCGAAATAAATAATTAATCAGGAGCACTTCATTATTAAGAAGTAGCTCAAATTCAGCTAAAAAGTTGTGCAATAATCATATAATGCAACTAAAACATTAAGATAGTGCCTCAGAATCTTCAGCAGACGGCCGTTGTCGGAGTGTATGTGTAGACATGTGGTCTTACTTTAGGTTGAAAAGGCAGGGGATTTTCAGGACTCTCAAAGAAAAATGTGCTGATAATTGCTGGACAGCTATTTCACAATATACATGGATACACTTTGGTGAATCATTTTGCATTGCTCCACGTTCTAGAGCCAAAGATTGAGGCGTTGCATAAAAAGAAAAGCCCAAGATTAAATTTGGGCTTAGATGAAACAACGCAAAATTAGCTCATGGACGACGACGACAGACAGACAGACAAGATTTCTAAGTCGCAAAATTTAGTAGAAGCTGATTATAGGAATGAAAAGGGAATGATCATATTAGCAAATTTCAGAGTGCATACCACAAAATGAATTATAATTGAAGTATTTTTTTCACCCAAAACACAAAACACTGCAAACGGCAGGAGGGGTAGGCGAACTGAACATATCAAAGAATTTAAACGATCTTTTTTGTTTTTATAACAGGCGCCAACTAAACAATAGCTGAGGTCATGCACAGCTCAATACAAACCCAAGTATAATACAAACATGATTAATATTCTGATGAGAGAAGACAAAACCACAGAACTCAATAACATAAGAGCAATCTACAAATGAGTAATTACACCATCACCAATTCAACACTACGAAGGTCAGTCTTTGCCAAGCTGATATTCCGTCCATCATGCGTCCCATATTATTGACGGCGCCATATAAAATTATAAATCAATCCAACTACCTTCTAAGCTAGCTAGCAATTTACGCTTGTTGCACATAACATTAGACTACACTTCTACTTCTACTCCCTCCGTCTCGTTCATTTATTTGCCTTTGCAGTGAATATGAAGGCAAACAAATCAATCACATAACTTTTACTTGTAATCACTGATGCTTAATCTCCATCAGTCCTAATACAAAACCTATTTTTTCCTTCAACCAAATCCAGTACATAAAACACTTAATTCTACGATTCTACAAAAATCGTTTCCGGGTTCTGTTGTTATAAGTTCTAAATCGCTTGATCCTCATCAAAATTAGTGTGAAACGAATGTTCCACTATAACCTTATTGGTAAAAGACATCAAGACAACACACACAAACACAACACAAAATTTATAGGAAAAAAATCTGCAATCGAGCCAAATCCAAATTCTGACCCTCGTTAAAAAAGGAGAAAATAGAAAGAAAGAAAGAAAGAAAACCTTTGCGATTAGGTTGGTGGAAGAAATTGAAGATATTGGATGCGAAATTGTGAACTTGAGTTGGGTTGCCGAATCCATTTGCAAGTCCAGCATCAAGAGCGTCCCATAGCGATAGGGTTAATGAAATGCCTTGCAGGAATTGGGGAATTGATTCTGCAGACAGTTGTTTGAAATCCCCCATATTTCTTTTCTGGGTTTGGAGTCGTCAGAATTGATGAGAAGCTTCAAGACGACAAGAGGGGTTTGTGTTTGCTTATGGATTGTATTTGTGGGTAGCCTCACTTAAAACCCTAAAATGTTTTTTTTTTTTTTAAAAACAAGGGTAATAAACTAGCAGGAAAAAACAACGAAGTCCATTTAATGGTCGTCTTTTCAACTAAATAACTATGTCCCCTATAATCAAGTTTAGTCAAAAATTGTGTTTTTGCCGTTGTGAGTTTAGTCAAAGTCAAAAAGATTACGTATACACTTACTGTATAGAGAATGTTCTACACCACCATTCACAACCTTCCACATGGTATAGTTGAAGAATATTGCCTAAACATTTAATTTCTTTAGATTTCTTCATTAATTAACCCCTAATAAATATTTTTGTTTAATATTAATACTTTAATTAATTAAGTTTATATTTCATTATTATTGTATTTCATTTTTTGTACATTTATATGGTCAATATTTGTAATGTCAGTAACTCTCCTGTAAGACCGTCTCACGGTAATTTTATCGTGAGACCCCTCACATAGAGGTTGGTTACAAATTTAGTAACCACCTATTGTATGAGAGGTCTCACGATAAATTACCGTGAGACGGTCTCATACAAGTTTTTGTGTTGTGATGTACTGTACATTTTTTGTATATTGTATTTTGCATGATCAGCATTTGTACGGTCAATATTTGTACGCCATGTATAATTGTGTAGATTTTCGTATTTTTGGTACATGTACGTATATCTTCAATATTTGTTATGTGTTTCGTGTATTTTTTTAACGATTATTTTTCATATGATTTATTTTCTATGCCAATATTTGTACGCCTTGTATAATTGTATAGAATTCCGTATTTTTGGCACATGTACTTTTGTTATGTGTTTGTTACAACTCCGTATATGTTTGGTATATTTTCTTTTTACGATTTTTTATATCATTTGTTTTCTAGAACATTTTTTAAATATAAAGTATGATTTAAATTTAAATACATTGTTATTATAATACATTATTACGTATACGTCATCCGGTTACTTTCTTAAATTTGTTTATCGATACTATACTCTAAACAATGTAGTATTAATATTGTTGAATGATTATTTACTAAGATTATTCGTTGTATTTTTGTAGACACCTGCATTTTGACTGCCAGGTGTCTATGGTAGTTTCCAAAAATCACTCGATGATGATCGGACGCTAACGTGTTTCTACGCGCTCGGATACGGGCTCAAATCCATTAATCGCTGGCTAATGCACTTACGGAATACAAATCTCACCAAACAGACCTCAATTCCAGGCCCAGTGGACCATTCCGAGTCAAACAAGACTAATTTGGGCCAAAACCGACACCGGAATTAAAACCGACTTTTCACGATTGGGTCGACCCCGGTCAAAGTCGTTTCCGAGACACACAAAAACAACTCATCAATCCTCAAAAGTCCAAGTCAAACACAAAACCCATCAAGGTCAAGGTCCAAACAAGACCCGCGCGACCCATTTAGGCCACTCGATCGAGTGGGCCTGCTTTGAGCCCGGCGGCTGGTGTAACGGGCCACTGTCGAGTGCCCTAGCCCGGGTGCCCTAATATTTTCTATATAAGCACCTTCCCATGCACACATCTACACATCATCTAAAAAACTCTAATCTCTTACACCTCTTTACAACCTTAGCAATCTACAACCCTAATCTTACACAAACCCTAGACAAACCCTAGGAAAAATCCTAGGAAATCGACCTTAGCAAGACCCTAAACCTAGTTTTAGGAAATTCAACCCGAGCCACCACAACTTAGCCTCCATACACCTCGAAGACTCCCGTGCCATAACCACGTTTACGAGCCTTAATCCGAGACAGAAACATGTAGGTTGAGGGTGACAAACCTCCTTCTTCTTTCTTTTCGTTTCCTTTTTCCTTTTTTTTCGTTCTTTTTGTTATTATTATTATTATTATTATTATTATTATTATTATTATTATTATTATTATTATTATTATTATTATTATTATTATTATTATTATTACGTATTATTATTATTATTATTATTATTATTATTATTATTACCGTATTATTATTATTATTATTATTACGTATTATTATTATTATTGTTATTATTACCGTATTATTATTATTATTATTATTACGTATTATTATTATTATTATTATTATTATTATTATTATTATTATTATTATTATTATTATTACTACGTATTATTATTATTATTAATGTTACGGTTATTTTTATTATTTATTTTATCGCGCATTCATCTTTTTTTCAAGTAATTATTTCATAAGGGTCGAAACCCGTTGACACGGATCCGACATCACAATCCCTAGGGATTTATTTCGATGTCGGAAAAGTCGAGGGAATCAAGTTTTTTTTATTATTCAAGTAAAGCGTCGATTTTAGATTCGGTACCAATTCCATAATTGGATATCGAATCTAACAATCAAGTCATATGAATTAATTAACGTGATTTATTCATATCACGATAATTAATTCAAAGCGACTAAAATTAATCCATCTTTCTTATTTTTTTCACTCTAAATATCCCATATCGATTCAATAATCGAATATGGGATAGGATGAGTATTCAATTTTAGAATCGAGTATAAATTCAACAATATTTATATTCGGTTCAACAAATTCGCGATTTATAAAAAACCAAGTCGAACATAAATTGTGCAATATTTATGTCCGATTCGGTAAAACCGTCTAATTATCAAAAAACCAAAAGCAATTTCAAACGATTTCAAAATCAACACGATTTCGTACACGATTTCTTAATCGCATAGAGGGCACTCGACCGAGTGCCTGATCCACTCGGTCGAGTGGCACCTCAAAACCGAGTCAGAACGCATGTCACGACCACCACTCGGTCGAGTCTCACAGTGACTCGATCGAGTGGCCATGTACTCGACCGAGTTGGCCAATAACTCGGTCGAGTACGGTCCTAGACACGAAACATAAACTTTTTTTATGCTTACTCGATCGAGTCCATCGACCACTCGATCGAGTAGCCTTACAACGACTCAAAACGCGAGTCGTACATGGTTCTATTTTTCAAAACTCGATAGTATTTTACGACATTAGGTCAACATATGCATAATCAATCATATGTATGCTATCTTTTCAAACCGTGCATCCCCATATTTGCATCTTTTTCAATTCAATTCAATATTTGCAAACCGTTATTATTCGTTTCTTTACATCGTTTACTAACGCGTTTTCTTTTGTTTCTTTTGTCAATTTAATTATTATTCGTTTATTATACTAAATGAACTCGCATGCTAAAATACAACTTGGACGTTAATTTTAGTTGCATTAAATTGACTTAGAAACCCTTTCAATTACATTCGCATGTTTAGGGAAAATAAATCTTTGCATATCATTTTCCCGTTTTACTAGCACGCGTACTAGAAAGTCATTCGAGTTCTTAGTAGAGGCCGCTAAAGTGCGGGCTGGGTTGGGTGTCCTTTGTGGGCTTCCCAACACGTACCCTCACCCCTTACTCAGAACCTCGGTTTCCGGATGCCCGAAACCGTTGGCGCACGAGAGTCATTCAATACACGATATCCGATAATGTCGGTATCGGTATCGATATGCAAAGGGACGAGCCCAATAAACTCTGACATCGGAAATGGGCCGTATTTTGTATACGGCCCACTACGACATAGAGTGGGCTCGAACGGTTCCGAATAACCATAAAATTCGGTGGCGACTCCACATAGACCTAAATTTCAATTCGATCCTTCTCATATGGAGATTCATTCGCCTACCCAAACCCGCGCGTGGCCGCATCGGGGTGGACCTATGTCATGTCCACAATTTTACGTCTAAACATAACCGTTGTACTTAGATTGATCAGTTTCCGATACAATACTTCGTTACAGTAGTATATATATACTTTGTACGTAAACCTACGCGTTTATGTATCTTTTACCATATTTGTTATACGATATTATTAACTTATTATAATTTTGTTTTAAGATATTATTATATATGTTAAAAATTATTGTTAGTATTAATGCATATATGTTATACTCCCTCCGTGACTCCGTCCCATTTGATTCTTTATACGGTCATGTATTTGATTTTCTATGGACATAATTACCTGTAGACGGTCATGTATTTTACTTTATCGACTACTTATAACTTATAAGATATTGAAATATGACATTCTATTGAGTAATTTTTCCATCTATGCAATTATTTTTTTCCCGCTCTAATATCTACACAAAAAAAGACTACCCAATTACTAACGTCAATGAAATTCATCAAGATTTATAGGAGGCAATATATACAACTCGACTTCATATATGAAAAATGAAGTACGATTTTTTCTCGGAATAAACAAAAAAAATATAACTCCATCGACTATTATTTCGAAAAACCTTTGTTGTTAAATACTCCGTATGACTTACAAAATATCAGTAAATAAATACTCCGTAAAATTTTAATTTTAAAAAAAAAACGTTTACAGAAGAAAAAAAAAGAATTAAAAATCATCGTATAAATACCATACTAAAAAACTATAGCATATATAAATACAATACTGTACCATATATAAATACACGTATAAAAAAGTGATAAATAAAGATATAAAAATTCAATACATGTATTAACCTTAAATAAAAGTTGATAAAAAAAATGAAAAATACTTTGTATTTAGACCTAGAAGATTAGGTGAGAATTTAATTAGGGTAATTAAATGAAAGAATCTTGTAAATGATAGATTCTTTGGGTAGGACATGTGGCACATTAAAAATGGTGGTGTATGATACACTTCATACACTAAGTGTATGTCTATCATCTTTCAGTCAAAGTAAATAGGGAATGTTCTTCAAAAAAAAAAAAAAAAAAGTAAATAGGGAATGAAAAAAATGACGGTTGTTTGGTGGGCTGACAACGGACAAAATGAAAGGCCACAATTAAGTAGGATCTGATTCAGACTCTGCGACCATTGAAAAGCTCTCACCTAGGTTGCACGGACACACCGGATTTGTGGCGTACCGACACGCCTGGATACGTGTCGGACACACACAAAATTGTGTCCGAGTTTTTTTTTTTTTCTAAAAATGGACACGTATTGGACACGGACCGACACATTTAGAACACGGTTCAGGACAAAAAAACAAACAAAACTCTATCTTTTCAAGCGCACCCGCCACCAACCATTCCCTTATTACCCCTTCAAGTTTCAACAACTCTTCTCACCCGACGCCACCCCAACTACGATGCCGACGCCGACGACGACCCTGACTTGTCCTCCTCTGCGACAATCGACAGTGATAAATTGAGGGTTATTAGATTAAATTATAGGGTTTGTTTTGGGTTCAATTAGATGGTTATTGTTTCGCTCCTTGTATGATTTGATTTGGGTTCTATTTTTATAGTTTGAGATCAATTTCCTTCTTGATTTATAGGGTTTATTACTCCTTTCTCAACCATTAGTTCTATTACTTTTTTGTTTGTGGCCTTATAACTTTATAAGTGACCAAAATTGAATGTTTATTATAAAGAGCTTAATATCCCTTTATTTCAATATACATATTGTCTTTTTAACCGTGTCTTGAAAAAATCTGAGCGTCGTGTCCCGTGTTCGATACGTGTCTGTGTCCGTATCGGTGCAACCTAGGCTCTCACATGGGTAAAACTAAGAGATCGCAGACCAATGAGGAATGCTTAGGACAATAAACCACATCTAGAAAATATATAATGTCATACGATGTATATAATTAGACATCTTAGCCCATCTCTCGACCAACTACTATAGTTGGTTAGCAATGTTATATATATAACATGAACAATTCACTTCTTGGAAAACGGCAGCCCATATTAGCGAGGATTGAGCCGGATTAAATAGAATGAAGGACCATAGTATGGGGACGGAAGATACCCCGTGCAACTGAGCTAGTAATGAGGCGCCTCTTCGCCATCTTTCCTAGATGGACTAGTTTTTGCATTGAAAATATTTTGTCGAGAGACCCTGAAAGTATGTAACTACTACATTTTTTTCCGGTCACTATTTTTCGCCTCACTTTTTAAGATTTTTAATAATTCCCTCGTGTCACACACTTATGCAAGTACGCTGCGGTTAATAAATTAAATTGTATTCTCTTCTCTATATCTGTATTTTGATCAACCCGGTCTGACCTGAATGACCCAAACTTTTATTGTAGAAAACGAGTCAATCTCCCTAAAAAGTTTAAAATAACAAATCCGAAGTAGCATGAACCCGAAATGAACCAGTCCAAGCCAAAGTTGACTTAAATTTTCGTCGGGTATTTTTTTGGAAACTGCTATAGACACCTAGCGGTCAAATGTGGGTGGGTGTCTACATGGTTACATTTTTACAAATATTGATTATTGTACATTAACTATTGTATCGGGTCATATCTCAAATAATTTACAATACATGCCATGTATTATTATACTCCTTCCGGTCTATTTGATTCTTTATGTTAACTTTTTCACACTAATATACTACGAAGTACGGAGTATTTATTAATTCGTTAATCTTTAATTTTTGAACTCTTCTACAGTTCTACTAACATATTTTAAAGTCCTCCATTCTATTAGTACTCATTAATTTAAGGTCGAATTCTAACACCGATTCTCGACCTGCTCAAGTGTAATTATGATAACTAATGAATACCCCCTCCGTTTTATGAATTTGTTTGTCTATATTTATCGTGAGAAATATTTTTAATTAAAGACAAACAAATTAACGAGACGGAGTGAGTATAATAATAATAATAATAATAATAATAATAATAATAATAATAATAATAATAATAATAATAATAATAATAATAATAATAATAATAATAATAATAATAATAATAATAATAATAATAATAATAATAATAATAATAATAATAATAATAATAATAATAATAATAATAATAATAATAATAATAATAATAATAATTTTTAAAAAAAAATTATGATAATAAGAGAATATAAATATTATCTGATATTTAAAATATATACTCCGTAATTCTCAACTTACAAGATGGACTGGATGGTAAATAGAAGGCGGAAGAAACTATCCTAGACCCGTATTCTGACATTAATACAACTTGTGATTTTTAAAACACGTCTCTAGTGTAGTCGACGTGACCCGTTTGAGAAATCTACTTATCAATCAAAGTTCTTAATACGGAGTATAATAATACATACAAATTAGAAATTAAAATAATTAATAAAGACAAAAAATACTTAATAACAAACCTACAGTAAAATTGAAATAGATGAAGATTAGATAAACTCTCACTTGTAAGGAAATAAATTTCATTCTCACATAATAAATGTTTAAGATGATACTCGAGAAATTTCAATGATAAGTTGAAAAAATAAATTAGGAGATACATGTATAAAATGTACGCAAAAACTCATATAAGACGATCTCACACTCTCACAATAATTTACTATGAGACCTCGTTACTAAATTTGTATTCACATATGTGTGAGAGGTCTATAGTACAATTATGTAAGATCGTCTCATCGAAAATTTATTGTAAAATGAACTCCTTAAAATAAGGATACTATACACTACGTAGTACAACACTTCTTGCTATAAAATAGTCAATATTAGTCTTATAAAACAAGGAAGGCAATTAGCCAATTATGTAGATTTGAAAGCAGTAGTCCGTAAAATTGTACTAAGAGCTGGGGGCAAAATTGTCCAAGTAGAAATTACACAAACTTCTTGGGTCCTCCTCTCTCTTTTTATATAAGGTATGGTAATGATAATTGTGTGTTTAATTATGTTAGGAAATAGGGTTGCTGTATGGCTCGCGCTCCCGGAATGGCTCACCTGAGGTTGATAGTTTATTCGACAAGGTTTTGGGTGAGCACTCAATTTCATAATCCGTTCAAGTTTTTGTTTGTCCTTTATTTATCGAATTATTAAAATTTTGACTTTTCGTTAAATCGAATTTAAAACTAAAAATAAATAAATTAATAGTAACATGTCGTCCCGACAATTTATAATATTTTTCCGTCTCGTAAAACTTAAAATGATTTATCATATTATTAAATTAATATATCGAAACACGTAGACAAAGACGTAAGAAAAATAAATTGGTAGAAGTAAACAAAAAGTCCATTTAATGGTCATCTTTTGGTGGGCTGACAACGGACATAATGAAAGATCACAATTAAGTAGGATATGATTCAGACTACACGACAATTGAAAAGCTCTCATATGGGTGAAACTAAGAGATCGAAGACCAATGAAGAATGCTTAGGACAATAAACCACATCTAGAAAATATATAATGTGAAACGATGTATATAATTAGACATCTTAGCCCATCTCTTGACCAACTACTATAGTTGGTTAGCAATGTTATATATACCATGAAAAAATCACTTCTTGGAAAACGGCAGCCCATATTGGCGAGGATGGAGCCGGATTGAACTGGAATCAAGGATAGTATGGAGACGGAGGATACCCCGTGCAACTGAGCTAGTATTGAGGCGCCTCTTAGGCCATCTTTCCTAGATGGACTAGTTTTTGCATTGAAAATATTTTCTCGTGAGACCTGAAAATAACTACTACATATAGAGTACTTTTTAAGATTTTTAGTAATTTGCTCGTGTCACACACTTACGCGGTACTGCGGTTAAATAAATGAAATTGTATTTTCTTCTCTGTAATCTATCCTTTGATCGATCCGAATGATCCAAACTTTTATTGTAGAAAACGAGTCAATCTTCCTAAAAAGGATTAAAATATCAAAACAAGTCAATCTCCCTAAATTGTTGCGTTTGCTTTTTGACTATATTCATGTGGTGAAATAATCGCTAATATAATTTCTAATATATAACGTAAAACATAGTCCCGTGAGATCTTTTTCGAAATTGTCTTAATAAGTACATTAAGATTATAAATTTTTTGGATTCTTAATAATCTATTAAGAATTTCATTGTGATGGAGGGAGTATTCTCTTCTCTCTATCTATAATTAGACCCGAATGATCAGCTCGGGCCTAACCCGAATGTAAATTAACAAGTGTGAAAAAAGCAAACGTAAAAATTTCACTGTGATGGAGGGAGTATTCTCTTCTCCCTATCTATAATTAGACCCGAATGATCAACTCGGACCTAACCCGAATGACTCGAACTTTTATTGTAAAAAAGCGAGTCAATCTCCCTAAAAAAGTTTAAAATAACAAATCCGAAATAGCCTGAACCCGAAGATGACCTGATTTTTTCGACCCAACCCGGACACGACTCACTTGACCCGTCAAGTCTAGTTGTAATATGAAATTCGTGAAAATTTACGGGTATTCTTAATTTCCTTAAATTAAATCTACATAAAAAAAAATTGATTGAGTTAAACGGTGTATTTAAATCAAGTACGCCAACTCTTTTACAAAATAAATGTAAGTTGTTCGACAATTGTCCAGAATTGACCCATTGTAAATCATATCGCCCAACATTAAGAAATACTTGGTCACAAAAAAATAAACCATGGATTCATTGATCTCATTTTCTATGCGTATTTAAATTTTGCATGTTTTCAATTAAATCACTAAAATGTTAAACTGTGTTTCTATTAAACTGGCATAAAAAAAAATTGGTAGAAGAAAACAACGAATTCCATTTAATGGTAGTCTTTTTAGCCAAGAAGAAATACTTAATATAATAAACCACATCGAAAAAATATATAATTAAAACGATTTTTATAATTAGTCATCTTAGCCACCTACTTGACCAACTACTAAAGTTGGCAAGCGATATTAAATATTTAGCGATTGGTTGGTTTATTAGATCAACTAGAGCTTCGCCATTTTTCATAGATTGACTAGTTTTTCCTTAATAAACACACGCAGTCGTTTTTTTTTTTTTTTTTTTTTTTTTTTTTTTTTTTTTTTTTTTTTTACAACATTCAGCAAATTGTAGTTTCTTTTTTGAGAACTAAATTGTAGTTTCTTGGTCTCGTTGAATTCTTTACTTTCTTTTGACACTATTTATGAGCTAAAATAATCTCGCCTGACCCGTTTGTCAAGTCGATTTGTAATATGAAATCCGTGAAAGTTTATGGGTATTCTTAATTTCCTTAACTTAAATCTACATAATAAATTTGTGATTGAGTTAAACGGTGTATTTAAATCTACATTTTAGTTATCGTCGCACTTTTGATATATATACTCCCTACTGTCTTAAGCATATTGTCCCTTATTCTAAGAACTTCAACAGCAAATAAATCTCAATGTGATGTTAGTACTAGGGTGCAATCGGGCCGGGCCGGGTCATTCGGTCAAGTCAGATATAATATCAGGTAAGCATATCCGTTCAGGTCAAGTGGGGTTCGGTCGGTCGGTGAGGGGTCAGGTTAATTGATGGGTCGGATCGGGTCATTATGGGTTTAGTTGCTTAATCACATTATTCTAATCTACTATATTTTTCAATAAGTTTAGTTGATCCATTATTTGTTTTAATCACTTTGTTATTAAGTCAACATATCGAGAACATTAAATTGCTTTCATTTGGAACAATCATTGGGCTTAATAAATGTTGTCATCAATTTTATCGTCAGGTGATCAGGTTGGGTCTTCGATGACCGGGTCACAGGTGTAAGGTCACTATCGGCTCGGGTCTGTTTTAACTGCAAAATTTTTTAGTTCTATCGGCTCAGGTCCGTCGGCTATAGTCTATAGATGTTACCATGAAAGTGAATTTGGAGTACTTCAAATCTGAACTGAAATTGGACAGGGGCCGCGCGAACGCAGGCCCCCGCAGTAACAAATTATGACGTACGAGCTCCCACATGGGGAGACGTTAGACAGGCACCCCTCCAGCGTGCAATGGAGGTCACCAGTCCAGGCCATGAGTCTTGTTGATCACCCATTGACCCCGTCCAGGTAAGTAATTTGCATGTTGTCCATCCTTTCTTATTTATACATAGTCTCTCTCTTTTTCCTGTTTTGTGCTCGATGTGGGACATAAGTGCTTTATCTTTTCTGTGCTGTAGTCTCTCACTTTCTCCAAAAGTGTTGACATTATGCGGAGGGCAGATAGTGAGATAGGCAGGTCTTTTATTTGATCATTTAGCTTACTCTATGCTGTACGAGTTGTGTAACCAAGTCAATTTGAGGTCGAACTTGTGTTCGGAGTCAAATCATACTCTTTGATCCCAAAAATTGGACATTGGAAATTTGAAATCAACTTGCATGGAAAAGGGTTTGAGCCCGACTAAAACACTAGTACTACGTACGAGTATTCTTTTTTATACCTTTGCACTCTTAATCCAATTTTAAAATAAACACATCTTAATCCAACGCTTAACGTGTTGCTCTTTCCGATTGAAACAAGTTTATGTGTATTGACTGAAGTGAATTGAAGTCAACTGAGCTAAATTCACTGGAATAAATGAACGAAGTCAACCGGTAAGGTTGAATTAAACCGAACTAAACCCATCCCCTTCAAAATTTTGTTGAGTTGATTTATCGAATATGGGATCAAAGTCTGCGCGAGCAATGATCATGTGTTTTAATTCTGAAAACCCCATCTTCACACGAGTGACAATATCATATACTCCTCGTGATATTATTTATCGTGAGACCCTGAAAGTATGTAACTAATACATACGAGTACTTTTTAAGATTTTCTCGTGACACCTCGTGTTACACACTTACGCAGTATTAAGGTTAAATTAAATTATATTATCTTATCTATATCTATAATTAGACTCAAATGATCAACCCGGCCTAACCCAATGGCCCAAGCTTTTATTTATTGTAGAAAACGAGTCAATCTTCCTAAAAAGTTAAAAATAACAAATCCGAAATTACATGAACCCGAAATGACTCAGTGTGATTTGAACTTGACTTGATTCCTGTGTTTGAAACCGAACCGGACTGACTTGACCCGTTTGTCAAGTCTATGCTTAATATGAAATTTGTGAAAAATTAAGGGCATTCTTAATTTCTTGGAAATAATAAATCTACCTAATAAATTTGTGATTGAGTTAGACGGTGTATTTAAATCAAGTACGCCAACTCTTTATAAAACCAATATAAATTGTGTATAACTGTCCCTTTTTAAATCATATAGCCTTTTTGTGAATTAAGAAATGCTTGGCCACAACAAAATTTCAAATGGGAGTTATTAATCTCATTTTATACGTGCATACAACTTTTGATGTTTTCAATTAAATCAATAAAATGTTAAATTGGGTTTTAAAAAGCAACATCTTATTATCATAAGTCTGTTGTCACAATTGTGTGATCAATAATAGTGATTTCACCATAACCATATTGATGAGGGTCGAGAGCCTGCGTCGGGTCGCCCACCTAGCAGGCCCCGTAACGACCCGACCCGAGGAATCAATGAGCCTGCCCAGCAGGCTGCCGGGACAAAACAACAGGATTCCCCCGAGGGGATAGCTTCAGGTAGGCCGCCCGCCCAGCAGGGCGAGGCGACCAACCAAGGAGGGCCTTCAAAGGCCCCCTGCTCGCCTGTCCCCAGGTGACCTCTCCCCCAAGCAGGGCAGAGGTTACCAGGGGCCCCTCCGTCATTTCGCCCAAGGTAAGAGAGAATGGGTGGACAAAATGGGTCCACGTGTCACTTTGCATCCACCCATTCTCCCGCTCTCTCCTTTTCTCTCTTGTGGGAAGGTATAAATACCCATCCATTTCCCACTTGAAAGGGGTTGGATTTTCTCTCTCTAGACTCTCACTCCTAAAAACGCCACCTAGCTCCTCACGAACTAGGTCCATTAAGGCATTTCACAGACTGACTTAGGCATCGGAGAGGGTTCCCTCGGACAAACTCCGAGGCCCTGTGCGTTCATTGTGCAGAGAGCAGGTCCGCTTCGCCGGGAAGGTCTGATCGTAGAAGTGAGAAGAAGGAGAGGATAAAGGAAATCGGACGGTCTGTAACTCATCGACATTCCAAATACATGACCCGAATCCGAAGTCGGGTTAATTGTTTCCTTGACCGGAACAATTTGGCGCCGTCTGTGGGGAAGAGTACGATTGTACCCACGAAATTAACCACAAAATCAACCATTCTGAAACACAAAAATTAGCCAATCACAATTAAACATGCCTGAAATTTTTGACACCAGCTCTGTGGCAAATCCACCCAATGCTCCCCGATATGGCATGCCGCTGGAGGTAACACCCGCCGCACGATTCCAGGCGTGGGGCGAGCCAGTCTCCAGGGAGCACCGGGTCAAGGGGTAGCTGCCATGGCAGGGCAGGGGGCACATCCGAGTCAAACTCTAAACCTCACCCCTGTCCAGATGGCGCATACCGCGGCATTCTTCTCGGCAATGTTGAATCAGGAGTTTACTCCGGATGATCTGGTAGGCACGGTCGCCACGACCCCCAGGTTGCTCCACTTTGAAAGTGGAGAAGGAACCGGGGGCACAAAGCGGACCGCCGTCAAAAACATTCAGAGAAAGGCCAGGAAGACAGCTCAGGCGTATGCACAGGTGCAAAGGCGGGTCACAGAAGCCCGTCAGGAGCCGCCTGCGCAGCAAGAAGCTGCTGGCCCTGAAGAGGCATTCTCCATTCACACTACAGAGTCCACGGCTGCTCGCGAAAGAAGGGGCTTATCTCAAGACCTGAGAAATCGCATGAGGCACAAGGAGCTAGTGTCCAAGCGACTGGGGGAGAAACATGGAGATGTGTTCTCCAGGCTGACACCAGTTGAGGAATTACAGCCTGCACCAGGACTGTCCCAGAGCCTGCAGTCCAAACTTAACAATGGTCAGCCTCTGAAGTCAAGGCACCGTCAGGGCGATAACCTTGAGCCTGCTCAAAAGAAGCGCTCACGGTATCATTCCCCTCCCAGGGACGACGAAGCGATAAGCAGGCGCCCACCAAGGTACCGCTCCCCTGAAAGTAGGAGACCGACCCCAGACAGAAGGGACGACCACGGTCACTACTCGGGCACGAGCAGGTCGAGAATGGTGGGCATGCCAACCAAGACCCCGCTCCACCCTGAGGTGCAAGGATATCCTATCCCAAAAATTAAGATGCCCTCTGTTAAGTTTGACGGCACGACTGACCCAGAGGACCACTTGGCGGCGTACGAGAGTCATATGGGCATGTATGATGCCGACGACGCGGTGTGGTGCAAAATTTTACCAACCACCCTGGTGGGTCTAGCCCGGGGTTGGTTTAGAGATTTGCCTCAGGAATCAATCTGTTTCTTCATCGAGTTGGCTGAGGCCTTCCTTGACCAGTATGTGGGAAACAAGAGGCGATGCCTTACTCGGTTCGACCTGATGACCCTCAGACAGAAGAAGGGCGAGTCTGTCAGGGAATACCTAAAGAGGTTCGACTTGTCCTTCCAACAAGTCAAGGAAATTGACGATGCGACGGGGACGTACGCACTGACTAACTCCCTGCTCCCAGGAGAAATGAAGAACCAACTGATCAGAGCCCAGCCGGAAACTCTGGCCAAGGCCAGGAAAATCGCAGAGGGGTTTATGCTGCAAGAGGAGTTCCACAGCCTGCCGGACACCCCCGCAGGCCCTGCCAGGCAGGAGGGACCGCAGGGTGGACGTGGCAGAAATGAATCCGGGAAACAGAGAGCCGAAGAGGGGGATACCCCCAAGAAAGAACGCACAGTCTACCAGCCCAGGTTCGACAGCTACACGGCCCTCAACAAATCCAGGGCAGAGAATTTCGAACTGGAAAAGGAGACTGCCAAGTGGAATCGCCCGAGCAAACCGCGCAGCCCAAAGAGGGACCCCAAGAAGTTCTGTATCTTCCATAACTGCGTAGGTCATACCACCGAGGAGTGCCGCCACCTGAAAGATGAAATAGAAAAATTAATCAGGAATGGCTGGCTGGCCAACTACGCAGCAAGGAATAAATCTCAGAAAGAAACGCCTGAAAAACCCGAAGGCTCAGCGCAGAACCGCCTGATAATCCATGTGGTGTCAGGGGATGCAGAGGGCCAAACCAGCAGAAGAAGTCAGAAGAGGCAGATTCGTGAACTAAGGAACCAAATCTGCTATGCTGAAAGGGCAGGAAGCCCGAAGGGAATGACGCTGAGCATCACCCCTGAGGATGCAGGGCGGGTGGTGTATCCCCATAGCGATCCCTTGGTGCTATCCCTGGAAATTAGCAACCACATTGTGCGGAGATGCATGGTGGATACCGGCGCATAGACGAACCTGCTATACAAGGATGCCTTCGATAAAATGGGCCTGGAAAAAAGGCACCTGCGATCTGCCCCTGGATCGTTGTACGGGTTCAGCGGGGCAGGCATACTGCCCATGGGAATTATAGACCTACCTGTGACATTCGGGGAGGGGACCACTGCCAGAAATGTCAGGGCGTCGTTTGTTGTAGTAGATGCAAGGTCTGCTTACAACGCCCTGATTGGCAGGGCCACCTTGGATGAGATTGAAGCAGCCATATCAATCAGGGCTCTCACCGTCGCCTACGTTACGGACTTTGGTCTTGAAGGTAAAGTGCACGGAGACCAGGAGTCGGCCAGGCAGTGCTACTCCGTGGCCCTGCAAACCCATGAAAGTGAAAGAAAAGGAAAGAGAAAAGCTGATAGTTCCCCCAGCAGGGAAGGCGAGATTCCAGCCGGTAATCAGGCATCCGACCACCTGGAACCTGGGGGGGAGAGCATGCTGGTGGACCTGGAACCAGGGAGACAGGTCCTTATAGGAGCTGACCTGGAAGAGTCCTACCAGTCTGAATTAATCAAGTTACTAAAAGATAACAAGGATGTATTCGCCTACTCAGCAGACGAGATGCCAGGGGTTGATCCAGCATGTATCGTTCACAGGCTGAACGTAAACGCGGACGCCCGCCCTGTAAAACAGAAAAAGCGAAATATGTCCGCAGAGAAGGACGTGGCGATTAAGGAAGAAATTGAAAAACTTCTGAAGGCAGATTTTATTGAGGTTTGCGACTACCCGGAATGGTTAGCGAATGTGGTCATGGTTAAGAAATCATCGGGCGCATGGAGGATGTGCGTGGACTTTACAAACCTTAACAAGGCCTGCCCGAAAGACTGCTACCCACTCCCCAGGATTGACCAACTGGTAGACGCTACCAGTGGATATTCTATGCTGAGCTTCCTGGACGCCTTCTCAGGATATCATCAAGTGTACTTATGGCAGCCGGACAGGGTGAAATGTGCCTTCATCACCAGTTCAGGCACCTACATGTACAAAATGATGCCGTTTGGGCTTAAAAACGCAGGGGCCACATACCAGCGCTTGGTCGACAAGGTGTTCGAAAGTCAAAAAGGCAGGAACATAGAAGCCTATGTCGATGACGCCATTGTAAAAAGCAAAGGAGACAATGAACACTTGACAGATCTGCAGGAGACCTTCTCCTCCCTGCGAGCCTACAAGATGAAACTCAATCCAAAGAAGTGTACGTTCGGGGTTCGCTCTGGCAAGTTCTTGGGTTTTCTGGTCAGCTCTCGAGGGATAGACGCTAACCCTGAGAAGGTTCAGGCTGTTCTGGACCTTCCTGAACCCAGAACCATAAGGGACATTGAACGTCTGACAGGCCGCATGGCCACCCTGGCACGCTTCATTGCCAGGTCCGCAGACAAGTCGACCCCATTCTTCAAAGTATTGAAGGGCAACAAGCAATTTAAGTGGGAGGATGAGCAAAGAGAAGCCTTTGAACAGTTGAAGGAACATTTAAAGAAGCTCCCCACCCTGGCAAGGCCAGTAGCAGGGGAAAAACTCTTCCTCTACATCGCTGTAACTAATGTGACAGTAAGCGCAGTCATCTTGAGAGAAGAAGCAGGCGCTCAGCAGCCTATATACTTTGTGAGCCATGCCCTGGGGGCAGCAGAAAAGAATTATCCTATGGTCGAAAAAGCAGCCTACGCAATTGTCATAGCAGCCAGGAAGCTAAGGCCATACTTCGACGCACACCCTGTTATGGTGCTGACAGACCAGCCCTTATAAAAAGTACTGGAGAAATTCGAAAAGTCAGGCAGGCTGCTAAAATGGGCCATCGAGCTGAGCGGACTGGGGTTAACATACCAATCCAGAACAGCCATCAAAGCCCAGGCCCTGGCCGACTTCTTAGCAGAATGCTCCCATTCCGAGGAAGATAGCCCGACTGCCGGCGAATGGGTGGTATACACCGACGGGTCCTCCACGGCTAATGGTGCAGGGGCCGGAGTCGTGTTAACCAGCCCAGAAGGGACTGACTTTGAGCACGCACTTAGATTCGTCTTCCCCGCGTCAAACAACGAAGCTGAATACGAAGCAGTGCTCGCAGGCGTTAACTTAGCCAAAGCCGCAGGCGTAGAGCGGATTGTCCTGGCAACAGACTCTCAACTCATCGCCAACCAAATCAATGGAGAATATGAGCCAGGGATCAAACGATTGCCGCATACCTGGAAATGGTGAAGAGAGTTGTCAGGCCTGAAGTCGTATGAAATCAGGCAGATCCCTCGGTCCCAGAACAACCGGGCAGATGCCCTGTCAAAACTGGCTAGTTCCAGCCTGCAGGATATACGGAGGTCAGTTTGGGTAGACGTCATCCAAGAAAAATCCACCATCCCCTGCCAAATAGTCGGCGCTGTAGAGGAGACATGGTCTGAGGACTGGATGACCCTCATCATCCTGTTCAAGAAACATGGAATTTTACCGTCTAACCCTGTGCAAAAGAGAAAGATGCCGGCAAGAGCTGCATGGTTCATATTAATCGGGGAAGATTTGTACAAAAAATCGTTCTCGTCTCCTTTGCTCAAATATCTGGAGGCAGAGCAGGCGGCGGAGGTCTTGGATGACATTCATTCAGGAATATGCGGTCATCACATAGGAGGAAAGTCGTTGGCGCATAAGGCCTTAAGGGCGGGATACTATTGGCCGATCCTACTGGCCGACGCGAAAGACTTGACTCAAAAATGCAGGAAATGCCAACTTTTTGCCCCATTTATCCATGCCCCGGCCCAAGAGCTCAGACCAATCCTATCCCCCATCCCCTTCGCTCAGTGGGGGATGGATATACTAGGCCCTTTTGCAGTAGCAACCGGGGGCAAGAAATTCCTGATTGTGGCGATCGACTACTTCACCAAATGGGTGGAGGCTGAGGCAGTTCCTAACATCACTGAGCCTGCAGTCAGGAAGGTGATATGGAGGAATATCATCACCAGATTCGGCCTGCCGAAGATGTTAGTATTTGATCATGGAAGGCAATTTGATAACGACCCTCTGAGGATCTGGTTGGAAGGCCATGGCGTTGCAGTTGCCTACTCTGCCGTCTGCCACCCTCAAACCAACGGACAGGCAGAGGCAGCCAACAAACAGATCCTGAACGGTCTCAAGAAGATGGTAGATGACCTAAAAGGCAGATGGGCCGACGAGCTACCCAGTATACTCTGGTCAATCAGGACCACTCGAAAAGAATCCACGGGTCAGACTCCATTTGGCCTAGTATACGGGGTAGAAGCCCTGCTGCCCATCGAAGCCAGAATTCCCACTCTGCGATCCCTGCAATATGACCAGGCAGAAAATGAGGTGGTAATGACTGAGGCCCTAGACCCGGTCAGTGAAGTAAGGGAGGAGGCCAGTGCCAACATCGCCGCCTACCAGCAACGGATGAGGAAGGCATACAACAAGAGAGTACACGAAAGAAGTTTTCAGATAGGTGACCTGGTTCTCAGGAAAACGCAGGCTGTGGGAAAATCAAGAGAGCACGGCAAACTAAGTGCCAATTGGGAAGGTCCATACCAAGTGACTCGAATTTTAGGGCCATGCACATACAGAATCGCCAATCTTGAAGGCCAAGAGTTGAGTGCGCACTGGAATGCAGACACTCTGAAAAAGTACTACGTCTAGCAAAATCTTAAAATAGGTTTCGTTTCCTGAAAAAGTGGCGGAGAACGGTCAAAAAAGTCGACGGCTCCGACCACACTTGTGTTAAGTTTTTACAAAGAAATGAAAGGAACTTCAAGTATATACTCGTTGCCTGTTCAAACTTGCACTTTCACACACAAACGAGCAGGGGGCAATAGGGGGAGGCCCCCCTGTTGCCAGAACCAAGGAAAATGAGCCCCCTAACAAAAAAATTCTAAGTTCCCCGGCCTACCTCTGGGCAGGCAGAAGGCAGGCCCCCTGGACTTTGATCAAAAGCCAGGGTAAGGCCAGGCCCTACGTGCCGAACGAACAAGGACTGGGGGCAGGCTCCCCAACCTTGTATAAAAAACGCAAAAGCCTCCCTGCCTACCTCTGGGCAGGCAGGGGGCAGACCCCCTGGACTTTGATCAAAAGCCAGGGTAAGGCCAGGCCCCACGTGCCGAACGAACAAGGACTGGGGGCAGGCTCCCCAACCTTGTATAAAAAACGCAAAAGCCTCCCTGCCTACCTCTGGGCAAGCAGGGGGCAGGCCCCCTGGACTTTGATCAAAAGCCAGGGTCAGGCCAGGCCCCACGCGCCGAACGAACAAGGACTGGGGGCAGACTCCCCAACCTTATATAAAAAACGTAAGAGCCTTCCTCCCAGCCTCTGGGCAGGCAGGGGGCAGGCCATATCCCAAAGAAGCCAAAGCAAACAAAGAAAGGGTATTCATAAGCAGATTCATGAAGAAGTAAAAATGTTTAACAAGAATACCAAAACGAAAATCCTAAGAAACTAAAATATTACAGACAAGCTGGCCACACCAGGGCTCAGCACAAAAGTTAGAATTGTCATCAGAAAAACCTAAGCATTAGGAGCATCCTGGCTGGGACCAGCAGCCTCCTCAGCCGATCTGCTCACCCGGGCCTCATCCTTGGCAGCATAGAGAGCCTGAAAGGCCTCCTCATCAAAATCAGGGAACATCTCCCTGATAGCCTCCATAACCACCACCAGGGAGGAGTTAGCACCATTTTCAAAGCTCTTCCCCACCTCAGTCTCAGCCTCCTGGATTATCTCATCCTTCTCCTTCTGCCATGCATCCGCCTTCGCCGCCAAATCACCACGGACCGTCTGGAGGTCTGATTCAGTCCGGGAGAGACGCTCCCCCAAGTCAGCAGCTCTCCTCTTGGCATGCTCCAACTCAGCCAACGCCTTCTTGGCCTGCTCTAACTCCACGACAGCCTGCTTGGACTTCGTCAGCTCCTCTTCCGGGCGAGAAATCTCCCTAACAGCCCTCTCACCCTGAGACTTCCAGCGGGCTACCTGATCCTTGGCATCCTCTAGCTCACCTTCCTGTTTGGCCAGCTGATCCCTCAGGCTGGCGATGAGTGTAGCATCCCTCTCAATTGTGGCCAGGCGGTCAGAGGGAGGAGATGAAGTCACCAATTCTTCATCACTCAAGCGGCTGAGGGCCGCCAGTTCAGCAGAGGCCTGGATAACCCGAGAGGTACGCTGGATGTACTGAGTCACTTGATTGGTGGCAGAATTCACGGTCTTTATGAGATGATCCGCCAAGACGGCCCCTGAGTCGGAGAGCAGGGCAGAAACGTCAAGACTATCACCAGCGATATAATGAAACTCAGTGTTCTCCTCTGAAAAGAGGGTGCCTGGAGCGTCTCGTGCGGGGCGCTTCGGGTCAGGAGTGTCCGCCTCTAGATCCACAACGTTCTCAGCATTTGAGGGCTCCCTGTGCCTTTTCCTGACCAGCTCCTGAGGAGTGCTCTCCCCAGTCCCCTCAGAACCGGCAGGTTCTGGCCCCAGAGGAGTGATAGTTCCTACAAGAGACTCCCCTTGTTTGCCAGCAGGAGAAGGAGTGGCCTGAGGAGGGGCTGCAGTTTCCGCACCCGAAGAAGGGGGAGCCGCCGGCTTCACAGGCGTGGACCTAGGGATAGGGGGAAGCCTTGTCCTGCTAGCAGAGAGGGTCTTCAAATACTTCATTAGGTTCTTCTCACCTTTCTTAAAATTGGGAGGGAGAGAAGGCCGGCTATGGATAATGACAAGCTCTTCACTTAAACCCAGGCACCTCACCTCTTTCTTCGTCCAAGTACGGGTGGCAAGGTCTGCAGGGGAAAAAAAAGAACAGTTAGGAAAAACTCAAAAGAGAACAAGGGGGATGAAGAAAAGCCGATGACACCCCTGAACTACCTTTATCCAGGCCAGGGTTCAAACCCACTCGGGTCAGGAATCTATCGGTGGCAATAAGTTCTGCATTGGGAAGCCAGAAACTAGGGCCATGAACCCCTGATTTGTCTGTATGGGCCGCAAACTTCTTCACCAAATCCTTATCCTTGACGCTCGGCTTCACCTCGAGGGCTTTTCCCCCAACGCCGGGGTGATACTCCTGGCGAGTCTCCAGCCTGGTATGGACATGGTTCCTGAAATGCCGAGGGATCTTCCACCCTGTAGCACTATGCACGTACAAGAAATTGTTCTTCCAATCCCTCAGGCTGTCCATGGCTGGCCACACTAGGGTATGACCCTTCTGCCTCTGGATAGACCAGTATCCAGGGGAACCCTCACTCCCAGAAGGGACCATGTGTAAACCCGCCATGAATCTCAGAGCATCAATGGAACGCTCGGTATAATGAAACAAGCAGGTCCAGGCATATGATATCAGGGACCTAACCGCCATGGCGGTCAGTTGAGCAATGGCCACGTTCATCCGCCTGAAAGCCTCTTCCAGAAAAGGGTGCAGGGGGAAACGAAGGCCAAATTCTAAGCACTTATGGTAGACGGCTATGCAGCCGTCAGGGGGGTTGCATACGGTATCTTTCTCCCCAGGAACAATAATTGTATACCCCTCCCCAAAGTTGTAAAACCGCTCAATTGCGGCGGTGGCATTTTTCGCCAGAATCAAATCCCGGCTCTTTGGCTCAGGGTAAGTCCCCAGAGGAACGTGATATTTGATTTTGTCCAGGTAATACGTCTTTCCCTTTTCCCGGGGAATAAGGGGGCCGGAGGTCCTAGAAGGATCAATCTCCAGCGCCCCGTCATCCGAATCAACGACATCATACGGGGCGGGATCAGGCGAATTGCCACCTCCACTGTCCCCCGAACACTCTTCCTCGACTATTTGGGGGCCAACCCCCCTAGAAGAGGAAGCAACATTTTCCCTACTCTCCTCTCCATCCCTCGCCCTCTCAGCTGACGAGTCGATAAACGATAGAATACGGGCACGGTTTCCAGACATAGTGACCCAAGACGAAAGAAGAGCAAGAAATCGAAAGAAAAAGAGCAAGAGCTTGGGATTAGAAATCTAACCTAAGATTGACTGCTGATTGGACGAAAACTTGAGAAGAAAAGCCCAAGTAAGTTTCCCAGAAATATGAAGGTGCGAGAAAGGGCTCGAATTTTCTCTCAAAGATTTGCAGAAGAAAAAAGAGTTTGGAAAGAGAAGAAGTATGAATGTCGGATTGCTTTTATAGAAGGGAAGGCAGACGAAGAGTCGCCAACCCTCATAAACCCGCCCAAGGACTACTTTCCACGTGTCGTGTTCTCAAAAGTCAGCCCCTTGTAGCTTCCCAAGAGTAGCCTCGAGAAGACAAAAGGGTGTCAGAGGATTAATCGCCCTGTGACGTCCTCCCTTCATTCAAATAATAATAAAAACAAAAAATAAATAATAACAAATAATAAAAATGCCACGCATAAACAAACTGCCTGATTTTTCATTAATTTGGAGAAAACCCGAAAAACGGGCAAGTTACATCCCATACATGACAGACAAAAAGTACAAAAGGAGCCCAAATTTCCGGCTCACCGCGCCTGCACCCTGTGAGCAAGCCTAGTCATCATCTATGTCCGGGGAATAATGCCCAGAGCTATCCTGACCTCCTACGTCAGACCCCCAATCCCAGTCACTGGAATCCTTGAAAGGATCGTCTGGAAGCCCGTCCTCGTCCCTGTTAGAAGAGTAGCCCATGCCTTCGCTATCCCCAGAGTCTCGGCTGCTGATGTCCCAGTCCCTTCCATAAGGGACTGTCTGATTGTCATCACAAGAGCCACAACCCACTCTCCTCGCCAGAGGAGAAGAGGGGCCTGACTCCGAAGAAGAGTTCAGCTCAGGACAGCTGGGGTCGAATTGTTCCGGATGAAGCCAAGGAAAGCACTCGTGGCATCCCCTGTCGTAACAGCCCCTGCCTTGGAGGCAACGCTTGAACCGGGAGCCAACTGAAGGCGAGGATTTGATGGGACGTTTGCCTGCCCTGGCGGAAACCCTCCTAACATTCTGGCGAGGGCAGGGGTGCGAACGCCGGCTTCGGCGCAGGACCAGAAGGGCTGCCCTGGCATACCTTAGCCTCCAGAACCCCTTGAAGAGGAAGCTCACAGTACGAATTCCATTGCGAATAACTGTCTTCTTAACCCAAGACATGGTTCTTTGAAAAAGATAAACAAAAAGGAAAGTGAAGATGTGGTAGCAGAATGGTAGAAAAGGCCGCAATTTATACAAAAAGGGAGGCCAAGGCATTAAATGGCGCTCCAAGCACCTTGACAGGGGGCACATCCAACCAGCAAACCAGCACGCCACCAAAAAATCCACTGAGTGTAAATTAAAAAAGCAATCATGACCAAAAGACAACTAAACTCTTGGCATGCCCAATGCAGTTGAATCTCCTTCCTCGAGAACATGCAAACGCATTAAATGCAGTGGTAAAGTCAACAAAGTCAACTTCCCACCATCAAGAGTTCACCTGCTAAGGAGAAGCCTTACTTCCCCCCAGCCGGTGAGGGCCAATTGATGAGGGTCGAGAGCCTGCGCCGGGTCGCCCACCTAGCAGGCCCCGTAACGACCCGACCCGAGGAATCAATGAGCCTGCCCAGCAGGCTGCAGGGACAAAACAACAGGATTCCCCCGAGGGGATAGCTTCAGGTAGGCCGCCTGCCCAGCAGGGCGAGGCGACCAACCAAGGAGGGCCTTCAAAGGCCCCCTGCTCGCCTGTCCCCAGGTGACCTCTCCCCCAAGCAAGGCAGGGGTTACCAGGGGACCCTCCGTCATTTCGCCCAAGGTAAGAGAGAATGGGTGGACAAAATGGGTCCACGTGTCACTTTGCCATCCACCCATTCTCCCGCTCTCTCCTTCTCTCTCTCTTGTGGGAAGGTATAAATACCCATCCATTTCCCACTTGAAAGGGGTTGGATTTCCTCTCTCTAGACTCTCACTCCTAAAAACGCCACCTAGCTCCTCACGAACTAGGTCCATTAAGGCATTTCACATACTGACTTAGGCATCGGAGAGGGTTCCCTCGGACAAACTCCGAGGCCCTGTGCGTTCATTGTGCAGGGAGCAGGCCCGCTTCGCCGGGAAGGTCCGATCGTAGAAGTGAGAAGAAGGAGAGGCTAAAGGAAATCGGACGGTCTGTAACTCATCAACATTCCAAATACACCACCCGAATCCGAAGTCGGGTTAATTGTTTCCTTGACCGGAACACATATTATTGAAAGTCCTCCTATCAATTAATATAATTGTCATAAGTCATAACGTCGATAATATTGTACACACATCTATTAATTTCCCTATTGTGTACATATTGTAAGTATAACTTTTTAAAATTGCAAAATCGTTAAAATCTTAGGGTCGAATACTAATTGAATCAAGATTTTGATAACGCTGCTCCACTTTTCTTTACGATAAATTCAAGATACATGTGACACTATTGCCGCTAGGGATGTCAACGGGTCGGTTTCGGGTCGGGTGGAGCCTCACCCGAATCCGCATACTCTACCCGATCCATCCGTCACCCGACTAACCCTCCACCCGGATCTAATCCATCCGTCATCTGCGGGTGATTCGGGTGCTTAGCGGATGAAAAATATTTTTAAAAAATCCAATAACAAATATACAAATTAAAAGATGCGTAAAGTTTTTTGGAATTTTTTGGTGGTCGGAAATTAAGACGGGGAAAGAAAATCTAAAATGGTGGCCGCCAAAGTTGTAACAACCCGGATTTTCGATGACTTAAAATAATAGATAATGCGGAAAGTTATCTAAGTCATTTAATTAAAATTATATCAGAGTGTAAATAAATCCGGATCACTACGGATCCTTACAATAAACGACTATTAATTACATAGTCTTGATTCACTTAGTATAAAATATAGATTGTATTTTTCAAATATATTATTTAATCTCTCTCGCTCGATCCTTTCTCATCGCCCCATACCTGCACAAATATATAGAATAGAGAGACCGCTTAGCGGGACAGCAACCAAGCCGTTCATCTAACATCACCTCGAACACATAAGACAATCATGTGAATAACAAATAATATGCTTATAAAAATATTAAAGGATATCACATAACAGATAGTTTCCTTTACTTCAATTAACCAACATGTGAGGTGATGAAAACGGTAAAGTTTAAAAGATGGGACATTGGCAGCCATTTGATTTTAAAATCATTTTTCACGTAAACAGAGAATAAACACACGAGTCGTGGCTCCTAGTATCACCGCTACTCCATATTGGCTTGCATCTCACCAATAGAAGTAACCGTGTTACCAACTCGTAGACCGAACCAATCTTATGAGGTTTACATCTCACCCATAAGGCTCAATTGGGCCCGAACTTCTATTATATTATACGTTTATTCAAACGGGGCTCTGGGCTGAAATGAAAGCTGATGATTACATTCTCTGCATCACTAAGAGGGAACCCGCAGTTTTCAGAATCTTGTTCTGCCCCCATAACCTAGGTAGTAATACTGATCAAGTACTTGTCTATACGTGCGCACATACCCTACGCAGACTCTTGAACCGCAGCTCTCACTGCCGTAGGACGACTACCTTAAACACTAGGTCGACTCTCGGACCGCAGCCTCCGAGTCTGCTTTTCATTACAAGTGCAGTCGAAACACCACGCATGGTAGAATCCAACACAAGCTATTCGTCCCAGACTCGCATCGTAAACTTTATATAAAAGTCGCCTGTGAACAAGTAGTACTTTATTTGGTGACCTTCAATAATTGGTCGGACTCATTTGAAACAATCAAATCCTCAAATACTTACTTTCAGTGTGACAACGTTATACTTTAATCCTCAAGTGTCACCCGAAACATTATATCCCAAATATCGTATAATATTTTTAAAATAGTAAATCTTTTTAAAATGAAGTTTTATATAAAAACAAAATTTAAGATATAATAATAAAATTTTATTTTAAAATTTATAGTTTCCGAAAATATAAAAGTTTATGAAAAATATAAATTAAGTCGTACTTAATCGATTTACAAAATTTTGACGTAAAATCATTTTTTTTTATATTTATAAATATCGTGTAAAAGTTTCGGAATATAATAAATCCATTTTTTTTAGAAAATAAAATTTATAAATTTTTACCTATATAAAATTAATAAGTGAAATTTGATTAAAATACAACATTTTGTAAGTTACTAATTTACTCTATTATTATAATATATAAACAAATGTAAAAGTATTAACGAAAATTAAATATGATCAAAGTTACAATTATATAAAATACAAACAAAACATAAAGTACATAGAATAAATATACGTAGCAAATAGAAATAAATAAATAAAATAATATAAGTCAATTTTATCATTTTAATTTCTTTTATTCATTTTCTCATTTTCTCATGCCAATAGAAATATAAATGTGATAAATAAATTAAACAAGTGATAATTTAGTTAAGTCGAATTTAGTCATAAATAAATATATAACACAAACAAAATATCACGTAACATTTTTATATATACGTAAGTAATTTAGTCATACAAACAAGTCAAAATATTTAAATAAGCAATTTATTAAGTTAGTAACATAATATACTTATATATAAGAAATGTTGTTAGAAGAAAAGTTTGGTTACATTAATAAGTTATTACGGAGTATTTATTAAAGTTATTAAGAATTAAGGTCGACGGGGTCAAAATATCGTCTACGTAAGAAAAGTCGTCTCCTTCCCCTTTTAAAGAAAATTTTCAGGTCGAAATGATTTGACCCAAATACGGTTACAGAAAAGTTATTCCGCCAAATATTGGGCATCTCCTCATTCCCGATGCTTCAATCATAGAAAAGGACGAGAGAGTAAATATAGTATGTAGTACGAAGTAGGTAAAAGTAGTACGCATGTACGTAGTGTATGTTGTTAGTATATATATAGTGTGTTAGTATATACGTAGAAGTATGTAGTTAGTATATGCATATGTAGTTAGTATATATATATAGTTATAAGGTTAAGGAGTGTGTAATAGTAGGTAGTTAGGTGTAAGTAGTGTGTAATAGTAGGATAGATAGGTGTATGGTTAATTAGATTAGTGTAGTAAATAGTAATGCATGTAGGACATGATAGGGATGTAGGTGTAAAATAGGTCGTGGAGTGGGAGTTAATAGGAGACCCAAATTCCTCGAGTTCCGGTCCATTTTTCGTATAAACGTCTTTCTTTCTTAAAAAGTTGAAATATAAGATTACATAATTAAAATAATGGAAACCGTAAAATTTGTTTTTAAAAAGAAATTTGTGAGACGGTAAGTAAAATAGACGATAAATAGTATTATGGGACAAAAGTTATAAGAATAAGAATTTGATAATTTATTAAATTTTTACGAGACGAGAAAACGTCAAAACGACAGGTCAATATTAAAAATATATTTTCAAGTTTTAAACTTTATTTAATGAAAGATAAAAAATTTAATAATTCGAAAATAAATTCTCATGTTTTTAAAACGAAATAATTTTTAATTTAACGAAAATAAAATATTTGATTCATGAAAAGAATTTTTCAAACGTAAAACTTGGTTTAAATAAATGTTTAAAATTTTAACTTTATTTGAAAAATATGGGGTATTACAAAAGTGATTACGGAAAATATTTTCTTAGGGCTTTAAGAAAAAAAAGGATAATGAATATACAAATAGAGTAAATTTTTTTTTTTGATATATTCATATATATTTTTTTAAAATCTATAAACGGGTGAACGGATCGGGTGACGGGTGAAAAATCTCCACCCGGATCCGACCCGATCCATCACCCGATTCATCCGTCATCCGCTTAAAATCCATCTAGTTCGGGTTTTCGTCCATTAATTTTATTCGGGTGGATGGATTTTGAACGGGTTCGGGTGAAATTGACATCCCTAATTGCCGCTTGATTCCTTGAAGTTCGACCATCTTTGTTTCTTACTTCTTTTTTTTTTGAAAAAACTCAACCAATGGGTTAACTACTTGCATTAATCTCAGACAAAATAACAGCTTCCACGTTTTCCAGACCTGATTGCTCCCAAACAGGTCTTCCGACGGTAAAAGACATAGCACGTGCGGACTCATGTGCGGCACGATTACAAACACGCGTTACAAAAGACCAAGCAATACAATCAAAATTACTAGCAAAAGTAAGAATATCATCTAAAATGAGAAAAAGATCGTTTCTTCCCTTCCTCGCAAGACGCAAATAATCTATAACCGTCTTACAGTCGCTTTCAACAATGACTTGGCGGTACCCACGTCTCCAAGCTTCCTTTATGCCTTCAAGAATCGCCTCGGCTTCTGCTGCATGAACCTCCGTTACCCCGGGTCTCCTGGCACTCACTCCCCACGCCATACGACCATCATCCCCACGCCCCACAATACCCATACTAACCCCTCCACCCCGCATCACAATTAATTTTAATCGACCCAAACGGCGGGGCCTGCCACTTCTGCACCCCTCCTCCACCCCTCGGCCCTGTCTGAACACCCCACCCTCTCTTCCCTTCCTCCACTCCCTCACACTCCGCCATGATGTCAAGAACTCGAGTCATCACATCCTCAACGCACACTCTCCGTCCCTCAAACACCCCCTTATTGCGAGCCTCCCATATTGCCCAACAACCCACCATAACCTTCCCTCGCTCCTCATCCTCCATCTCCCTCCACACATCCTCCACCCACTCCCTCACCCTCTCATGCCCATTTTCCTTTTTCACATCCACCCCCAACCCATCCCAAACCCCAAACACCCACCCACAACCCTTTACAAGGTGAATACAAGTCTCCACCTCGTAGCAACATATCGGGCATGTACCATCAAAAGAAGGAATACGAGAGGCAATATTACCTTTCGTAGGGAGCGCATCAGAGCAAAGCTGCCAGAAGAAGATCTTAACACGGGGAAGCACCTTAGCCTGCCAAATTCGCGTCCATAACCATCTCTCCCGAGTGACGTCGGACGGCCCCTGGACACCGTACATATCAGCTGAAAGAAGATGGTAAGCCGACTTCACCGTATAAGAACCATCCTTCTCCAAATCCTAACACCACGAGTCCTCCACCTCACACACACTAAGCCGCATATTCAAGATAATCTCCTACTCAAAAGGCAAAAAATTTGCCCGAATTGAAGGGGTATCCCACGACCCATCACCCCGCCTCAAATCAGCCACAAGCCATCTCTCCCTACCCACAATACGGGGAGATAATACCCGCCGTGAACCCTCCCCAGGCAGCCAAGGATCATACCACACCCTCGTTCCGAGCCCATTCCCAATCCGCCTCCTCCCCCCTTGCAAAACCAAAGTCCGAGCTTCCTAGATCCCCTTCCAAGTGTAACTCGGGTTATTACCCAACTCAGCTTGCAAAAAGGACCCATTCTTATAATACTTAGCTCGTAGCAACCTAGATAAAAGACACCCCGTATCCGTGGTAAGTCTCCATGTCAGCTTACCAAGCAGCGCCATATTAAATTTTCGAAAATCACGGAAACCAAGACCACAAAGCGCCTTAGGGGCACAAAGCCTTTCCCAAGCCAGCCAAGACATCTTCCTCTTCCCACCCTCGGACCCCCCACCAGAAACGAGAAATCATGGAGCGAAGCTCCTCACAAAAAATCAAAGGCAATTTAAAGACACTCATGACATAGGTATAGATAGATTGGGTCACAGCCTTTATCATAATTTCTCGACCTGCTTTCGACAAAAGCATCCTCTTCCAGCCATTAAGTTTTTTAGTGAGTTTATCACGGAGCATTCTCGTCAACTCAAGTTTTGATTGACCAACCACAGTAGGTAAACCGAGATACTTACCTGGATTCGCCACGACCCGCACCCCTAAGATTCCTGCCACCTCCTCCCTCCTCGGTCCAGTAGTGCACCGACTAAAAGAGGTCGTAGTCTTCTCAAAAATTAACAAGCTGACCTGACGCGGCCTCATAATCCCGCAGAATCGCCTTCAACACCCGCGTCTCTGTCCCCCTCGCCCGGCAAAAAACCAAGTTGTCATCTGCAAAAAATAAGTGTGAAATAATCGGAGCCACATGCGCAATCCGAATTCCATGAATCGTCTTCGCCTCAACTGCCCTTCTAATTTGGCTCGAAAACACCTCAGCACAAAGAATAAAGAGGTAAGGAGAAAGAGGGTCACCTTGCCGTAATCCCCTCCCGGGTCGGAATTCACGACCCGGTTGACCATTCATCAAAAGCTCAAACGTGACGGTGGTAACACAATGCATAACCCGATCCACCCACCGCCCATCAAACCCCATCCGCTCCAAGGTACAAGCCAAAAACCCCCCACTCAACCCGATCATAAGCCTTAGCCATATCCAGCTTCACCGCCATGTACCCCTCCCCCACCCTCATATTCTTCATATGATGAAACGCCTCAAAAGCCATGATAAGTCAGTATTTTACCTATTTTTGTCCCACATTGATACTCTTATTTAGTCGGTTTTACCACTCGACTTGCTATTATTTAGTCGTTTTGGGTATAATTAGTTTATTAGTCGTGTCTCGCGTATTTATGTTTGTTTTATTATATTTCTCGGGATTTTGGTACTGCGGGTCTATGTTTCCATTTATAGGTACCGATCCGGAAAGAATCGAGACAAGAAAGACGGGTCAAGATGACAAAAGTCGGGTCAAAACACGTGAAGACCAAACTTATCACTTCATTAGCCCATTTTTCACTAACCCAAACCCAATACTCAAACTCATTAAAACCCATTTTCCTATTAACTCTAACCCAAATCAAGGTCAAGTTTGACTTGACCCAATCTCCTACTACCTCCACCACCATCATCGTCCATTATCATCACATTCAATCACCCATCCCAATTCAATTTCATTCACAATCAAACCTCCATTATCTCCATCAAGTTTCACTATTTCATTATCATCAAGCTCATATTTCACCATTGTCATCTCATCTTTATCCCCAATTCAATTCATTCTCGATCACCAACTCCATTAACCCCATTCATCATCAATCACCACCATTCTAATTCACCTCAACAATGGAGCTCCGGCAACCACCACTCCGGCATTCACGCTTCATCAACCACCTTCTGCCCAGATTTAGAGCTCCAACCACCGCGAAACACCGGCGCGCACCAACGACCACCATCCGCCACCTCCGTTCGCCGGCGTCGACGTACGCAGCCACGCTCGGTCAGCCGTGCGTAACGGAAACAGGGAAGAGGCAGCCGTGCTCAATTGGCCGTGCGCAACGAAACCACCGTGCTCAATGTCTCACTATTGAATTTGATTGTTTTGTCCTATTTGAAGAAGAAGACTATGACGTTTTAGTCCCTCAGTTTTATATCTTTTCCATATTTTAAGTGGAGGTCATTTTAGTCTTTTTGTTTGTTGTAGGGGAACAATAAAACTCTCAATTTTGTGAGATTTGAGAGGCAGGCTGATTTTTGGTTAGAGCAGAGATTTTAGAAGGAGGGTTTTTGGAGTAGAAGTAGAACGCATCAGCAGCTGCCTTCCTCTGTTTTCCATTTTTCTTCTTTGTCTTTTTTTTTTTGTTAGTTTTAATTAATCTAATCATCACATTCTTCAATTTCTGAGTTCTTTAATCCCTTCTCTTATGGTATAATTCTCATCTCTCTCTTTTTATTTATTATCTATCTTTATGTTTTGGGTCTATGTTAGATTTGTAATTAATTACTTCAAAGTTATTATCTTTATCGATTAATTGTGTTTAGTTTTATGATTCTATCTTGTGGGTTTGTGAGTAGTTATTATGTTTTGACTAATTTGTTTGTTTTATGTTAGGTTAGTTTTATTTTATTTTATTAGTCAAGTTCTTGTCTTTATTATGTTATTATGGTTTGTCTTGTGACTAGAGTAATTATTTGTGTGTTTTGTGTTGTGTTGTGTTGACTATGCTTAGTGAGTAGTCTTTTACTAGGGGACAATTAATCCCCGACACGCCTTTATTATGTTATTGGGCCCATTTTAATGAGTTATCGGAGGTTGAGATGGGGACTGTTAAGGGGTTAGGATTCAATTAGTCTTTTGGGTTGGTTATGGTTCCTTGAACCTTGTCCATCGGTAGGAGCCGATTAGGTTTAGGAAAACCGATTACCCATTTGACTAACCTCACCGATTTGGGTTGAACACGGGAGTGCGAACCCAATGTTAGTGCCCTTGACTTTCGGTCTGAACTCTTACCTCGGGAGGGGAGGAGGGATGTACAGGAATATAGCGTAGACTTAGTGACTTAGGCTCTTAGCAGGATACCACGGGAGTGGGTTTCGGTGAGGACCTAAGATACCAATTACGAGCCCGGGAGGAAAGTACTTGGGATTACTATTTATCCATTCACGAACCCGGGAGGGAGGTGTTTGGACCTTTAGAGGCGCTTTCTCCCTAATTCACTATTCGATGACTTGTTAACGGGGTTTCAATGACGTGATTGAGGTGTGTTGGTGGAGGAAATCGGACCCTAGGCTTTTCTCCATTTGATTGATTTACTCGCTTAGTTTTATTATTTGTTTGCCTGTGTTTTTATTAGTTAGTCTCATTAGTTTAATCTCACTCTTTTATTGATCTGCGTAGCTAATTTGTAATCCGAGACCGAACTAGTACTCGATCCTGATCTCTCTGTGGATTCGACCCGACTTGCCCTTACTATTTTAGTTTAGGTTAGTTGGTTTATTTGATAGTTAGATTGGCGACAAATACGACTATCAAGCCACCAGAATATTATCTGAAATCTGCCTCCTAGGTGTGAACGCACTCTGATTCTCGGACACAATATCGCCTAAAAAAGATTTCAGTCTGTTTGCAAGAACCTTCGAAACCAGCTTATAAACCACATTACAAAGGCTAATGGGCCTAAACTCCCCCATAGAACTCGGATTCTTCACCTTTGGTATAAGGACAGTGAACGTCCTATTACTTCCCCGCGGCAAAGACCCACCCCGAAGAACATCAAGAGTCATCTTAGTCACTTCCGGCCCTACAACATGCCAGTACGTCTGATAGAATAATGCATTCATACCGTCAGGACCAGGAGCCTTAGTCGGATGCATTTGCTCCAACGCATTCCACACCTCACTCTCCGAGTAATCCCGCCTAAGAGCCTCATTCATATCCTCCGTCACCCGCCCCTTCACACCCGCCAGAAGCCCCTCAAAATTGCGCGGATTGCACGACTCAAAGAGGTTAAGAAAGTACTCTCGAGCCACCCTCTCCACCTGTCCCCTCTCCTCCCACACCACACCCTCCGAGTCAGTGAGCCTCCTAGTTTGATTGTTCTGCCTTCTAATCGAAGCTTTTTTGTGAAAAAACTTCGTGTTCTTGTCTCCCTCCCTCAGCTAATTCTCCCTCGACCTTTGCCTCCAAAACAATTCCTCACTTTTCAGCAGGTTAGCTAATTCCCTCACCACTCTCTTCTTCTCCTCCACCTTCCGCATCGTCCGCTCCTCCCTCTCTAACCTCTCTAGCACTTTCCTCTTCTTCCCAATATCCCGTAAAACTTTGCCAATACTCACCCCCTTCCACGCAAGCAGCTCCTCCCCACACACCCTAAGTTTCTCCAGAATGTCACTATCCCTCCTACCCCAGACCCGCTTAATTGTCTCTTCACATCCCTCTTCCCCTAACCACACCTGCTCAAAACGAAACAACTTCTTTCGGCCTCCCTTTTCCCGTCTATCCTCCAAATAAAGCTTAATCGGAGCATGATCCGACCATTCCCGAGTTAGATGTGAGAGCTTCGCTTTCGGAAATAGATCAAGCCATGTCTCGTTGCCCATCGCTCGATCCAGTCTACATTGCCTATTCATCTCGTTAGCCTGCCCGTTATCATAAGTAAACTCATACCCCTCAAACGAGACATCTCTAAGCCCACACTCATCCACTGCTTCCCTAAAATTATTCATTTGCCATTGCGCCCGCGTCCCTCCCCCCCTTCATTTCCGTAGCATAGAGAATCTCATTAGAGTCACCCATACATATCCACGGGCCATCGACTTCTTCACTCAACAGCTTTAGAAACTGCCAAGAAAGATGTCGATCGCTAAGCACAGGCCACCCATAAAAACCCGTCACTCTCCACTCCCAGCCTCCCAATGGACATCGAAATCCATATGGTGAACCGAAGACGACCTGAAAACACACTGAACCTCACTCTTCCAAAGAAACGCAAGACCCCACCATCACCCCGCACTATCCACAGCTACACCCTCGTAGTCATTAAGTTGTTGCTGCCTAACTCCCTCAAACTCCATACTGCTAAGTTTTGTCTCGCATAAGAAAACTATAGCAAGGGCCTCCTTCCGAAGAAGGTTTTTCAGACCGCCAACTGCAGCGGGATTGCCCAGCCCCCTGCAGTTCAGGCTTAAAAGACTCATTGGGCCCGGCGGGGCTGAGCGACCTCAACCTCCGCCTCAGGTGAACTTACACCCATGATGTACTTCAACTTTTTCCCCTCCCCGACCTCGTTTTCACTATCCTCATTTCTTCCACGCTTACCCGAATTTTCCTTCACATCGCTAATATGATCAGGGTCCCTCCGCACCAATCTCTTCCACTTCTCTCCTTGAACCCGAACCGACTTTGCCCCGACAACTTCCCCCGGATTTATAGTAGAGCCCACCTGCCCAAATCCCTCCCCTGATTCCACAAATATACTCCCCCCTTCATCAACGACCATACTCTCCCCATTATCACTCTCCTGACCAACTCCAAAAACCCACTCTGTCCCGCCCTTCTCACCCTTTTTAGCTTTAACCAGTAGCCCATCCACACTTAACCTCCCTAATCCCATATCAGCTCCCTCCCTTCTCTCCTCCCCTACAATTATCCCCCCCTCCATCATGTCCCTGCCCCCCTCAATAGCCCGCCTCTCCCCATGAGCTACCCCCGACGAGCTTTATTTTGAACTACAATTGCCTGGAGTTGCCCTATTAGCCTTGCTACAGCTTCCTCCTCCCTCTATTTTTGTTCCGCTTCAAACTCCGGGGATAAATTTTTACCCTTCAATTCCCTCTCCTCACTGTTAGGCTTCGTCAGTTTCCATGGCGATGCCCGAAGCTCATCACTAAACAACAGCTCATCCTCCTCATAAGAATCGTCCTCACAATCTTTTTCCCCATGGCCAAGAACACCGCATCCATAACAAAATAACGGTAAACGTTCATATTTAACAGGAAATTCGACAACTTTACGTCGTGGCATACGAATATGATCACAAAGTAAATATGAGTTAGACGGTGTTTCTTACTTGATTAGAATAGGTTCTATTATTGTGCATATATTCTTTGTAAGCAAACAATCACATCTAGTCCATATATTTATTCCGAAGAGAAGTTATATATATATATATATATATATATATATATATATATATAGAATTAGGATCTCGTCCGAACCACAACTTCGGTGCGAACCGTCCGAACCAACTAGTTACACTTTTAAGGACCCCACTTACACTTTTAAAGTTTAACTAGTTACACTTTTAGTGACCTTAGTTACACTTTTAAGGACCTCAGTTACACTTTTGAGAAAAAACAAAAAATGAGAGGGTAATGGGATCATTAAAGAATGTAATTTCTAACTACTTAAAAATTATTCAAAAATTAAGGGAATAATGAGACACCAAATACTCTTATGTTTGTTTTAATCTTAAAAGTGTAATTGGGATCCTTAAAAGTGTAACCGGAATGTTTAAAGGTTAGTTCGGACGGTTCGTACCGAAGTAAGGTTCGGATGGGATCCTATCCCTATATATATATATATATATATATATATATATATATATATATATATATATATATATATATATATATATATATAGAGAGAGAGAGAGAGAGAGAGAGAGAGAGAGGTTCAAATAAGGTAAACAACTTTTTTAAGTTCCTAAGTTCCAGTGTTAAAGTTACACAAAAAGTGCTTCAAGTTACACGAAATGAGTGATAAAGTTGTACTTTATCACTTGAAGTGATAAAAGTGCTGAATGTTATAGTTACATATCAATTTTGAATAAATGCAACTTTATCGTATGTCATCTGTAACTTATAGACTTAAAAAAATTGTTGACCTTATTTGAACCTACCTCTATATATATATTTATATATAGACACACACACACACTCACATTTTTTAGGATAACATAAAATATATGCGTTCTATGTGATAAAAAACATACTTCGTAACTAATTTTCCCATCATTTTTGCTCTAGAACCATTAAATTACCATTGATCGTGATAGAAAAAGACTTTATATAAAAATGGTTACAAACTATTTGAAGTTTTATTATGATGAAAACTAATTAAGTGTAGGAAAAAAATTGTGTTTTTATTGTTGCGAGTTTAGGCAGAGAAAATGAGGAATGAAAAAAATGACTGTGTTTGGTGGTATGAGAAAGGATAAAATGAAAGACCACAAGTAGGGATGACAATGGTTTAGAATCTGATTCAGACTCGACGGTCACTGTAAAGTTCTCACATGGGAGAAACTAAGAGATCACAGACCAAGAAGAAACACTTAAGATAACAAACCACATCGAGAAAATATATACTGTCAATAATGTTTGTAATTAGACAACTTTGCCCATTAATTGACCAACTACTAAAGTTGGTTAGCAATATTATATGTTTAGCGATTGCATATATACCTGCCTTAGTGTGATGCCAAATAACAAATTAATATATTTCTGTTGAGAAATAAATATTGAAAGAGAAAGATTGAGAGTGATTGAGAGTAAAGATTGAGAGTAAGTGTGTATCTTCTCATTCATCAGATCACATATTTATAGTACAAATATACTGTATACATAGTTGACGTTTGGGAGAAAATTCTTCCATACATTCCATGTATGGAATATGGGTGGAGGGATGTTTTGTAGAGGAAACTACGGGCTAAGATTTTCACCCTAATCTTCACCCTAATATTATTCAACACTCCCCCTTGAAAATATCACCCATATGGATCGTAACGTTGGATGATACTGCCTCATTAAAAACCTTGTCAGTAAAACCCTGTGGGATAAAACCTGACGAAGGGAAAAAGAGTGCAGCACATATAATACTCCCCCTGAATTCAACATTTGTCCTTCAATCGGCACATTCCAACCTGGCGAACGAGTTCTTGGAATTGCTTTGATGGCAATGATTTTGTTAACAAATCTGCTAGATTTTCGTTCGAACGAATTTGTTGGACGTTAACTACGCCTTGTTCTTGCAGATCATGTGCGAAGAAGAACTTTGGTGCTATGTGTTTAGTCCTATCTCCTTTGATATAGCCTCCTTTCACTTGGGTAATTCATGCAGTATTGTCTTCATATATTGTGGTTGGTTGATCGTTTGTCTTAATTTCACATTCGTTTTCGATGTGTTGTATCATGGACCTCAACCATACACATTCCCTCGAAGCCTCGTAGAGCGCAATTAGCTCTGCTTGATTTGATGATGTTGCAGTCAAAGTTTGCTTTGTTGACTTCCAGGAAATGGTCGTGCCACCATACGTGAAAACCTACCCTATTTGTGATTTTGCCTTGTGTGGGTCTGATAAGTATCCAGCATCTGCATATCCAATCAATGTAGCATCTTTCCTTCTAGGGTAGAACAAACCCAAGTCCTGGGTTCCTTGAAGATATCTTAACAGATGTTTAACTCCGTTCCAGTGCCTCTTAGTGGGTGATGTACTAAATCTTGCCAATAGATTGACTGAAAAAGCTATGTTTGGTCGAGTGTTATTTGCCAAGTACATTAGCGCGCCTATTGCACTAAGATATGGTACTTCAGCTCCTAGGATATCTTCATTTTCTTCTCGTGGTCGAAATTCATCCTTTTCAATACTAAGAGTTCGAACGACCATTGGAGAACTTAGGGGGTGCGATCTAGCCATTCCAAATCTTTGTATAACTCTCTACGTGTAATTTTCTTGATGGATAAGGATCCCGTCCTTGAGGTGTTCAATTTGCAGGCCGAGGCAGAACTTTGTCAGTCCAAGATCTTTCATTTCGAATTCTTTCATTAGGTATTTTGCAGCAGCTTCAAGCTCATCAGCCGTTCCGATGATATTTAAATCATCAACATATACCGCAATGATTGTAATACCGTTCATTGTTTTTCTAATGAAAACGCATGGGGTGATGGAGTCATTTTTGTAACCTTTTTTTGTAAGGTACTCTTTTAATCGATTATACCACATTCTTCCAGACTGTTTTAATCCATACAAGGATTTCTGAAGTTTTACACAAAACATCTCACGAGGCAGATTAGGATTGTGATCCCTTGGCATTGTTACTCCCTCGGGGATTTTCATGTAGATATCAGTGTCAAGTGACCCATATAAATATGTCGTCACTACGTCCATAAGAAGCATATGTAATCCTCTGGATACTGCAAGTCCAGTTAAGAATCTTAGGGTTGTTGCATCAACTACAGGCGAATATGTTTCTTCATAATCTATTCTTGGCTTCTGCGAGAAACCTTGTGCAAGAAGTCTTGCTTTGTACCTTACAATTTCATTTTTCTCATTTCTTTTCCTAGTGAAAACCCACTTATGCCCTACAGGTTTTACATTCTTTGGTATTCGACTTACCGAGCCGAAAACTCCTCTTTTCTCAAAAGACTTTAGTTCTGCCATCATTGCTTCTTCCCACTTTGGCCAATCATGTCTTTTTCGACACTCATTGACGGACTTTGGTTTAATATCGACTTTGTCATTCATGATTTCTGTTGCTATTGAGTGAACAAATATCTCGTTTATATCGACATTCATTCTGTTATATTCAATTCCTGTATGAACATAACTCATTGAGATTTCATGATTATCATTTATATTCTCTGGTGTGGGTTCTTCTTGAGATTTCATATTTTGTTCGTCCTCTTCTGTACCTTTACCAGGTATTTCCTTTAATTTTTTGGATTTTCTCGGCCTTAGGTCTTTTGAACCAGGTGGCCTTTCACGTTTCTTTCGTGTCGTAGATTGTTCGGCTATTGATTTCTCAGAACTATCTACGGGGATGTTGATTCTGGCTGGAGCATTTACCGCAGGTATATGGGATTTTGTGATTCCCTTTGAGTTTGTGAATGCATCGGGTAATTGATTTGCAATATTTTGCAAATGAATTATCTTTTGTACTTCTATATTACAAGAACCATTCCTTGGATCAGGATATGATATTAAATCTGCGTTCCAAATGATTTCTGTAGATCGTTGGTCCACCTTCTTTTCTCCCCCTAAGACTGGGAATGTATTCTCGTCAAAATGACAATCTGCAAATCGTGCATTAAATAAATCTCCAGTCATGGGTTCGAGATATTTAATTATACTTGGGGAGACAAAACCCACATATATTCCCAGTCTTCGTTGTGGGCCCATTTTGGTTCTCTGAGGTGGTGCAATCGGGACATACACTGAGCAACCAAAAGTTCTTAAATGAGAAATATTCGGTGGTTGACCGCTTACTAGTTGTAAGGGAGAAAACTTGTGATAAGCGGTTGGCCTTAATCTAGTTAAGGCTTCCGCATGTAAAATGGCATGTCCCCATGCGGACGTTGGTAATTTGGATTTCATCAGTAAAGGTCTAGCAGTGAGTTGCAATCTTTTAATCATTGCTTCTGCAAGTCCATTTTGGGTATGGACATGTGCTACTGGATGTTCAACATCTATGCCAATTGACATACAATATTCGTTAAACGCCTGGGATGTAAACTCCCCTGCATTGTCCAAACGAATTTTCTTGATATTTTGATCTAGGAATTGAGTTCTTAGCCTTATTATTTGGGCTAATAATTTTGCGAAAGCAAAATTTCGTGTGGAAAGAAGAGTCACATATGACCATCTTGCAGATGCGTCAATTAATACCATGAAATATTTGAATGGTCCACATTGAGGGTTGATTGGTCCGCATATATCCCCTTGAATTCTTTCAAGAAATGCGGGTGTCTCATTTTTTATTTTATTTATTGATGGTCGTATAATCAGTGTCCCCATTGAACATGCACTGCAAGGAAAATCGCTCGATTTTATAACTCTCATATTTTTCATGGGATGTCCGAGTGCATTTCCAATGATTTTTGCCATCATTGCAGAACCTGGATGTCCTAACCTATCATGCCATAGAGCAAATGTGGTTTTATCATGGATTTTGGATGATGTCATCATACTGGTTATAACGTAGGTTATTTTTGTAAAATACAGACCAGATGAGTAAGATGACATTTTCTCAACGATGCATTTTGTGCCTGATTTAAATAATGTAAGGCATAAATATTCTTTATCATTTTCACTCATGGTTTCAATATGATAACCATTTTGTCGCATATCTTTAAAACTGATCAAGTTTCTTTGTGACTTACTTGAGTATAGTGTTTTATGAATTGTTAGACATGTTCCCATTGGGAGCATAATATCGGCTTGTCCGTTGCCTTCAATAATTTCAGCGTTGCCACATATAGTATTCACATATGCCTTAATTGGCTTTAATTCAACGAAGTACTTCTTTTGTCTCAAAATAGTATGAGTTGTGCCGCTATCGATTAGGCATATTTCTTCTCCAGTGGTCATGTCTAGAAAACAAATTAGTAGTGCTTATTAATAAAAAGTGAAATAACAACCAATATATTACATTTTATTTGAGATGATAAGCAAACGGGACAAACATACAAAATACATAATGGAAATAAGGCAGCAGCGCGGGCGCGCGCGCGCACATACACACACACACACGCACATATATATATATATATATATATATATATATATATATATATATATATATATATATATATATATATATATATATATATATATATATATATATATATATATATATATATAGTCGTACTGCATAGCGGAGATCATCTAGAATCCACTGCTCCCATCACCATCATCAAGGAAATAATTAGCCGTTTCAATCATTTCTGACTCGAGCGGGTCAGTTTCATCCAAATTTGATTCAGGCATCTCAGAGTTTAATGGTACGGCATCTGTGACAAAATGTGTCTCCTCCCTCCTTTTCTTGATGGATGCTTGATAGAGGTCGACAAAATATTTTGGGGTACGACATGTGCGAGCCCAGTGACCCTCCATGCCACATTTATGACAGGTGGTCTTATATTTTTCCGAGATATCAGAATTAACATTTTGTTTTCCCGGGCGCGTATATTTAAATGAATTTTGACCTCTGCTTGGGCCATAACCGCGTCCTCCTCGACCTCGTCCGCGTCCGGGTCCACGTCTGCGGCCACCGCTGCGTCCGGGTCCGGCGAAATTCGCCTCTGGTATAGCAGCAGAGCCACTTGGCCTCAAATTGTCATTTCTTAATAGAACTTCGTCATGTTGTTCAGCAACTAATAGTATTGCAATTAGGTCTGTGAATTTTTCAATTTTATTGATTCTGATACTTCTTTGAAAATCCATGTTTCTTTTACCCATGGTAGAGAATGTTTTCTCTATTTTACTGAAATCACTAACTTGTTCCCCACAATACTCTAGTTGTGATGCAATACGGAATAGAGCAGAATTATATTCGTTTACTGAAGGAAAATCTTGGAAACGCAAATTTTGCCATTCATGTCGAAGTTTTGGGAGGAGGACATATTGCTGATGTCCGAACCGTTCCTCAAGAAGGGACCATAATTCAGATGGATCTCTGATCCTCAAATATTCATTTTTTAGCCCTTCATTCATGTGCTGTCGTATAAATATATGAGCCTTTTAATTTGTTTTTCCTGGTGGGTAGCCGAATTGCCTTTCTCAACAGTATGTTCAAGGGCTTTTGCCCCTAAATGGGCAATTACATCATCTTTCCATTGTAAGAACTTTTCACTAGATAAGTCAAGGATGTCGAATTCCCTTTTTGCAATCTGAGTCATTTTCTTTCTATTTCTTTTAGATCTAACATATTTGATTTTGCGGGTGTTAGTATAATAATCATAGGTAATTTATAGTAAAGTAATGTATTCATATATTAAATAATCAATAATCACTAGGTACTAACATTAATATTAGCATATAAAAGTAAAAAAAATAGATAAAACAATGAAAATATATGGGCCGAATGCATAAAATAGGGGAAAGAGAGAAATGAACATAATTAACGAAGCTCACAATAGATTAGTGGTAATTAATTGATTTATAAGGTGCAAACTATTTATTGATATATAGAAATATGAAAAAGGCAACTAACAGAACTATTAGAAACATGAGTACATTAAGTAGACCCTCCAACTCTCGAAGGTTTTGCGAAATAGAACGCATGGTGTCGTCGTTTTCTCCGTCTTTATCCATTTATTATTTGGATTTTTTTTATGTGTTTGTTTTTTTTTTTTTTAAGAATGAAAAAGACAGAGAGGATAAGAGAAGTGAGTGAGGTGATAAGATTTTGTGGATTTTATAAGGGTTAAAAGTACTGTAGCGTCAGTGGAGGTTAAAAAAATATCATACTTATTTTGCAAATTTGTACCATTACGGAGAAGATTTAATGTATATGAGTAGAAACAGTTGGATTCAGCAACTAAATATAAAACTTTAGAAAGGATAAATGCAAGAGTATATCTGTTAGGAGTACTAAAAGATCAAAAGAACAATATACTTTAAAAACAAATACTTATTATACGTATGCATGCATACCCTTCACATAGTCACATGCAAACTATCATGCCTACTAATCCACATGCATGCACAATGTCATACTTCACATGCATGCACAATAAAAACCATACATCCTACTTGAATAAAAACCACAAATACATACTACATCCTCGTGCATTCTTCTCCCCATTCCTCCTTTATTTATTATTATTATTTTTATTAAAGAAAATTACATTATGTTTATTGTTATGATTAGCAAGATGGGTACTACGTTCATTATCGTACTTCGACCGACATCGTTGGTCTAGGTGAGATTAAAGGTCGCCGACGTTGAAAGTTGGGTCATTAATGTCTGTGTGGCGGCGCTTTGCGCCTGTGAGTTTGACTGACTCGGAGGATTCCGAGGACTCTACTATACCTTTCGCCTTCTTAGGGCGAGAAGGTCCTGCCATATGTCCGGGTAAGCAGTGATGAGTTTCATGATACTTTTCCGGTTGCTTCCTTGGTCGATTTTGGTTAAGATGGGTGACCGATGGTTCGCTAGGCTGTGGTTCGGGTTGGGGATGGAAGGGGGGGATAATTGGTAAATTATTAGGTAAATTATTACTCCGTATTAGGTTCTCTAAGTATATATATATATTACAATTTGTGATACAATTAAGGGTAATAGAGACTCCAAAATAATGGTGATCCATTTTTTTTATCCCTTTTAAAATAGGTTAGTAACTATTGTTAACAAAATAATGATTTAAAATACTACCTTATAAACTTGGAGCAAACTCGTGCTGATAACGTGTTGAGAAATAAATATTGAAAGAGAAAGATTGAGAGTGATTGAGAGTAAAGATTGAGAGTAAGTGTGTATCTTCTCATTCATCAGATCACATATTTATAGTACAAATATACTGTATACATAGTTGACGTTTGGGAGAAAATTCTTCCATACATTTAATGTATGGAAGAAATTTCTTCCATAACTACTGTTGCAAAATATGGGTGGAGGGATGTTTTGCAGAGGAAATTATGGGCTGAGATTTTCATCCTAATCTTCACCCTAATGTTATTCAACAATTTCTAAACAATTCAATCAAATAAAATAAATACTTATAAATTCATACATTTTCATTCCCTATAGATAGAGACCCATTTTGATATACTTTCAAATCTTTTTAAAAAAAGTTCATCTACTTAGATAAGAAAGCTCTAATTGAAGTATTTTCTTGCAAAACAATAACCAAACACCTCAATTTTTTACTAAAAGTAGCTTATGAATAAGCCCCTTCTAGGAAATAAAAACTGTTTCACATAAGCAAGGCCAAACGGTACCTAAATTGCATTCTCTTCTCTATATCTATAATTAGTACTGTATATCATTTGATAAATGTGGTTACTAAAACAATTAGTAAATTTTAGTGGATGCATGTTACTAATTTGGTTGTGTATGTAAATAATATTGTATTAACATCATTAACGTGAGACCGTCTCATTTGATAAGTGGTCTTGAAATTTATTACATTATTATCCAGCGGACTAAATTCAACAAACTTGCCCTACATTTTTGCAAAGATCAAGCACCTACGTGCACCTTGAGAAACAACAATCACTCATTATCACGATAATTCACATCGAACATTATTGTGAGTATTGAAAATAAGAGCATTTGCATGATTAAGCTCTGTTATATTTAAAATTTAGGTGAATTGTAGTATATCATCAAAATTGAGTTAATCGAATTTGAATCAAGTCAAACATAAATGGTGATATATATTAGTATTATTGAATTCTGTAATGTTAACGTGATGCTACTATTTCATTTTGTTGTGTAAAAAGTATTTTTCATTCAATTTTTTACTTAATCATGTCATCATAAATGTTACTCCCTCTGTTTTTTTAATATAAGTCATTCTCACTTCCCTTCTCTCTTCAATATCTCTCCCAACATAAGAAAAAATACTATGAAATGTATACTCATTTGAAAGCTCTTTTCGTAAGGAATTTTATGGTGTAATTTTTAAAAATTTTGGAATAATATATTTACATAAAAATTAAAGTCAAAGGCTCATCTCGAAAAGTCAAAACGTCATATATTCTGATACGGATGGAGTAATATTGTTTGACTTTATGATGTTAATAATTTAAATAGTTAAAGGAAAACGTATGTCTAGTTACGGAGTATTCTAGTTACGTAACTCTAGCTCTTGATACTATAAACTGGAATAAAATTAAAATTATCCAACATCGAAAAATTACAATAAGGTGATAAAATTCTATTATATAAATAAAAGTAGTCATTGTCTTTAGATATTAATTAGAAATCTTTTGAGTCCTAAAAGAAGATCTTGAAACTACAAATTTAAATAGAGTTATCACACGTCGAAAAATTACGATGATATAATGAAATTTTATACTATATCATAAATAAGAGAAATTATTCGTTTTTGATTTTAGCGAAAAATCTTTTGAGTCTTATAACAACTCTTAAGTCTATAAATTAAAGTAAAATTATCTCACATCGAGAAATTATAATAAGATGTGAAGAATTTATGAATCCCAAGTACCTAAGAGGGAGAGGGGGTGAATTGGGTATCTTTCAAAATGTTAACTCTAACTTTATTAATTAAAAAGAGTTAGACTAAGTGGACGACTAAGTGAAGACAGGTAAATGTAACAGTCAGTCTGACCGTAACAGTTTTGTCTTAACAAGGGATCGTAACAGTTTTGTCTTGGCAAGGGATTAAGCCACAGAGCAAAGTTACAGTATGGTAGACTGTTGTCTGGCTGTCTCTATTTCTCTTAACCAAAGGTAATGTTACAGAGAAATATTACAGTATATCGACTACTACAATTACTTTGAAAAACACTACTAAAGTTAATATTAATCCACGAACAAATCAAAGCGAAGCTAAACGATATGTGTTCTACGTTGTATGCAGCGGAAATAAAGCGGGAAGATCGAACACTTTACGTTTTTGAATTGGTTCGGCCAACACTCTAAAGGTCTACGTCCAATGCTTTATTAATAAAGTTAAGTGATCTACTCCGAAAACTTAAACCCTTACAATAAAAAGCTACCAATAACCTACTCTGGTTACGACTCTCGAGTTTACAAGACTACTCCGTTTCTAAACTCTCAAATGACCTACTTCGGTCACGACCAATAGCCTACTCCGGCTACGACTTTGAGTTTACGAGACTACTCCGTCTCTAACTCACCAATGACCTACTCCGATCACGACTCTTAATAACTTAGAAAAGTTACAAGATTACAAGCTAACCAAGTTAGACAAGAGTATTCATGACTCAATGTAGCAGTTTATTCGACTGTGACTTTGAAGACTTTGAAAATATTTTGCAAAGAGTTTTAAGATTAAAACTTTTGATGAAAAATTTGCAATGTGAGATTTGTGCTGAAAGTCTTAGGAAGTGAAGAAGGAGAACTCCCATATTTATAATGGGTAAGTTAGCTCTTAAAAAAAGGCAAACCTTTTTTAAAGTAATGAAAAGTTTGTCTCTACAAGAATTGCATGAAAGAGCAAACTTATGGAAGAAGCAAAGGAAAGCAACTCTAACATTTTCCAAAAATAAGTGTAATATCAGATTTTGAGGTTGAAACAAGAAGGAAAGGACAAATACCAATTTTTGAGGCAAGGACTTGTTTGGTAAAGAAACAAAATTGAGGATAGTTTGGTAGTTTGTAAAAATCTATTCAACCAAATTGGGGATAGTTTTGGAAAATGATTTTTATTAAAATAAAAACTATTGCTTGATTAACATTTCACATTTCAAAATCAGATTTAATAAAAGATTTAAAAAGGTAGAAAGTTTGAAACTTGAAATCTTTTATTTTTGCTATGGGTCGAACTGAAGTAACAGTCAACCAAACTGTGACATACAGTTAGGTTAATTGGATAGCTACTTAGAACTTACTACAATGTGCCAAGAACTCTTATCTTTACAAAGTGACACTCATTGACATTCTTGATTTTTTGGTAGCTTGTCTTGATATTCAATAAATCATTCTCAACATTCATCAACTAATTATCGATTAAGCACAACCTGAAAAGTTTGAACTAAGAAAACAAAAATTAAATAGGTTAGTCATCTGTGAAATTATATAACGGGCATGGGCCACACCCGAGACGGGAAGAGTCCACTCACAAGACAAGAGGATTCCTCTCTAAAACCAATTGGCTATAGAGGGAGTAACCCCTTGCTTTATAAGGTGGAACATCTTTCTCTCATCCACTTATAAACCCAACTGGGGCTAAATAGTTTCTCCCGGCGGCAAACGGTCCAGTTTAATTCAAGAAGCCCAGTTCATTTAACCGTGGGCTCTGATACCATGTGAAATTACATGACGGGCTTGGGCCACACCCGAGACGGGAAGAGTCCACTCACAAGACAAGAGGGTTCCACTCTAAAATCAATTGGCGATAGAGGAACTAACCCCTTGCTTTATAAGGTGGAACATCATCATCAACAAACCCAACAAGATAATTAAATTCTAATGTATTATATAAATAAAAGTAATCATTTGTCAACCAGAAATCTTCTGAGTCATAAAAAAAGTTCAAGTAAAATTATGATAAGGTGGTGACATTCTATGTCATAAATAAGAGAAATCATTCATAAGTATTAGATATCATTATATCAACCAAAAATATTTCTGAAAATAACAAAAAGTACCTCATCAATGTACTTATTATATTTCGTATAAGATACTTGAAGTGCCTTCTTAAAAAAAAGACTTTAAATGTAATTAATTACGATAATTTTTTATCAACATCACTAACAAGCGACCCGTGCATCATTATATTTGACTATAATTTATTACTAATAGCATGATTCAAGAGTTGTAGAAATTCGTGCATCATTATAACAAGCGACTATAATTCGTGCATCATTGTAGAAATTCGTGCATGATTCATAATTTGACTATAATTTATCACTAACAAGCGACCCATGCATCATTATTTGTAAGAAAATGAGATACCCTACCTAAGAGATCTATATTTGACAATTTGTAGAAATTTTCTCAAAGTGTAGCACAATCTTACGTGTACTTGGTTAATCATATGAACTATTTTTTTAATAAGACTAATCTATCGCTAATCGAATTGAGGGGTGGTAACTTGTCATCCTAACCAAGGTTGCACAGACACTGACACCGACACGGGACATGGCGCTCGAAAATTTGTAGAACACAGACACGGCAGGAAAAAAAAACAATATACATATTTAAACAAAGAGAATTTGAAAATGTTTATACCTAAAATATAGGTTTGGTTACTTAAACTATCGTAATTATGTAAAATAACATAACAAAAATTAAAGTTTTATAAACTCAAAAGTTAAAATCAAATTTTAAAAAAAAAAATCAAATAGTTATACTACTATAATATAATAATTAATTAATTGTCTTAAGTTGAATAGTGTTATATTATCAAGTAGCCACTATAAACATACGGAGTATAATATTTTTTTTTATTAAAGTTCATAAACAATGCTAAGTGTGTCCCATGAGTCTCCAAATACAGCCGACACGTCTCAAAATAACATGACGTGTCCGACACGTCTTTAAATAAATTTTAAAAATCGGACACGGTTTTTCAGGTGTACGACACGTATTGTTGTGTGTTCGACGTGTGTCGGTGTCCGACACGACACGATGATTTGGATGATTGTTCGTGCAACCTATACCCTAAACCCTATTAGATCGATTATTTATACATTTATCATGTAAGAAACAGACACGTCTATTTATACTATTGTGAAATTTAATTACTCATATCGCTATATACATGCTACGTACAATATGTTTTTGAATCATCTATGTCAAACTAGATCTCTTATTTTACATAAATACATAAATATTATTTGTCATTTTATTTATTAGTTATTATATTTATAATAATAATACTCCGTAGATAATATTATTAATTGAAAACTAATAGAGTAATAAGTAAATACTCCTCCCTCTTTAATAATAATAATAGAGTAATTATAGGTTTTGAGCTGAGTTTGATCTTTTCCCTCTTTTCTTTTCGGCTATCAATGTATGGTTCATATTTACCCTTAGCTCAATCGGGTCGGATTCGGGTCAGGTCACTTTCGAGTTATGGAAATCAATGTATATATATATAATAATGTTTTACCTTATTATATTTTATTAATGTTTTGGCAGTTGATATCTTACGTGATTGTTCTGTTTCAAAAACTTGGTTTGATAAATCAAACACGACAAGTCTTATGTTGTGCAGATTTTTACCATTTCAAATCTTTAACCTTATTCATTTCGATGTTTAGTCCCAAATGATCAAGCCGGAAAGGATTGGATTCCAGGATGGTTTTCGTTTAAGATTTTCTCTTATTTGCAAAGGACGACCCATATTAGCAAGGATGGAACTGGAAAGGACTGGATTATAGGATAGTATGCACAGACAGATGATGCCCTGATCAACTGAGCTTGGTATAAGGGTGTCTCTTAGCCATCTTACATAAATGGACTAGTTTTCCGTTAATAAAACTTTATCTTCTTGATCTTGAAAGTGTGTAACTACTGCATACTTTTTAAGATCTTCAGCGATTCTCTCGGGTTACACACACCTTCGCGGTACTAAAGTTAAATTAAATTGTATTCTCTCATCTACGGAGTATATCTATAATTAGACCCGAATGATCAACCCGATCTAACCTGAATGACCCAAATTTTTATTGTAGAAAACGAGTTAATCTTCCTAAAAAACTAAAGATAACAAATTAGGAATATAACATCATTATATGTATGTATATTTAACGATAAAAAACGACATCGATATTTGATAATCATACCAAGTGACATCGATATTTGATAATCATGTGTGAGTGCGTAACCTTAGAACGACTTACTAGGAGGTGGGTTCGACTAACAAAGAGGGTCAATGCATAGTTCTAAGTGTGGATTAGATCGGACGAAAGTGGTGGCTGGTGAGGTGGTAAAAAATCAACCCAATAGCCGGTCTGAATTTGACCACGCTTTTGTCGATGTTGATTTCTAGTCGGTAGCTGGCCTAGGAGTTGTAGTATACGTAACGTTTGTGTAACTGCAAAGGGGGTTATATCCCACATGGGAAAAGTAGAAATAAGAAAAGACGGAAGGGATATAAAAGAAAAGGGGAGGCGTTAGGAAAACTTACATACCTGGACGGGGCATAATGGGTGATCAAGAAGGCCCACTGCCTAGGCAGATGGCTTCCATTGCACATCATTGGGAGGTGCATCAGCCTAACATCTCCCCTTGTTGGGAGACTGTACGTCGTAATTTGTGATAGTGAGGGCCTGCGCTCGTCGCGGCCCTTGCCCAACTTCAGTCTTATTTTTTTATACAAGTATTCTTTCTCCAAATCACACGGTCTTTTATGATACTGGTCAGTTTATCGAGACTTGACAGATTCGGCAAATTATTTATCTATTCTATGTTAGGTGGTCTCCGTCATTTGTTTATCTTTTTATTTTGAGAATATTTTTCTTTACTAATCCGATAATATGTTAGGTGGTTATTCGTATTTCCAAAATATCATCTGTATATCAAATTTTCAAAAATAGGTTCATGATCCTAAAAAGAATGTGTCGGGGTTATGAGTTGTGTCGATTTTTGACAGGTTTAAATGTAGTCATATATCTTAACCCGTGCCAGCAATCTTTCGTATAAAATATGTGCAAACGTGCAATGTCAATTTGCTAAAATGACAATTGTCATAGTAAGTAATTATAAAATGAAGTATTATGGTCGATTTAGTAATATTATTGGGGCACTAGACATATCATGGACATCAGAGTTAATAATCCCTCCTGTTTAGATTATTCTTCCCATATTTATTTCTGGAGGAAATTAAGAAAAGTGTAAAAAGTGAAATATAAGGTGAAAATGTGTTTAATTTGGGTGTGGAGGAAAAATAAATAAATTGATTGAAGAATAAAGAATGATATTCATATCCGATCCATTTAAATTTTCATCATCCTATCCCACCCTCGTCCATTTTTTTCGTCTATCCATATCTATATCCACCGGGTGAAGCAAGTGAAAATGACACCCATTGGATATTTTCACCCTAAATATTTAAATGGTGTAAAATGCTAAAAAAAGGCGTAAATATTCAATGAAGCTTCTTACACATCGGTGTCGATTAGATGTATGGTGCCTAATGAAGGTCGTCAATAAAAGTGTATAGAGTCAAGTGTTCAGTATTCATATGGTGGTCAAAATGTAGATAGACGATCGTTACAACGAGAGAGACGACATATGAAATTTAATATATCAAATCTAGAAATAATACTGATTGAACGATCGAAGGTAGTAATGTGTGGTACCGTATGATAGTAACACATTTTGGCAAAATGAGCGAGATAATCGAATGAATTTAAATGTATTTTTTACGATAAATTTTGAATTTCGTAAAATAATTACATTAAATATTAATTAAGAATATCCACCGGGTGGTTAAGCGGATGAGGAACAATGATCTATATCTCACCCTAAATTCATCCATATCCATATCCCACCCTAAATTTAAAAATAAATAAAAAAATCATCCATATTCCACCCGTTTACATTTCAGGTGGATGGATATCAACAGGATATAGGTGAGACTGTCATCTCTACTTACGGTAGAGGAGATGTTGGATAAAGAGACAAGTTTAAAATCTCTACTTACGGTTTTTTTTTGGAAAGTGATATCTTAAAAACTATTGTCTCGTACGAGGTTGTGTCGAAAGATGAGAATGAAGACTCGTATTACTAGATCCCAACGTCAAATGGTAAATTTTCTATAAATTTGCTACTCACTTGATTCGAAACGAGGCCCAACAAGCCAGGGGACGAAAACATTTGGCAATTGCCTTGGAAAATATGCCCCCCTCAAAGAGTATGCCTCTTCCTTTGACTCGTGATGCATGAACGGCTTATAACAAATGTGAATTGGACTAAAAGAGACCTTGCAGATGACATGTTTCGCAGGGAATGTATTATAGAAGAAGAGACAACTTTGCATCTTTTGCGACTAGCGTACGGTCACCCATTGAGAATGATTTGGAATCGACACATCGAATGTAAAAATCAAGCATCAATACATACACACCAACAACATTAAAGACACTCATCTTTGAAAAAAAAAAATTTAATTTTTTTTGGACGATGTAGCGCGATCCAACCTAGGCCTAACGCCAGTTTAATGAAACAAATATGTACTTACTACTAAGATTATGAGACAGAATCTCATGATAGTATGATTATGATACTCATCGTGGATCATCGACTAGAAAATAAAGGACATGCTTATGGCTTTTCACTTGGGAAAAAAGGGAATAGTTTAATTTGTGATTAAAAAAAGCGCAAATACTCGTACTTGCCTAGCATAATCTTGACAGATTGCACAAAGTAAAATGGGGTAATATAACAAAGGACCTTTTGTCCCACACTGGGCATAAAACGGATTATACACAAATAAAGAGGGAGAGATATGTTACAACTCTTTGTGTCCACATCGGTCACAAAGCCAAAAGAAGAGAATACAATACCTATAAATAAAAAGGGATGGGCAACTATCAATCTACTTACCTGGACGGGGTCAATGGGTGATCTGGGTTGGTGATCTCCATTACACGCTGGAGGGGTGCCTACCTAACGTCTCCCCATGTGGCAGCTCGTACGTCGTAATTTGTTACCGCGGGGGCCTGCGTTCGCGCGGCCTCTATCCAATTTCAGTTCAATTTTGGTTGCCAATTTTGGTTCAATTTTGGCCTCTATCCAATTCTTTTTGTAATTCCTTCGCGCGGCCTCTATCCAATTTCAGTTCAATTTTGGTTATTGCTGTCACTAGTATCTCAATTCTTTTTGTAATTCCTTTACTTCCTTTACCGAATATTGTGACTCGTTTTTTTGTTTGAATGGCCTTATTCTTCCACTATTACAAAAAGCCTTGTACAGAAGTAAATCAATTTCCTAGTAGAACTTCTGACACGACAGGACCATTAAATATCTATTTACTTTGATTGAGACGGGTGAGTAAATTATGTAATGCTTTGGATATCCGATACATGTTTGAGATCTCCTGATTATTTTCCGTTCGCTCAATATAAAAGCTCACGCAGTGGCTTAGGTGTGGCCGACGATTCGTTATCTAGCTCTTTTGGATTAGATTGCAGGGTTGGATGCTCTTTTGATTGATTGGTAACAGTTAGGTACTGTTAGTATGATGGTTTTGTATCTTCGTGCAAGAATATATTATGTACTAATGATTTTGGGTATACGACGATTTAAAGAAAACTCATACTCCCCGGTCCTACTTACAATGTCACATTTTAATAAAATACTCCTCAAATATAATGAGGAGAGGAAATGAGAAACTCTTTTTGGAACAGAGTAATTCAAAATAATTTGAATGTATCGTAATTGTTCTCAATTTCTCGTATCGGAGATGAGATGATAAAATTAGTTCTAACTTTCTTTCATTTGTAGTTTATGTTAAGAACATACTTCCTCCGTTCCATTTAATTATTTACGTTTGCTTTTTTAGTACTATTCATAAGTGCTTTTAATATATTGGATAAAAGATAGTCATGTGAGATCTTGTTTAAATTGTCTAATTGAGTGCGTTATAAATATCAAATGTTTATAATTTTTAGAAATATGTAATTAATAAAGATATGAACTAAAGAAAACATGCATTGACAAGTTTGAAAAAGCAAAGGTAAGAAATCAAATGGAACGAAAGGAATATAAGTCTTTGCTCGTATGTATACGTTTTTCTAAAATTAGAGCAATCACAATGGACAAACTTAAAATAAAGTTTGTCATTGCCATTTCATCATTTGACAAACTCAATAAATTTGGAACTTTTACCCACAATGGAAGAACTTTATATAAAGTTCTTAGATAGGGTGAGCTTGATAAAAAATGAATAAATAAAAAAATTGTGGCCAACTTTCTTCTTGAACTTAGTACAAACTTGGTTCTTAAAGTTCTTATATTGAAGAACCCAATAAGAGCCACAATGAAAGAACTTTTGGAAAAAAAGTTGGAAAAAAAGTTCTTATTGACAACCTCAATGGTAAGAACCTCCATTGTGGTTGCTCTTATAGTTTACTTACGTTTCTCAAATAACCGATTACTCTCCCTTCTACGGAAATATTAAATCATGGAATGTCTTGTCTTGAATTGAGGGAGTATCATTTATCTCGAAAGTTCCATCCAATTATGTTAGTATGCTATAATCTTAAAGAAAGCTTCGTTTTAGAAGAAATTCTCAAGTTATGTACCACATCGCTAGATATATAAAAGGTATATGGTTTTATATAAGTGAACGATATAAAAAGACTTGTGTTCAATTAAAGGAGAGAAGTTTGGCATCTCCCCTGACAGGGACGGGAATTGTCTTCGGACTTTCTTGTTAACACATCGGTTAAGGCTACCCATCTCTCGAGATGGATCTATAACCCAATTTTTTTGGCCCTAGACCCCTAACAAGTTGGACCGAAACTGCGTCGGGATTTAGAAATCATGGATCGGAATCGGAGCTGAAAAATTATGGCCCTAGACCTAACAAGTTGGACCGGAATGTGCATTTTTTTTATAAAAAAAAACCGGTCTTTTGGACTGGTTTGTACCGATTAGACCGGTTTATCAAATAAATATAATTTCAGTCTTTCTAGTCCAAACCGGTGCGGACCAGAAAATATCGGCTTAGACCGGAACCTGGAATCTCTCAAATTGATGGACTAGAGACCAGACCATAATTTTTCATTCCAATTCTGGTCCGGACCGTTCCATTTTTTTGGTCCAGACCGGATTTTACACACCCAATACCGACGGAGTGTGGGCTATTATAAGATTTTTTTTCTGTTTCTCTTTAATGAAGTGTGAGTTAATATAACATGTTCAACAGGTAGCAAGTATTACTGAAGATGTCTTAGCCTAGTGGTTAGTACTAGGTGTTTTGGGACAGTAGGTCTCAGGTTCGAATTCCCTCTTCAAAGGTGAGGGTGTTCCCATTTTTTTCACTTTTTTTTATCACAAGATTTTAGATCCGTTAAATTGGTCGGGTTACAATACGGGTTGAGTCGGATTTTGATTCTAGATTAATGGGTCTTTTCGGATTTGTGTCAAATGGGTTTTGGATCGAGTTTCGACATGTCTAAATTTTTTACACCGAATCGTAAGAACCGTAAATACGGACCAATGTGACACTATCGGTACACTATGAAAAAAAAAAAAAAACTTAAACCGACCCAAAACGCTAGGTAATTTATTTTACGAACATTAATTTCTAAATAGTGTCGCATTGATTAATTTTTTTAAATCCGTAATAATTTGGCACAAATTACGTTTTTTACCAATTCTTGCATCAGTTAATTTTTTTAAATCCGTAACACAATTATATATTTTTTTTTTCCAATTCGTCACTTCAATGCCACTTTTTTACCTATTTGGCACCGATTTTTTTACCAATTCGTCACTTGGGTGCCACTTTTTTTATCTATTTGACGCCGACGATATTTTTTTACCAATCCATCACCTTTTGACTCTTTGAGTCACTTTTTTTTACCCATTTGATTATTTGGCCGCTAGAATGCCAATTTGATGTGGTGTACTTTAATTAGCTCACGATCCTACCTTCCAAGAAATGTTAACTGATAGATGGTTATTAGAGGGCATATGAGGAAAAATATTGATAAGAATATCGGACTTATGTCTGATAAAACTGACTCAACCGGAATAATCTGACCTTGACCCAAATATAATCTGACATTCGAACTGAAAACTCAAGTTTAATTCGAAACTTGAAATGACCAGCTTGAATTATGAATCAACCTAAAACGAGTCAATGTTACTAGAATAGTTGAAAATAACAAACCCGAAAATGATCCGAACCCAACCTGGAGTCAACCCGATTTTTTTGACAAAAAAGAACCCGGCCCGACTGATCCGATTGCCAAGTCTAAATGGACCCTTTCACTTTCAAATTTCAATTTCCATAAGCAATAGGCATAGCATTGAAACAAGTAATCTAGTAGTGATATATGGAGAATGTGGTTACTTAAGTCTTTTCTTGTTTAAGTATGGTATTCTTTGAACGAAATGGTTGTCTTGTTAACGAGCTGGACAGGATAATAAAAGTGAAAGTTTGGTCCATGTGCATCTTTATTTTATTTTATACTGTACAAGGCATATGTCCCTGGATAAAATGGAAAGTTTGGTCCATCTTTCTTTCATCCCGCTCAATAATTATTTATCGTCTTTATTTCAAATATTGATACCTACTACTCCTTCCCCACTACTAAGATTTTCCCACTTTTCTTAAAAGGAAACTTTACTAAGATTTTCCCACTTCAAAACTTTTCTTATTCATCCATTATACTCGCTTTCTATTGGTTACTTTTTGTGATTTGACATCTTGAACCCCACCCAACAATTTACCACATTTCATTACCCATTTCTTAATCCACGTGTCATTTATAAATGGGAACATCATTGTGGTGGGGAGGGAGTACTAAGAAAAGGAAGGCAACATTATATATATGGTATACACGAACCAATCAAGCTTACTGGAAAAAAATGGGCAGAATTATTAATCAATAGACACATTAAGGGGGCGTTTGGTTCGCAAGAAGATATAGGAATGGAATCAAGAATCAAACCAGGGTGGTATGGGGTTGGAACTTGATTCCTCATTCCTAGTGTTTGGTTCGTTGGTTAACTGATTAGGAATCAAATTATAAATTATAGTTTGTAAAATACTCCGTATTTAATAATCTAATTTTAAATATATAAAACTTTATACGATAATGTTATACGGAGTACTACAAAATAAAATAAAAATCAGTTAAAAAAAGTAAAATGAATTTAATTAAAAAACTAGTTATTGGGAATATAAAACCTCAAATATATTTAATACTAATTTTTAAGATAATTTTTTTGTATTTTTTTATTAGTTTTCCCAATAAAATATTTTAATTAAGACATTTTACAAACAAAAAAAAACGGAAAAATCAAATATGAATATAAGGATTTTGATTCCAACGATATGAGTCTCATACCCACCACCTCCCTTGGGTATGAGAAACCCATGCCGTGGAGGTTTGAAGTATGGGTGTCAAACCCGTAAGTTTGCCAACCAAACAAGAAGTATCGGGTTGGTTCATTCTAAAGTCATACCTTATACCTCTTTTTGGTGAACCAAACGCCCCCTAATTATATATCTAAGTTAGAGCTGATCAAATGGCCCAAGCCCGACGGCCCAACCCGACCCGGCCCGATTTTTTCAAGGGCTTGGGCCATCGTGTTGGCCCAAAAAAGCCCGAAGCCCGACCCGATCTTAGCCCGATACAAATTTTGGGCCGGGTATGGGCCGAACTTAAAGCCCGAATTTTGGCCCGGCCCGGCCCGAATTTAAAAAAAATATATAACATGATTTATGTTTTTAAACTTTTAAACTTCTTTTATGTGCAAATTCATGTGTTTTTTATCACAATTTTTTTAACAAAAAAAAGTCGTGCAATTTTTGTATTGAAGTTTATGTTTTTTATGTGTTCATAGTTTTTATACACGGACACTAATACCGTATATATGTGTGTGCGTGTGCGCGTGTGTGTATTTGTACTGTGATATGTCAGTGTGACACATAATAATACGAAAAATTGTCCAACACCAAAACGGAGTATTAATATATCATTATGTACTGTAGTCGTCTGATTAATTTCGAGTAAGTTTTAGTAAAAAAAGGGTTCGTTTATTAGTCGGGTCGACTGCGAGCAAAACACTCGATTAAATGTCGGTTAATTTGTGGTAATAAATTTTTTTTTTAAGGTGATGTAAAATTTTTTTTAACTTAATCCCGAACAATCGTTGTGACCCGATTGGGCCCGAAAAGCCCGCAAGCCCGAAAAAGCCCGAACGAGTTGGGCTTGGGCCTTACAAATTGGCCCTTTTGGGGGGCCCGACCCGACCCGACCCGCTAGATGGGCTGTAATTTTATGGTGAAGCCCGGCCCAAACCCGGCCCAACCCGGCCCATGATCACCTCTAATCTAAGTTAACCTACTTTTGTTGATCCAATTTTACCTGAAGAATAAGTAGATTCGCATCCACTCGAAAAAACAAATTAAATAATTTTGAAATGGGTTTTTTGTCAAAAGGCACCTAACATTTACGCTTTCTGTAAAAAAGGCACCTTAAGTTTTTTTTTTTGCCCAAAAGCACCTAAAATTCTCAATGTGTTGTTTAAAGGCACCAAATGCCACTTTCCGTTAAAAAAAGTACGAATACAGTTAGAACTAACGGATGTACGTATATACTCTGATGTACGTATGTACTCTTCTTAATACTCTACCCCAAATTATACGTATACATACCTTCATTCTTCCTCTTCCTCCCTAATCAACTGACACCCTAATTCACATCTTCCTTATTTCCCCAAAAAAAAAACCCTTCCTCTTTCTCAATCAAACTCCATTTTCCCACCTGAAAACTTTTTTTCTCTTTTGCATTTTCTCAATCAAACATGTCAACCTCAAGTTATTCCTCTCAACAAACAATTAAATGTTGTTGTGGCATTCCGGTGGCCATGAAAACATCATGGACAGAACAAAATCCGGGTAGGAGATTTATGACATGCAAGTTTTATAATGGAGAGACGGGTTTGCGTGGATGTTCGTTTTTTAAGTGGGTTGATGTCGATATGACCTATTGGCAAAGAAGTGTGATAAACGGCTTGATAAAGGAAAATAATTCGCTCAAGAATGATATTAATCAAGTGAAACAAGGATTTGGATACACAAATGAAATGAAGAACAAGATTGACGAGATGGGGAGAGAGATGAACTTATTGAAAAAGGAAACAAAGAAGGCCAAAGTTGTACTGGGATTAGCTTTTGTCGTCATTTTTATGTTGTTTAGTCGATTTTAGTTCACCCCTTGTTTACGTAAAAACATGTGGATCCGACAGGAAGGTATCTGAACTACTTGTGTTTGTAAGCTTAGGTTGAGTTTAAATTAAGGTAATGAGTTTGAAATGTGCTTGTAATGAGTTTTAAAGTAATATAAGTAGTTACATTTTCCCCAAAAAATGTGCACGATGTTATTACGTTCAAGTCTTTCCTTTAATGCGACTTTAATTGTAGTTGAACAATATGTAATGCAACCGTAGAAATTAAAATCAAATTGTCATTGCAACATGCTGAATGATGCATTGTAGTAAATCATTTACATCATGAGTTGTTGAAAATTTCAGCAAATACTACATAAGCTTAGCTATATACTGGAGTACATCAAAAGGTACATAATCCATGCTAACCCATTCATGACTAATACAACATCATTTTAGCAAAATATTACACAATCCATATTAAGCCATTCATGGCTAGTTAAGTACACCATCCTGCAACATCTCCAAGCACTTGAGATTAGCTTCATTGTGGATGATTTTGTGTTAAAGTCATCTCCTCCTACGTAGTAAAGCACAAAACAAGAGTATTAATGAGATTATAATAGTTGAAGGCACTAAGTACAACATGTACGCTTAATGAGAGATTATGTAGTACCTGACCATGCGTTGATGTAGTTCCACTTTGCGGTGTCGCGTTTTTCCTTCTCGGTGGTTGTTCTACTGTTGGGTTCCTACAACCCTTTCGGTTGTGACCCATTTGTCCACAGTTCCCACATTTCTTCTTGGTCTTTCTCTTTTTCACTAATTGCCTCTCCTCATTCTCTCCAGCTCGCTTTCTTCTCTTTTTTAAGCTTGGTCTACCTGGCATCTTTCTAAATGCGGGTGGGTCTGGTTGAAGATTATCAGTCTTTTCCCACTGTTTAGGACCTGGTAGAGGGCTGATTGTTCCACCATATGCCTTCAAATACATATTTTTACTAAATGCTTGGTGAACAAAGTCCTCGGGGTCAAGCCTTTTCTTCATTATGCATACAAAAGCATGTGGACAAGGAATACCACTTATCTTCCACTTATTACAACCACAAGTCTTTTGTTCCAAATCCACCACAAACCTATCATCATTGCATTCAACTTCAAATTGCATTGGGCCGGATTGGAATGGCATACAAGTTTTACCGAGCTTCGATACACCGGATAGTTGTTTTATAGCAGAAGGCATTATCCTACCCTCATACTTCTCCACCCCTACTCTCTTCTCATACAACCTTTTCATATTGTATCTCCTCATCCACTCCATCATACTCAAAACAGATTTATCCCTGCACTTTCTAAGAACACTATTGTAGCTCTCACAACAATTGTTCAATAGCATACCTGAGGTACAATTTGCTGAAAATGCATGTCTACACCAGCTGGAAGTTGGTATTGCTGTAAGATAGCCATGGGCTTCAAGAGACATACCCTTAATAACTTCCATATGCGATTCATACTCACCCTGGTGCAATAAGACAAATAATTGAGAATGTAAGGTGCCTGAAGACAAATAATTGAGAACCTAAGGTGGTTTCTGACAAGTATGACAAAGAGAAATAAATTTAAGATGTTTTCTAGCAAAAAGAAATGAGTAAAGATGTAAAAATAAGTTTATTTTACCACAGTATAGGCTCTTGCAGCCCTCGAAAATGATTGTTTGTATGCTTCACCAGGAAATTTGTCTTTGAAATTGGTCCAAATATGTCGGATACAATATCTTGATTCCGCTTCTGGAACCACTTTATTCAATGACTCCAAGAGACCCTAACAATGTGAAGTTTCATAAGGCATTAGTCACATAAACTGAAATAAGTTAATATAAGGTGCATGTGAATAATGAAAGGTCTTACCTTTTGTCTATCCGACATAAATGTCACCTTGCTAGCAATCTCCCCAATATCTTTTACTAAAAGTTCAAGGAACCATATCCAAGTCTCTTTGCTCTCTACTTCAACAACCGCCCAAGCAACGGGAAATATATTACAATTACCGTCCTTTCCCACAGCAGTTAAGAGCTGACCAGGGTGAGGTCCCTTCAAATGACACCCATCCAACCCTAATAATGGTCTACACCCTTCAATAAACCCCTTCTTACATGCATCGAAGCACATATACATCCTCTCAAATACGGGTGGTGGCCTCTCAATATTTGCAAGCTTCACATAAACTGAAGTGCCACTGTCGTATTTCTTCACGGTTGCAGCGTAGTCCCAAACTCTTTTGTATTCATCAGATGCAACCCCAAAAATCAGTTTCAAGGCCTTCTCTTTTGCATAATAGGCTTTGTAGTACCCAATCTCAACCCCAAGGTCTAACATGACCTTCTTTTGGAACACATCGAGCTTCCAACTCGGATCAATTCTAAAGTAGTCTAAGTACCTCTCAGCCAAGTATTCTGAAGACACCTTAGAGTTGATATCTTGCCACCCACATCTATGTTCCAAACTCAATCCCATTATTTGAAAGGTTTCTTCTCCAACTACCTTTTTGGCATCCAATTTGAACTTACACTTCCTTACTGAGCTTGAACACTTACACTTCCCTAACTTAGCTTCTCCCTTTATCCATGGACACTCACACCTAAGTTTACAGTAAATACACACCCTCTTCCTATCATTGTGCATAAAGTAGTAGTTATACCCTTGTTCTATTGCATGATGTCTAATAGCCTTCCTTAGTATTTTGTTTGTGGGAAATCTCAAACCCAAACTCAACTCCACTGATCTTTGAAAGTCTACATCTGGGTTGAAAACAGGGTAAACCTTATCTTTTCCAAGCAAATCGTCATCCTCATCAGATCCATCATCACTAATAAGCTCATCTTGATCAGAAATCAACTCATCCTCATCCTCATCTTGATCAGAAAACAAGTCATTAGCTAATTTTTGTTGTGAGCTACCTTTGACTGTATCCTGATCATCATCCACATACTCAAAAAATAGATCGTCATCATCATCATCATCATCAAAATCATCCTCACTAAGCTCTACATCTTCATCAGATGGATCACTACTTTCTGCCTCTTTCTCACTCTCACTGTTAGATCCCTCTTTCTCACCCTCACTGTCGGTTTCTTCCTCTCTATCTCCCCCTTCTTCTGTGTTCTCCTTATGTTGCAAAGGCCTTACAAAAGGTATTTTTGACCTAAATGTTTTTCTGGTTGGGGAAAAGTGTGAAGGTGTTAATGTAGAGGTTCCCACTTCCCCAAGAGAAGAATCTATGGTCCCAACATTATTGATGCCCCCAACTGTTTTTTTCTTTTTAAAAGGCTCAACAAGATTCCCTACATGGTCCCCATCAAGGACATACACATTAATAAAACCTTCTTGATCTCCCTTCAACCCTTTGAGCGAAATGCGGCAAAAGGAAGGAAAATCCATGGACCGACCCCATCGTCTCCACCCCGTAGGAACTACGAGATCACCCCAAGGACGCCTTCGGTATCCAGGGGTCACGGGCCGACCATAGAACCCTGTTCAATTCAATAAGTGGAACGCATTGTTTCCATCAATAACTCAATGTCTCTATCATCGACAATTTTTTTCCTACCCGCATAAAGACTAAGTCCCTTCCTCCTAAACCACACCTCACCATTCTTACATTTCAACTCATTCTTTACTATTAGCATCAACTTAGAGTAGCAAATCCCATATTCCTCAAATTTCAACATTAAAGCCCCTTTAACATAATTAGTAATCCATCCTTTTGTTTCGAAGTACCCATCATGATATATCCTCAAATTAGTCATCCTATAAGATACACATCAACAATGAAATAAAAATGGTTACTAAAAACAAAAATGAATTGACAATAATAATTAACAATTATGGTATGTTCGAAAGTTAGGGTTTGATGTTGATACTCGAAAATTAACAATAATTAACTCATACTTCAAAATTATACTCGAAAATTAGGGTTGCTAACCTAAAAAATGAAATTGAACTCAAAAATTAAATTTGTTTTGTTGATAATTTAGGTGATTATTTACTTAACGATGAAGAATCGTAATAAAGACTTACCGATTGAGCAATGGAGTTTGATTGAGAATTCTTATGCATGCAAGTGAAGAGGAAGGTTTTTTTTTTTTGGGAAATAAGGAAGATGTGAATTAGGGTTTAGTTGATTAGGGGAGGAAGAGGAAGAATGAGGGTATGTATACGTATAATTTGGGGTAGAGTAGTAAGAAGAGTACATACGTACATCAGAGTATATACGTACATCCGTTAGTTCTAACTGTATTCGTATTTTTTTTGACGGAAAGTGGCATTTGGTGCCTTTAAACAACACATTGAGAATTTTAGGTGCTTTTGGGCAAAAAAAAAAACTTAAGGTGCCTTTTTTACAGAAAGCGTAAATGTTAGGTGCCTTTTGACAAAAAAAACCCTTTTGAAATATGGCATCCCTCTATATAAGCCGCTTTGCATCAGTATGGTCCTCCATGCATTAAACATTTAAACCTCCTCTATTAAACACGATTTTCTTTCCTCCATTAAACATTTAAAGATTACACATCCCGCTTGCATCGGCCCACAAATCATCTGCCAAATCTTACTCAAAGGAAAAAACCGGGAAAAAAAAACGTGGAGCTTTGAGATTTTTTTTATCTCTCTAGAAAAGTAAAACGAGAAGGAGAAATGAGATGACCAAATTGTAATTCTCAGCTACAATTGAGTGACATGCGATTATGAAAAAATATTATCCAATTACGTACACGCTCGGTGGGACTCGAACCCACAATCCTTTGATTAGAAGTCAAATGCCTTATCCATTAGGCCACGAGCGCCTTATTAACTTCTAATTTCATCAATCAATAGTTGAATACTCCTTCTGTTTCATTCAATTGTTTGCCTTTATATTCACTTTGAGGAGTATTTTAATCAGAGGCAAACAATTGAATGAAACGGAGGGAGTATAATATTGTAGCGCTGTGGATGCTTGATATTCGAAGGAAAGGTCCCGGTTTTAGAAGGGGTTGTTTCTCCTAAATGAACCTTCAGTCCTTAACAATGCGTACGCAAATACATTCCTTTACAGGTTCTAAAAATCTAGGCCCAGCAACTGCATTGGATTTATGTCTATATAATTGTGTCAATATTAATTAGTACTCGGTATAAACTTGTACGGAGTACAATACATATATAGGTATATATAGAGTTTTTATTTTGGCGGGGAAAAAGATATAAAACTAATAAAAAAATTGAATAATGTGATTAATGAATATTTTAATGAATTTTTTTCACAGCGAAATTAATAATTCCAAAGTATTTTTTTAAAATGATGGTACCGATAATAGCGCGTAATTACTTGTATTACTTCTATAAATTTAATTTTTGAGTTTAATTGTTGAGTATTTTTGTTCTTAATTGTGTGGTCAATCTGGGTGAAGCACTCAAGCTTTAGCAATTCTAAATTGCGTGACAATGCAGGTACACAATTAAGTAACAAATTGTTTGAACAATGCATTTTTGTACACAATTAAGCAAGTAAGCTCAAATTTTGAAAAAAAAAACGATTAAATACGGAATGATTTTTAACTCGCATTGAATTCGCATATGAACAACTCTATTTATAAGTCTCAATTATTAGGTGAAAAAAATAAAATTAGCCGCATTTTATAGATAATTTATAAATATACAAAGTCCGAGATGGGTTTAGATGATGATAATAATAATAAAAAAAAGTTAGTAAATAATACAAAGCCCGTCAAATCTGAACCAAAGTCCAAGATAATAAGGAGCATATACATAGAGCACAACTAATCAAGGGACTTTGTGTCCCACATCGGTCACGAAGCCAAAAGAAGAGAATACAATCCCTATAAATAAAAAGGGATTAACAACAAACAAATTACTTACCTGGACGGGGTCAATGGGTGATCATGAAGACTCATGGCCTGGGTCGGTGACCTCCATTGCACGCTGGAGGGGTGCCTACTTAACGTCTCCCCACGTGGGAGTTCGTACGTCATAATTTGTTATAATGGGGGCCTGCGTTCGCGCGGCCCCTGCCAAACTCAGTTTTTAAGTATTGTTGTAGCTGTAATATTAAGAGCATCTCAGTTTTTAAGTATTGTTGTAGCTGTAATATTAAGAGCAAATTGAAGAAAGTTGCGTTATTAAAATTTACTCCCTTTTAAGGTTTTTTTATTATTTAACAGCCAAATTTTGCTTCCGGCATGGTACTCGCTGCGAATGCATACCTTTCTTGATGAAACGGCAGCCCGACTAGCTGCAAGGGGTACGGAGACTACGGCGCTGGTTAAAAAACAATCATTTGATTTTGGATCTGCCATAATCTCTTCGATTCCTTCATTTATGTGCCAGAATACTAATTCTTACCTCCCTGATCGTTTTTAATTGAGGATTGTAAATTCCCAGGGAGAGAACCTGCCCGGTGCTGGAAGGTCGGAAGGAAAAGTGTTATAAGCGAAACTGGATTTTCTATCTTTTTTTTGCGTATTGTTTGATTGTCGTTTTTTTTGGACAAAAATTGATTGTCGAATTTCTAAGGTTTACGATTTAGGGTATTTGGGGTTTTTTCTGGGTTTGAGAATTGGAATGAAGATAGTGAAGGGGAAAACGAGGTTGAGTGAGGTGGTGGTACGCTGAGGGGCAATTCGGTCAACTTATTACTGAATTGGCCGGATTTTACCAATGCAATCAATTTTTGAACTTTTGTATTTTTTTGGCTGTTAAATAATAAAAAAATCTTAAAAGGGAGTAAATTTTAATAAACGCAACTTTGAAGGGAGTAATTTCTAATTTGCTCTAATATTAATCACTACCACTACCGAATATATTGTTAATCTGAAACTCATACTCTTAATTGTTTTTACCAGATTCAAAATATGTCAAATTAACTGTCGTGATTTTTTAACAAAGTACTCGTATAATAACACTTGTAAATCGGAAACTATCACGTTAGGTTTGGAGAGAGATGAGACCGACATTAATTCACGTCGGCTTCTTTGTCATCAGGTCACCAACTTCTGATCGATCTTAAGAAGATCATTGCTTACTCCTCAGTAGCCCATCTATAAATAACTGTGTACGTGTTTTGATATGATAGAATGTACTCCCTCTATACCATTGATTAAGATCTTTCCATTTTTATTTCCATGTAAGTTGTGAGAGATATAATAATGAAATGGAAAAATCATTTTGATACAAAGGGAAGTAGACATTTACCTTTTAAGATTTCTAATATGCTTTGTAATTTTGCCATAATACTCGTATCTCACTTATTAAGCATGATTTGAAAGTTTATGGTCGAGTTTGAAGTTCCATCTAGAGTCCTAGACCAGTAGACTATCAACATTTTCCCACATTTGTTCTTTGGTTCTAACTAGTCTAAGATCCTAACTATAAGTAATTAAAAACAATGAAAATGTTAACAAGTACTGAGGGAGAGTATCTACCATCTCCATTTTAATTTATTTTAATCTTTTTATTTATCGGATGTTTGCTACTTGAGACTTTGCTCTATCTTTATTTACTCCGTTTTACCTATAGGCTCAATTAATCACATATTCATTCGCCATATTTAATGAGACGAACATAGCATTTAATTGTAGACTTATTGATAAAATGTATTGCTGATATTTATGACGTTCTCCGTATAATATTAAAGAAAAAATAGAAAATTAACAATTTCATGTCAAAAAGATGGATGGTACGGAGTTCTCCGTATAATTTAAACATTTGTCCAATTTGTTTATATTAAAATTGTTTTTATATCATTACATTTACACAAAAAAAGTATAAACTTAATTAACGACCTTAATTTTACAATCTGATTAGATATATTGCATATTTAACATTTGTAAATACTTTCTTTTGAAAATAAATAAATAAATACGTAGTTGACGGTGTACCACACATTTATAAAGACTTTAAATATGTCAGCTTTTTTTCCAGTTGATCAAAAAAATGTCATTGTTGTTATAATGTTATCGCAATCTTTTGTCTTGTTACACAATTGAGAAGACAAAAATTTCAAATTATGGAATTATTTTACGTCATAACGTCTCTTTAATTTATTTCCAACTGTAAGAATAAAATATGTATTAAAACCCCTTGTATTTGTGACATACAAAGGCTTAACTTTGTAGCCCATATGACATATGATCATGTATTGTTATTTCATAAATAAATACTGTAATAGAATAGGTTTTATAGTTAGACGATAAAAATTAACGTAAGTTATTTTTCTTAGTTAAAGAAGGATACCGAGTTTAATATGTTTTCAACCATCAAATAATTTGACATTAACATACATTTGGAAACTTTCAAGGCAACCAATCCACACCCCTGATGTTTTGGAAACTCATCATCAGTAGCACGACCATTGAGTGAATGAGCCAACTACAGTATATGATTGAGTGGGACATGGAACCTGAGTATGGAGCAAATACGGATCGAGAATCAAAGGATTCTAATTTATAGGAGCAGTTAAGTACTCTCAGGTAAGGTTTGCATAATTGCAAAGCATAATATTATCCCACATGGGGAAAATAGGACAAGGAATAGACGGAAGAGGGTATAAAAGAAAAGGACAGGAGGAAGGGAAAACTTACATACCTGGACGGGGCATAATGGGTGATCAAGAAGGCCCATTGCCTAGGCAGATGGCTTCCATTGCACATCATTGGGAAGTGCATCCGCCTAACATCTCCCCTTGTTGGGAGACTGTACGTCGTAATTTGTGGCAGTGAGGGCCTGCGCTCGTCGCGGCCCTTGCCCAATCCCCTAGTCCAATTCTTTTTCTTTCTGTTTTTCACCTCTAAAATTGCGTTGTAAACTGTTTCTTATTTCTGACGAACTTATCCGTTATATTTTTGTGATGGGTTAAATAATGTTCGTTTAGATACAAAAAGGAATCCATTTTTTGGATCAAACTACCATTTCTCTACTCACATATTTACACTATATATCATTGTAATATTGTATATTTGGATAATTAATTGTTAATTTATCCTAAATTATTGTATTTTTAACGTTATCTCAAGTTTCTCGTAATCCATGAGCAAAATAGAAAAGACCCCTTCAGATATGAAGGGTTGGAGGATTATACAACCAGTTGTACACAGTTCTATATACAACTGAATTTAAGAATCTATTTTCCGGATATGAATATATTATCTTCAACCTAATTGTTTAACCTTTTTCGTTTTGGGCGAGGCCCTTGTTTATAAGGAGAGGCACCACTTATCTCACTAAGAAAGAGAGTAAGACACTTAGCCAAAACCGATACATTTACTATAAAATCTATCGCTAACTTGAGCGTCGGATATACAACTTTCGACACCCTCTGAGGCCCTTGTTTGTTACCTGTGCAGTGACAACAGCCAACTGAACGCCAAAAGGAAGCGAGAAGACAAGACTTGCTGGCGATCTCAGCCGGCTCACAGTTGATTGTTTGCATCCCATTTCGCAATCTAGCAAAATTTAAATTAACATGCATAGGCGCATAGCAGTTTTAAGACGAGGCAACAACAAAATACTCTCTTTATTTTTAATAAATTATGTACATTATTTAATTATAATATAAATTACATATATTTCATAAATGTATTAAAATTTTAAAAAATGGAGTAAGTGAGTATGTTTTAGTGTATCAAAGAATAAGATCCAATTAAATCGATCTCTTTGTTTGACTTTTGTGGTCTATGAGACACCATTTTGTTGCATTTTTCTCCATATGTATACGAGTATTATATATTTTAAAATATTATTTTGTGAAACCTTACTTTCTAATAAGTATAAATATTTTGTTACGCATAAATTATTTTTATTTTATTATTTATTGTCGAACTCAAAATTTGCAAGTTTGACTTCAAATAGTGCAGGGAAGGATTGGATTCGATTTGATGAAGTAATTCATGTAATTCATGTTTTCCACTTAAACCTTGCGTAGGTAGAGTAATTTTCCTAAGCGAAGTATTTTTAGTTATATATATATATATATAATATTTCATTTCAATAATCATTGTCAAATTAGAAAAATGAGATGGTGGATTTTACAATGACATGCATTAAGGTGTCATTTGAAAATGATCCTTTTTGAAAAAGAGCATTCACAATTGAGGTTTTTGGCCTCGAGTTTGTCATTAAGAACATTAGAGCAATTGCAATAGAAGAACTCAAAAATAAGTTCTTCCATTTCCACCTAATATATTGACAATCTCCATGTTTAAGAACTTTTAATTACAATGGAAGAACTTGTTATTTTATTCTTAAATGGTGTTCCGGTTAAGGAATCAATCTACCCGAATTGCGAATTCGGGTCCTTAGTGTTCAGGTATCGCTTTGCTTGGTTTCCTTCGATCTCTCCTTCCCCTTTTCCTATGGTCGGACCTTCCCGGCGAAGTGAGTTTGCTCCCTGCACAAGCAACGCACAGGGCCTCGGAGGTTGTCCGAGGGAACCCTCTCCGATGCCTAAGTCAGTCCGTGAATGCCTTGACGAACCTAGCTCGTGAGGAACTAGGTGGCGGTTTTTAGGAGTAAGGGTCTAGAGAGAGAAAATCCAACCCCTTCTATGTGGGAAGTAGGTGGGTATTTATACCTTCCCACAAGAGAGAGAGGAAGAGAGGGAAATGAGCGGGAAAATGGGTGGTCGAGAGGATGACACGTGGCTTCTCCTCGTCCACCCATTTTCCATTACCTGAGGCGGAATGACGGATGGGCCCTCGGATTCCCCTGCTTGTACTGGGGGTTCGGGCACCCTGGAAACCAGCACGATGAGAACTTGGAGGCCCTGCTCGGCTGGCAGAAGGGCCCTGCTCGGCAGGCGCGAGCCTTTCGGGATTCTCTCTGTAGTCCTTCGCAGGGGGACAGACGAGTGATTTCAGATTTGCCCTGGGGGCGAACCTGCTCCGGGGCCCCGCAGGCGGGCGACCCGTGGTACTTGGTCAACTCCCATCAATTGGCCCACGCCGGCCAGAGGGAGGCGGGGTCTTTCTCTTGGCAGGCGTCTCTTGAGATGGGATGCAGTTGACTCCTGAGCTCTTGCATTAAATGCACTGCTTGTTCCCGAGGTTGGAATGTTCTTTTAGTGATGATTGCTTTCTATTCCCAGCGGATCTTTGGGCAGTGTGCGGGTGTGCTGATTGGCTGCGCCCCCTATCAAAGTGGTTGTGGCGCCATTTAATGCTTTGGCTACCCTCCGTATAAATTGCGGTTTCTTTGCTGTTTTCACAACCCATCTTCAACCTTCTCTTCTTCCTTCAGAGAAAATGTCGTGGATTACTAGAGTGCTTTTCTGTCGTGGAGCTCGCGTAGTGAGCCGTCGCTTTGTGGGGCGTTGGAAGCTTAGGTACTCCCGGGCGTCTTTTCTCATTCTGCGCCGTAGCCGGCGATCCCGCGTTCAACGTCCCCGAAAGGTCAGGAGGGCTCTCATCAAAGAGGGCAAACGTCCTCAGAGGGCTTCTCTAGCTGCTCCAAGGTTCAGGCGATGCCCCCAGGGTGGGGGTTGTTTCGACAGGGGGTGCCATGAATGCTTCCCATGGCTGCACCCTGAGCAATTCGACCCCGATTGCTCAAGTCTGTCTTCCTCTGAGTCGGGCCCTTCTTCTCCCCTGAAGAAGAAGGTTGGCTGCGGCTCCTGTGATGATACCGAGACAGTCCCTTATGGTAGGGACTGGGATGTCAGCAGCCGGGAGTCCGGCGACAGTGACGGCCAGGGCTACTCCTCTGGTCGTGGGGATGATGATGATTCGGCAGATCCCTTCAAAGATTCCGATGATTGGGACTGGGGATCTGACATTGGAGGGCGCGACAGCCCGGGGGATTACTCCCCGGGCTTTGACGATGACTAGGCCTGCCTGAGGGGTGCAGGCATAATGAGCCGGAAATAGAGGCTCCTTTTGTATTCCTGGCTTGCATGCCATGTAACTTGCCCATTTTTTGGGCTTTCTTTAGTTTTAATGAAAAGATCAGGCGGTTTGGTTTACATGTGGCATTTTTATTATTTGCTATTATTTGTTTTTGTTTTTATTATTATTATCTGGAGGGAGAGTGACGTCATCGAGGGAATGAATGTTCCTGGCGTCTTTTTACCTTCTCGAGGCTTTCTTGGGATGAGGAGGCTAGTTAGAGTTGTGACACGTGGGGGATGACTTGCGGGGTGAGCTTTGCAGAGAGAGGCGTCCCTTCGACTGCCCAGACCTATATAAGCCCATTTTCTTCCCCTAATTCTCTTTTTAGCGTTTTTCAAAATTCGAACCTCCACTTCTTCTTCACTCTCTTTGCTGCTGCGAACTTCTTTCAAGATTTCGAAAGGCGTCTAACTTCGGACCTTTCTCGGCGACGATCATCTTTCTAGGTTAGAATCTTGATTCCAACTCTTAGTTTTTCTTCCTTTTCCTCATATTCTTTCGCGAAATAGAATGTCTCGTGCCCGCGCTCTTACCTTTAGTCCGTCGTCTGGGGGGACGGAGGACAGAAGAGGGGGGAGATCTGACTTGGCCTCTTCCTCTGGGGTCAGGCCTGGCGAGGAAAACCGCCCCGAGGAAGATGGGGGTGCAAACTCACCCGAACCCGCGTCCTTTGACGTCGTCGACTCCGACGATGGTGCGTTGGAGATTGACCCTTCCACCGTTGCCGGCCTTGCTCCCAGGGAAAAAGGGAAAAAATACTTCTTGGACAAACACAAATACCTGGTTCCTTTGAGAACCTATCCTGAGACCAAAAACCGAGACCTAATTCTGGAGAGTAATGCTGCCGGGGAGATTGAGAAGTTCTACAACTTCGGGGAGGGGTACACCGTTATAGTCCCAGGGGAAAAAGATACGGTGTGTTGTCCTCCTGACGGCTGTGTGGCTGTCTACCACAAAAGTTTGGAATTTGGCCTACGATTCCCCCTTCACCCTTTCTTGGAGGAGGCTTTCCAGAGGATGAATGTGGCCATTGCCCAATTGACCGCCTCAGCAATCAGGACCCTGGTGGCTTACACCTGGACCTGCCTCTTCCATGGGGAGGGGCCCTCCATTGATGCCTTTCGTGCCATGGCTTGGCTGCAAATGGTATCCTCATCAAGGGGGGATGACTCCCCTGGGTACTGGTCCATCCTGAAGTCGAAAAAACACGCTCTAGTCTGGCCGGCCTTAAACAGCCTGAAAGACTGGAAAGATAATTTCCTGTACGTACATAGTGCTTCAGGGTGGCGGATCCCTAGGCATTTTAGGAACCACGTACATACCCGCCTGGAGACCCGTGAGGAATATCACCCGGGTGTTGGGGGAAAAGACTTGAAGGTGAAGCTGAGTCTGGCAGATGAAAAATTGATTAAGAAGTTTAAGGTTACTGAGGGGGCTCCTCCCAATGAGCCTGCTTTCTGGCTTCCTCACCCAGACCTTATCACTACGGATGAATATCTGCTTCCGCTGGGTCTGATTCCCGGCCTTGAAGGTAGTTCAGGGGCTTAAATTGGCCTGGTGATTTTTCTGAGGTTTTCATCCGTTTTCTTAGCTGGCCCTTTTTACCTGTCTTGCAGGTGATGCTTCTCGCCTTTGGACCAGGAAGCAGGTGAGGAGGCTTGGTCTGACTGAGGAGTTCTTTGTCACTCGGAAAGTCCCTCTTCTTCCTTCCAACTTCAAGAAAGGAGAGAAGAACTTGATGAGGTTTGTGAAGGGGCTCGCTTCTGGTCGACGGCTCCCCTTCCCTCCTCGGCTGAAGCCGGCAGCTCCCTCTCCCAATGCTCAGGGCGGGGAGGCTGAAGTTACTTCTGTGGCGACCCCCTCCCATGCTCGCCGCCAGGATGATTCCCTTGCTAGGGCACATGCTTCCCCGGGGTCTCACCCTGCGGAGTCTGAACAAACAGGAGAGAGCGCTCCCCTGGTTCGCAGGAGAAAGAGGAGTAGGGAAACTCCGGGGGCTGTGCCCATGGTTGACTTAGAGGCCGATGTGGAGACTCCGGAGGCGAAGCGCCCTGCTCACGACGTCCCGGGCACTTCTCTTCTGGAGGGAAATGCAGAGCTCCACTATGCTGCGGGCGACAGTGTTGACGTATCAGGCTTGCTTGCGGACTCTAGTACTGTTTTGGCAGATCGCCTCATTAAGTCGGTAACCAACACTTCTCACCAGGTGATCCAGTATATACAGCGTACTTCCAGGGTGTTGCAGGCTTCTGCCGAGCTGGCGGCCCTCAGTCGCCTGAGTGACGAGGAGCTGACTATCACCCCTGGGGCCCCTCCCCCTGATCGCCTGGCTGTGGTTGAAAGGGACGTGACCCTGATTGGGGGCCTGAAGGACCAGCTGTCCAAACAAGAGAGCGAGCTGGAGGAAGTGAAGGGGCAGGCCAACCACTGGAGGCTTCAGGGGGAGCAGGCTGTGAGGGAGGCATCCAAGCTCGAGGTGGAATTGAGGGAGAGCCGCCTGGCAGTGGAGCATGCTGAAAAGTCCCTGGCTGAGATGGAGCATCTCAAGAAGAAAACAGCTGATCTGGAGGAAGAACTGTCCAAAACCAGCTCAGACTTCAAACTGGCTCAGGCTGGGTGGCAAGATGAGAAAGGTGCCATCCTGAAGGAAGCTGAAGCTGCCTCGGACTTGAGTTTTGAAAATGGGGCTACTTCCTCCTTGGAGCTTGTTATGGAGGTAATCAGGGAAATGTTTCCTGTCTTTGACGAGGACGCATTTCGGAACCTTTATGCTGCCAAGAATGAAGCTTTGGCAGCTGGAACCCCCAAGGAGCCTGCCGGTCCTGACCATGGTGCGCCTGATGCCTAGGCCTTTACTTTTTGTTAATTTTTGTGTTGAGCCTTAGAGTGGCCAGCTTTGTCTGTAATGTTCTGACCCCTCTGGATCTTTATTTTGGGCCTTGTTAGAACCTTTCTACTCTTTTCTGGATTAATCTTTGAATGTTCGTCTTTTCTTTACTTTCTTTGTTTTCCAGAGTTGGGCTGCGTTTTTTATACAAGGCTGGGGGGCTTGCCCCCAATCCTTGTTCATTTGGCCTGTTCCTGGCTCTTGGTCAGAGTCCAGGGGCCTGCCCCCTGCCTGCCCAGAGGCTGGCAGGGCGGCATTAGGCGTTTTTATACAAGGTTGGGGGGCCTGCCCCCAGTCCTTGTTCGTTCGACCTATTCCTGGCTCTTGGTCAGAGTCCAGAGGCCTGCCCCCTGCCTGCCCAGAGGCTGGCCGGGTGGCATTATACGTTTTTTTTTTTTTTTTTTTTTTTTTTTTTTTTTTTTATACAAGGTTGGGGGGCCTGCCCCCAGTCCTTGTTCGTTTGACCTATTCCTGGCTCTTGGTCAGAGTCCAGAGGCCTGCCCCCTGCCTGCCCAGAGGCTGGCCGGGTGGCATTATACGTTTTTTATACAAGGTTGGGGGGCCTGCCCCCAGTCCTTGTTCGTTCGACCTATTCCTGGCTCTTGGTCAGAGTCCAGAGGCCTGCCCCCTGCCTGCCCAGAGGCTGGCCGGGTGGCATTATACGTTTTTTTTTTATACAAGGTTGGGGGGCCTGCCCCCAGTCCTTGTTCGTTTGACCTATTCCTGGCTCTTGGTCAGAGTCCAGAGGCCTGCCCCCTGCCCGCCCAGAGGCTGGCCGGGTGGCATTATACGTTTTTTATACAAGGTTGGGGGGCCTGCCCCCAGTCCTTGTTCGTTTGACCTATTCCTGGCTCTTGGTCAGAGTCCAGAGGCCTGCCCCCTGCATGCCCAGAGGCTGGCCGGGTGGCATTATACGTTTTTTATACAAGGTTGGGGGGCCTGCCCCCAGTCCTTGTTCGTTTGACCTATTCCTGGCTCTTGGTTAGAGTCCAGAGGCCTGCCCCCTGCCTGCAGGGAGGCGTTTGAAATTTTGTTGGGGGGGCTATTTTCCTTAGTTCTGGCAACAGGGGGGCCTCCCCCTATTGCCCCCTGCTCGTTTGTGTGTGAAAACGCGGGTTTGAACAGGCAACGAGTATAGACTGAGGATCTTTTCATTTCTTCGTAAAAATCTATCACAAGGGTGGTCGGAGCCGTCGACATTCTTTGACCGTTCTCCGCCAATTTTAAAGAAACGAAGACTAAGATTCTGGCTTAAACATAATATTTCTTCAGGGTGTCGGCGTTCCAGTGAGCGCTCAACTCTTGGCCCTCTAGATTGGCGATTTTATACGTGCCTGGCCCTAAGATTTGAGTTACCTGATACGGACCCTCCCAATTAGCGCTAAGTTTGCCGTGCTCTCTCGATCTTCCTACGGCATGTGTCTTTCTGAGGACTAGGTCGCCCATCTGGAAATTTCGCGGATGCACTCTTTTGTTGTATGCCTTCCTCATTCGTTGCTGGTAGGCGACGATATTGGTGCTGGCTTCCTCTCTCAACTCACTAACCAGATCCAAGGCCTCTGCCATTGCTACTTCATTCTCAGCCTGGCCGTATTGTAAGGAGCGCAGGGAGGGGATCCTGGCCTCAATTGGTAGCAAGGCCTCTGCACCATACACCAGGCCGAACGGGGTCTGGCCCGTAGACTCCTTCCGGGTGGTCCGAATTGACCAGAGTATGCTGGGGAGTTCGTCGGCCCACCTGCCCTTGAGGTCATCCACCATTTTCTTTAGGCCATTCAAAATTTGCTTGTTGGCTGCCTCTGCATGCCCGTTGGTTTGAGGGTGGCAGACGGCAGAATAAGCAACCGCAACGCCGTGACCTTCCAGCCATAATCTCAGGGGGTCATTATCGAACTGTCTTCCATGGTCAAACACTAGCATTTTTGGCAGGCCAAAACGGGTGATAATGTTCCGCCAGATCACCTTCCTGACCGCAGGCTCGGTGATGTTAGGCACTGCCTCAGCTTCCACCCATTTGGTAAAGTAATCAATAGCTATAATCAAGAATTTTCTTCCCCCGGTGGCTACCGCGAAGGGGCCCAGTATGTCCATCCCCCACTGAGCGAAGGGGATGGGAGACAGGATCGGCCTGAGCTCCTGGGCCGGGGCATGGATGGATGGGGCGAAAAGCTGACATTTTCTGCACTTTTGGGTTAAGTCCTTTGCGTCGGCCAGCAGGGTTGGCCAGTAGTACCCGGCTCTCAAGGCCTTGTGTGCTAGTGACTTCCCTCCTATGTGATGGCCACATATCCCGGAGTGGATGTCGTCCAACACCTCCGCCACCTGCTCTGCCCCCAGGCACCTGAGTAGAGGGGACGAGAAAGATTTTTTGTACAGGTCTTCTCCTATTATGATGAACCATGCGGCCCTTGCTGGCATTTTCCTTTTCTGTACAGGGTCGGTCGGTAGGACTCCGTGTTTTTTGAACAGGATGATGGGGGTCCTCCAATCTTCAGGCCCTGCTTCCTCCACCGCACCGACGGTTGGACAGGGGACGGTAGATTTCTCCTGGACGACGTCCACCCATACTGACCTCCTTATATCTTGCAGGCTGGAGCTGGCTAGCTTTGATAGGGCGTCCGCTCTGTGATTCTGGGATCGTGGGATCTGTCTGATTTCATATGATTTCAAACCTGATAGTTCCCTTTTTACCACCTCCAGGTACGCGGCCATTGTTTGGTCCCTAGCCTCATACTCTCCATTAATTTGGTTGGCGATGAGCTGGGAGTCCGTGGCCAAAACGACCCGTTCTGCGCCTGCAGCCTTGGCCAGGTTGATGCCTGCGAGTACTGCTTCATACTCGGCCTCATTATTCGAGGCGGGGAAGACAAACCTGAGCGCATGCTCAAAATCGGTCCCTTCCGGACTAGTCAACACTACCCCCGCCCCTGCTCCGTTGGCCGTTGAGGACCCATCGGTGTATACGATCCACTCGCCGGAGGTTGGGCTATCGTCCTCGGAGTGGGAACACTCTGCCAGAAAGTCGGCCAATGCTTGGGCCTTGATGGCTGTTCTTGACTGGTATGTTATCCCCAGTCCACTCAACTCGATGGCCCACTTCAGCAATCTGCCTGATTTCTCAAATTTCTCTAACACCTTTTCCAGGGGCTGGTCTGTTAGCACCACGACAGGGTGTGCGTCGAAGTATGACCTCAATTTCCTGGCTGCTATTACAACCGCGTAGGCCGCCTTCTCGACCATGGGGTAGTTCTTCTCTGCTGTCCCCAGGGCGTGGCTTACAAAGTATATGGGCTGTTGAGCGCCTGCTTCTTCCCTTAAGATGATTGCGCTGACTGTCGCGTTGGTTACAGCGATGTAAAGGAAAAGCTTTTCTCCTGCCACCGGCCTTGCCAGGGTGGGGAGTTTCTTCAAGTGTTCCTTTAATTGTCCGAACGCCTCTTTTTGCTCGTCTTCCCATTTGAACTGTTTATTGCCTTTCAGCACCTTGAAGAACGGGGTCGACTTGTCTGCTGACCTGGCAATGAACCGTGCCAGGGCGGCCATGCGACCTGTCAGACGTTGGATGTCCCTGATGGTCTTTGGCTCGGGAAGGTCTAGAACAGCCTGAATTTTCTCGGGATTGGCGTCTATCCCACGAGAACTTACCAAGAAACCCAAGAATTTTCCAGAGCGCACCCCAAACGTGCATTTCTTCGGATTGAGCTTCATTTTGTAGGCGCGCAGGGAGGAAAAGGTCTCCCGCAGGTCTTCCAGGTGTTCCTTGTCTCCCTTACTCTTTACAATGGCGTCATCGACATAGGCTTCTATGTTTCTGCCTTTCTGATTTTCGAACACCTTGTCGACCAGGCGCTGGTACGTGGCCCCTGCGTTTTTCAGCCCGAATGGCATCATCTTGTACATGTAGGTGCCTGAACTGGTGATAAATGCGCACTTGACTCTGTCTGGCTGCCATAAGTACACCTGATGATATCCTGAGAAGGCATCCAGGAAGCTTAGCATAGTATACCCGCTGGTGGCGTCCACCAGTTGATCGATTCTGGGGAGTGGGTAGCAGTCTTTTGGGCAGGCCTTGTTGAGGTTCGTAAAATCCACGCACATCCTCCACGCGCCTGACGATTTCTTGACCATGACCACATTCGCCAGCCACTCAGGGTAGTCACAAACTTCTATAAAGTCTGCCTTCAAAAATTTTTCGATTTCTTCCTTGATTGCCAAATCTTTTTCTGCGGACATGTTCCGCTTTTTCTGCTTTACAGGGCGGGCGTCCGCGTTTACGTTCAGCTTGTGAACGATGCACGCTGGATCGACCCCTGGCATTTCATCCGCCGAGTAGGCGAATACATCCTTGTTCTCCTTCAGTAGCTCGACCAGCTCAGCCTGGTAGGATTCTTCCAGGTCAGCGCCTACAAGGACTTGTCTCCCCGGCTCCAGGTCCACCAGCATGCTTTCTCCCCTAGGTTCCAGGTGGTTTGACGCCTGGTTACCGGCTGGAATCTCGCCCTCTCTGCTGGGGGAGCTGTCGGCTTTTCTTTTCCCTTTCCTTTCGCTCTCATGAGCCTGCAAGGCCACGGAGTAGCATTGTCTGGCCGACTCCTGGTCCCCTCGTATTTTGCCTTCTAGGCCGAAGTCAGTGACGTAGGCTATGGTGAGAGCCCGGATTGATATGGCTGCTTCAATCTCGTCCAGGGTGACTCTGCCGATCAGGGCGTTGTAGGCAGACTTCGCATCTACCACAACAAATGACGCTCTGATATTCCTGGCAGTGGCTCCTTCCCCGAACGTTACAGGCAGGTCTATGATTCCTACGGGCAATACGCCTGCTCCGCTGAACCCATATAATGACCCTGGGGCGGGTCGTAGGTGCCGTTTCTCCAGACCCATTTTGTCGAAGGCGTCTTTGTACAGCAGATTCGTGTAGGCGCCGGTGTCTACCATGCATCTCCGGACAATGTGGTTGCTAATTACCAAGGATAGCACCAGGGGATCGCTGTGAGGGTACACCACCCGCCCTGCATCCTCGGGGGTAATGCTCAGCGTTACTCCTTTTGGGCTTCCTGCTCTTTCAGCGTAGCAGATTTGGTTCCTTAGCTCACGAATCTGCCTTTTCTGCCCCCTTCGACTGATTGGACCTTCTGCATCTCCTGATATCACATGGATTACCAGGCGATTCTGTACCGAGCCCTCGGGCTTTTCAGGCGTCTCCTTCTGGGATTTGTTCCTGGCTGCGTAGTTGGCCAACCAGCCGTTCCTGATCAACTTCTCGATCTCGTCTTTCAGGTGACGACATTCTTCGGTGGTGTGGCCTACGCAGTCGTGAAAAGTGCAGAATTTTTTGGGGTCCCCTCTTGGACTGCGCGGCTTGCTCGGGCGATTCCACTTGGCGGTTTCTTTTTCCAGCTCGAAGATTTCTGCCCTGGATTTATTAAGGGCTGTGTAACTGTCGAATCTGGGCTGATAAGCAATGCGCTCCTTTTTGGGAGTATTCCCTTCCTCGGTTCTATGTCTTCCGGAGTCGTTTCTCCCGCGTCCACCCTGCGGTCCCCCTTGCTGCCTCGTGGGGCCTGCAGGGGTCTCCGGCAGGCTGTGGAATTCCTCCTGCAACATAAACCCCTCTGCGATTTTTCTGGCCTTGGCCAGGGTCTCTGGTTGGGCCCTGATCATCTGGTTCTTCATTTCGCCGGGTAGCAGGGAATTGGTTAGTGCATATGCTGCTGTTGGGTCGTCAATTTCCTTCACCTGTTGGAATGACAAATCGAACCTTTTCAGATATTCCCTGACAGTTTCGCCCTTCTTCTGCCTGAGGGTCATCAGGTCAAAGCGGGTGAGAGGTCGTCGCTTGTTTCCGGCATACTGGTCCAAGAACATCTCCGCCAGCTCGATGAAGAAGGAGATTGATCCTTGCGGGAGATCCCTGAACCAACCCTGGGCTAGGCCTACCAGGGTGGTGGGGAAGATCTTACACCAGACTGCGTCGTCGGCGTCGTACATGCCCATGTGGCTTTCGTACGCAGCCAGGTGATATTCCGGGTCTGTAGTTCCATCGAACTTTACAGTTGGCATTTTAATCTTCGGGATCGGGTACGTCTGGACTTCAGGGTGAAGCGGGGTTTTAGTTGGCCTACCCACCATTTTTAACCTGCCCGCATCCGAGTAGCGACCGTAGTCATCCCATTTATCAGGGGTCGGTCGCCTGACCTCAGGGGAGCGGTGCCTTGGTGGGGGCCTCGGACTGCTAATCGCCTCGTCGCCTTGAGAAGGGGAGTGATACCGCGAGCGCTTCTTCTGGGCGGACTCGAGGTTATCACCCTGACGGTACCTGGACTTCATGGGTTGGCCGTTTTTGAGCCTGGATTGCAGGCCTTGGGACAGCCCAGGGGGTGGCTGCAATCCCTCAACTGGCGTCAGCCTGGAGAATACATCTTGCTTCTCTCCCAAGCGCTTGGACATCGGCTCTTTGTGCCTCATGCGGTCCCTCAGGTCTTGGGATAGGCCTCTTCTTTCATGAGCGGCGGTGGATTCTGTAGTATGGATGGAGAATGCGTCCTCCGGACCAGCTACTCCCTGCCGTGCAGGCGGCTCCTGACGGGCCTCTGAAATTCGCCTTTGCACTTGTGCATAAGCATGAGCTGTCTTTCTGGCCTTTTTCTGAGCGTTTCTGACGGCGGTTCGCTTCGTGCCCCTGGTTCCTTCTCCACTTTCAAAATGGAGTAACCTGGGGGTCGTCGCGACCCTGCCTATCAGGTCATCAGGGGTAAATTCCTGGTCCAGCATGGCTGAGAAGAAAGCCGCAGTCTGTACCATCTGGGCAGGGGTGAGGTTTAGGACTGGCCTCGACTGGCTCCCCTGTCCAGCCATGGCAGCTGCTCCCTGGCCCGCTGCCCCCTGCAGACTAGCCCGCCCCACACCCGGAATTGTGGCAGCAGGCGTCGTTTCGGGCGGCATGCCATACTGGGGGGCTTTGGGTGGGTTCGCCACTGAACTGGTGTCGAAAATCTCAGGCATATTCAATTGCTAGTGGTTAATTTTGAGTTTTAGAGGTTGATTTTTTGTGGGTAATCTCGTGAGCACAACCGTTTTTCCCCACAAACGGCGCCAAATTGTTCCGGTTAAGGAATCAATCTACCCGAATTGCGAATTCGGGTCCTTAGTGTTCAGGTATCGCTTTGCTTGGTTTCCTTCGATCTCTCCTTCCCCTTTTCCTATGGTCGGACCTTCCCGGCGAAGTGAGTTTGCTCCCTGCACAAGCAACGCACAGGGCCTCGGAGGTTGTCCGAGGGAACCCTCTCCGATGCCTAAGTCAGTCCGTGAATGCCTTGACGAACCTAGCTCGTGAGGAACTAGGTGGCGGTTTTTAGGAGTAAGGGTCTAGAGAGAGAAAATCCAACCCCTTCTATGTGGGAAGTAGGTGGGTATTTATACCTTCCCACAAGAGAGAGAGGAAGAGAGGGAAATGAGCGGGAAAATGGGTGGTCGAGAGGACGACACGTGGCTTCTCCTCGTCCACCCATTTTCCATTACCTGAGGCGGAATGACGGATGGGCCCTCGGATTCCCCTGCTTGTACTGGGGGTTCGGGCACCCTGGAAACCAGCACGATGAGAACTTGGAGGCCCTGCTCGGCTGGCAGAAGGGCCCTGCTCGGCAGGCGCGAGCCTTTCGGGATTCTCTCCGTAGTCCTTCGCAGGGGGGCAGACGAGTGATTTCAGATTTGCCCTGGGGGCGAACCTGCTCCGGGGCCCCGCAGACGGGCGACCCGTGGTACTTGGTCAACTCCCATCAAATGGGACCCATTTTTATTTGTTCTTCAATCAAATTATTTTATTTTTCTTGAAAAATGTAAGAACTTGGTTCTTAAATAAGAACCAAATTCTTATTTTTACAAACCCAATGTAACATATAATAGAAGAATTTTATAATATAGGGTTTTGGTGACAAACTCAAGAAAAAAAATCAATATTGTGATTGCTCTTATAAACGGAAGTTCTTTCATTGCGCATAGCATTGGGGTTGTCAAATTAAGAACTAGGTTCTTATTTTAAAATCAATTTCTTCGAATTTTATAATAATTTTCTGTTGAGAAAAAAATAATAGTGGATCATGTTAGTCTTTATATAGGATTAAATTATCATGAGTATTATCAAGAATTGAAGATAATTGATATGGAATTTTTACCTTGATCCATGATTGATTTCTTAAGGTGGAAGGGAGGGTCTTCCTACTCTAAACCTCTTACTATTATTTCTCACTTAGTTGATGAGTTTTTCTTAGTGAGATGGTGAGAGGAATGAGTTGGGGACCAACTTCCTATTTATAGAAGTTCTACCCTATTAGGCCCATCAAATAATAAGGTAGAATAATATAAGGTCTTCTACACATATTAACCCATATTATAATTTAGATATCATAAGCCTTATATACAATAGTTGATCACTTAAGTAGGCTACTAATAAGATGACTAAATACAATCATATGACCATATACATGTAGACCCACATAATAGTTATTTATATTTAACAGATCATTCTATGAGCAAAATAAAAAGTTCTCCCATTATTGTGAATAAAATTTCTTATACTTTAGGTAGGGAGAAAAATGGGAAGAACTTTATTTGAAGTTCTTTTATTGTGATTGCTCTTAGATTTGATTGGATTTGACAAAATCTAAATTCACAAATTCACTTTGTCTCTCAAACAAAACAAAGTATTTGTGTCAAACGGACCATTAAATGAATCTAAAAAATGTTATTGCAAGATTCGAATCCATGGTCCCTTAATCTATTTCTCTTTCATAATTTTTTTTAATTATTCTCTCTTTTATATTGTTCATTAAGTGGCTATTAATTGAGTTAATTTACATCAAGTCCACTTTATTTGAATTCAGTTCAACCAGAAAGAACATATCGACCTGGGTTGTGGGTTAAGTACGGTTGTTGGCCTTGAAAAAAGCGATTAGGTTAAGTCCGGTTTACGGTGAAGGTTAATTTTGACATGTCCACGTACAACGGTAAAAGTCTTAAACACTACCAATCTACCATGTGTGACTGTTACCGGCTAAAAAGTCGCTAAAATGTCATAATTCAAATCTATCCATACTTATCGTATCAAACTATCAATACACACACAAAAAAAATACTTGTAGAGTCATCATAAGAACAATAATATCGAGTGAGCGACATTTATAATGAGTATAGATCGTTTACTAAATAGTCCAATTTAGTAAGGATATATATTTTTCTTTAAGGGGAAAGAAGCAAGACGCAAAATCAGTACAAACGAAAGCTTTAATGGAGTGCTCTATCGGCCTCAGGTGAGCCATTTCGGGACGCAAGCCACCCAGTGACCTGTTTCGTAACATGATTAAACACACAATCATCTACCAATAATTCTTTGCAAGGATGGATAGTATGAACATCTTTGTTGTGTGAATGACATTTTTTGTAATATAGGATAATAGAGTATTTATTGAATAAGCTGTACATTTGATTTTGAATAATTATTACTCCCTCCGTTCAAGTCCAAGCTTCCCTTTTGCTTTTTCACGTTTGCCAACGCGCATTTTGCATCGTTAATATCTTTCGTAATATATTGGTAAAAATTATGGAAATTGGATATTAATAATCTACTTTTAAAGACGAATCAAACAAGATCCCACATGCATATATTTTCTCTAATAGATTGTCATGAATATCGAAAGTTATCCGTGATTGCAAATAGTGTCAAGACAAGGAAGGGGAATGTTGGAATTGAACGGAGGGAGTAGTTTAGATTGCATTTACATAAAAGTAATTTAAAATGGAGCAAATTAGCATCTACATACTAGTTTAGCGCCGTCATTTCGTCAATGATCAGAGCCGGCTAGTGGATACTACTAAACTAGGTCGGTCAAAGCTCAGCTTGAAATCAATAAAAATTGATTGTAAGCCGGTTTGGATCAACTTAAGCAAATTCAAATCGATTTCAAACTTTAGTAAAACTCGGATCAGAATTCGTTTGGGCTCACCTTATATTACCATTTTGATTTATATATCCACTATTTTTTTTTATCGTTAACTATTCTATATTAAGATGTGTTTATTTTTAAGTTGCATTAAAAGTGGAAAGGGTATTAAAAAAAGTGATTTAGTTGGGCTCAAACCATTTTCCAACCTAATTTCGATGTCCAATTATTTGAGCTCAGAGAGTTTGATTTGATTCCTAGCACCTCAAATTGACTCGGTTACACAACTCATGCAGCATAGAGTATAAAGTTAAATGATCAAAAGACCTGCATAATTGCATATCTCACTCTCTGCCCTCCCGCATAATTTCAACACTTTTGGAGATAGTGAGAGACTATAGCACAGAAAATACAAAAGCACTTATGTCCCACATCGAGCACAAAAAAGGAAAAAGAGAGAGACTATGTATAAATAATAAAGGATAGATATCATGCAACTTACTTACCTTGATGGGGTCGATGGGTGATCAAGTAGACTCATGGCCTGGACTGGTGACCTCCATTGCACGCTGGAGGGGTGCCTGTCTAACGTCTCCCCACGTTGGAGCTCGTACGTCATAATTTGTTACTGTGGGGGCCTGCGTTCGCGCGTCCTCTGTCCAATCTCATTTCAGTTTTCAGATTTTCTTCGCTATGTAAATCTGCACTATTCCATTAAAATTTAAATTTCCCCGTTTCAACAAACAAGTTACAGAGTATCCCCAATTATTGACTACAGATCTATTCTCTCCATCCAACATTAAACTCCATCCAACATTAAAAGGAGAGAAATGATATATTGTGATGATCAAAAAATGGATGGAGGGAGTAACATCTAAGGTTCTAAACAAAACTAGTGTACTACTTTGTATACAATGATAACTTAATCTCCTCGAAAATACACTTGTTGCTCATGTTACAGGCATCAAATTCTGCTATTGCCTTTGTTCTATGTGAAGTAGTGACATTTGATCCCAAGAGTGCCCAAGAGAGCTCCACATGTATTCCAATTCACTTTTATGGTAACATTTAGAGCTGACAGATCGGACAACTTCCTAGCCGACAGAACTAAAAAAAGTAGCAACTGAAAGTCTGAAACCGACCCAACTCGATAGTGACCTTACACTAGCCATCAACGACCGAAATCTGATGTGATATGAGAAAACTGATTACAACAATTATTAAGTTTAAAGATTGTTCCAAATGGAAGCAATTTAATATTGTGGATATGCTTTGACTCAATAACAAAGTGATTCAAACAAATAATGAAACAACTAAATTAGAGTAATGTGATTTACTAGACTCGTAATGACCCGATCCGACTCATCAATTAACAAGACATGTTAACGACTGACTCAACCCGACTCAACACGAACGGGTATGATGGCCGGATACAAAAAGTTCTGACTTGACCCGACCCGGCCTGATTGCACCCCTAGCATCTCATAGAGATTTATTTACTGTTGAAGTTCTTATAATAAGGGACATATGCTTAAGACAATATATATCCAAAGCGCGATGGTAACTTAGATGATGGAGCATGGGACAGTTGAGGAGTTCGGACTTTTAGTGTCTGAACTGGAACGATCTCGTGGTGAACAAGATGGGAAATGCAAGAAGCTTCAAACTTTCACTGCAACGAACATCACTAACAATATGCAACAAGTAGACCTGTCAAAAGCGGACTCACTCAAACCGACGGGGTGACGGGGTTATTTCCGACCGAACCCGAAACTGTCGTTAAAAAGGTGTCAACCCGATCCAAAGCAAGTTAACTCATTGGTTCCGCTCCACATAAAGACAAATCTGTTGATTTAATTGAAAACATGCAAAATTTAACACGCATATAAGATGGGATCGATAACTTCAATATGAAATCTTATTGTGACCAAGTATATCTTAATTTTGGACGAAATGATTTAAAATGGGTAGGTTTCTACACAATTGTCAAACAACACTTATATTTGTTATGTAAAAGAGTTGGTGTACTTGATTTAATTGCACCAACTTAATAGTAAATTTATTATGTGGATTTAATTTCAAAAAACTAAGAATACGCGCAAAATTAAGCCCATTATATAGGATGGAGTATTAATATTGATAACCATATTCAATTGACAATATCTAAGATATCTACATATAAACTCGTTGATGTTAAGTTTTTCCTCGATGTGGTATGTTATCTTAACTGTTTCTTCTTGACATGTGATCTCTTAGTTTCTCCCATGTGAGAACTTTACAATGTCGTCGAGTTTGAGTCAGATGCTAGACCCATTGCAGTCCTTACGTGTGGCCTTTCATTTTATCTTTTCTCGGCCCACCAAACACTTATTTTTTTCATCCCCGTTTCATTTGCCTAAACTCGATCAGAATGATAAAATCACAAATTTTGACTAAAATTTAGTATAGGGGACGTATTTATTTGGTGGCAAAGACAACCATTAGATGAACTTTGCGATTTCATTTTACCATTTTTTTCCCAATTTATCATTTTTTTTTAAACCTAGTTTAACATTTTATTGATTTAACTGAAAACATGCAAAATTTGAATACGCGAGAACAGTTGTGTGTTGTGGTCGTCGTAAAATTTTAGGATAAAGATATGGAGCTCTTACGAACATATAAATTTGATTTTATTGATTATGTTAAATAAAGCATGTTAGGTCTTATTAATGTCATACACGGTAGTGTATATATATATATATATATATATATATATATATATATATATATATATATATATATATATATATATATATATATATATATATATATATATATATATATCACGGTAAACAATCATGAAAAATTAAGAATATCAATGATTTGAAATGAAAATAAACAATAAAGCTTTTATTTGACTCGTATTTTTTAACAATATACCTTGCATATAAACGCGATACTATTGATTGTATTAAGAAAAACATGTTGGTCTTAAGCCCGGTTCTTTTGGATTGGAGTAAGTTGAACTGAACTGAACTTAATTGGATTGAGCGGAAAAGAAGTTAAGAATATCAGGGTCTTACTAATACCATAGAGTATATATATATATATCATTTGAAGTGATAAAAGAGCTGAATGTTATAGTTACATATCAATTCTGAAAAAATGCAACATTAACGTATGTCATCTATAACTTTAATATAGACTTAATTACATATGGTGAACTTATTTGATCCTCTCTCTCTCTCTCTCTCTCTCTCTCTCTCTCTCTCTATATATATATATATATATATATATATATATATATATATGTATATATATATATGTATATACTCCCTCCGTTTCTATGATTTCTTCCACTCTCTCTCTCTCTCTCTCTATATATATATATATATACTCCCTCCGTTTCTATGATTTCTTCCACCTTAAAAGTGACACATTTCTTAAGAAAAACAATAAAATAAGTAAAAGTAGAGAGGGAGTAAAGTAAGTGGGCCACCTAGGTAAGAGAGAAGTGTGATAGAAAAAAGGAAAGTGGAAGAAATCAAAGAAATAGTTGAAAAAGGAAATGTGGAAGATATCAAAGAAACAGAGGGAGTATATATATATATATATATATATATATATATATATATATATATATATATATATAAGGGATCAAATAAGTTCACCACATACAATTAAGTCTATATTAAAGTTACAGTTGACATACGTTGAAGTTGCATTTGTTCAAGATTGATATGTAACTATAACATTCAGCACTGTTATCACTTCAAGTGATAAAGTGCAACTTTAACATTCATCTCGTGTAACTTTAAGCACTTTTTGTGTAACTTTAACACTGGAACTTATGAACTTATAAGAGTTGTTGGCCTTATGTGAACCTATCTATATATATATATATATATATATATATATATATATAGAGAGAGAGAGAGAGAGAGAGAGAGAGAGAGAGAGAGAGAGAGAGAGAGAGAGAGAGAGAGAGAGAGAGAGAGAGAGAGAGAGAGAGAGAGAGAGAGAGAGAGAGAGAGAGAGAGAGAGAGAGAGAGAGAGAGAGAGAGAGAGAGAGAGAGAGAGAGGTGGGTTCCGGTGAGGCAGGGTAACTCCTTACACCCATTCAGGCACAATCTAAACCATTAGATTAAGATGAGACATACATCCAAATAAGTGTTATATACACTAAAAAAATTCATTATATACGTTATTAAACTCACTATATACACACACTTAAGAACTCAATATATACAGTAAAAAAAATGTTACATACACTTAAATAAAAAAAATGTTATATACACTAAAATAGTTATTATGTACACCAATTAATCAACAATGGAACCTACATCAAAATAACTGTTATATACACAAAAAAACTCATTATATACAGTAAAATAATTGTTATATATATACCCAAATAATTAATATGTACATCAGTTAATCAACAATGGAACATACATCAAAATAACTATTATATACACTAAAAAACTCATTATATACGTTATTAAACTCACTACATATATATATATACACTTAAGAACTAAATATATATACAGTAAAATAGTTATTGTTATATACACTCAAATGGTTACTATGTACACCAATTAATCAACATATATATACTGAAATAATTGTCATATGTACTTAATTATTTGATATAATAGAATTGTTATATACCTTAAAACAGTTATTATGTACACTGAAATTGTTTTTATATACACCAATTTTATTTTAAATTTCGAATTTTTTTTTCGGAATTTTTTTTTTTCGAAAAAAAATTTCGGATTTTTTTTTTCGATTTTTTTTTTTTTGGAAAAAAATATTCCGAATTTTTTTTTTCCGAAAAAATAAAAAAATTCCGAAAAATATCGATTTTTTTCCCCGGGAAAAAAAATTGGGCAAATTTTTTTTATGTATGAGTTTTTGTTTTAATCTTAGCCTTTAATTTGATTTTAATCTAATGGTTGAGATTGTGCCTCAATGGGTGCGGCGAGTTGAGCTGCCTCAAAGGATCCTAGATCTATATATATATATATATATATATATATATATATATATATATATATATATATATATATATATAGATTTAGGTTCATGTGAGAACCACTAACTCAATGAGAACTGTAAGAACTCTTTTCAACCATCAGATTGGAATACATATATTATTATGTGAATGGATGAGATTAACTTTCCTCGATTAATTTTATTCCCCCAATTTTCCCCTTATTTAACGCGCAAAACCCAACTTCCCTCGATAACTGAAAGAATTTCCACGCAAATTGAACGATTTCCCCCAATTTCCCCCAAATTGAACGATCGATTAACTGAACCCTAACATTATCCAACTCTCATTCTCCACGCAAAATCCTTCCTGCTTAGCGTACCTTTTCCTCGATCTTCTTCGCAATATCTACGTATTACTCACTCAATCTTCTTAGTTTAGTTCAATCGGTTAGTTCAATCGTTATCATCATCATGCAATTACTTGACTAGTCGATTATTGCTTGCTAAACTAGATTAATTTGATTTCAAATTGTTTTACTAGTCGATGATTTGACTTTATGCTGTTTTAATCGGTTAGTTTTATGTTGATAATTCGAATTGACTAGTCGAATTGTGCGATTGATTGCGTTTTATTAATTCTGTGTGATTTTTTGAATTTTTCTGATGATTTTTTGTTTGTTTGATTGTGATGTGTGTGATTAGAAGCAGAAGCCATTGGAGGAGGAATTCGCGAGGAAATTGAAGGTATTGGAGCGTGAGCTAGTGTCGTCGATCGAGTTAGAGCGAACACTCGAAAGGAAGGTGAGAAATGAGATGCAGCTTATCTGTTTGATGAAATTCCTCTGTGAAAGAAGAAACGATATGAATTGTGATATAGTATATGATTAATCCGTGCAATTTTAGATAATTTAGTTTCGATTGTGTTTCAAAAATGAGTAGTTTGCGAGTCGTTGCAATTGAATGTAGCTAAACTGTTTGACGGAATTCGTTGGAGGAATTGCATGTGATGTGAATGTGATGTGAATTGCTCGATGTGGAATTGTCTTTTTATGATATTTGCCACCTTTGAAGTTTGAGTGAAAACGAACAAGTGAACAAATTATTGAGGCATAATTGAGTCAAAACAAACCATTTTATTTGCTGTATAATTGCTGTACACGACGATATTTCATTGCTTGCTGTAAGACAGTTGTTTGATTCTACGACGATTATTAATCGTAATTTGATACTTTAGAGACGTAGTTACTCTTTGGAAGTGGAGATTTTGTCCGTTTAGGAATTGAAATTGATGGTATGTTCTTTACTTTCTGGTTTCTCTTATTGTTCTTTGCTTAATTGTTTTGTTTTGTTTTGTTTCATGTTTTTTTCAATTTAATTCAATTTTAGCATTGATTTTTAATTAAAGAACATGGAGAAACTGAAATTGTGGATATTAATATGAGACTAATAATTTATGATCCTCAACAAAAACCGATGATATATGTTATTTAATTGTTTTGTTTGATTTTTTTTTTTGCTCACAGGCATGGAGGTTAAAAGTAGCATTGTAGGTAGCAGATCAAAGAAAAGAAAGCAAGATGAAATGACGACAGGGGATGATGTTGGTTCAAGTAAAGTGCGAAAAGGTATTATTGAAGTTTTATGGATTACTTGACCTTATTCCAACCCTTTTTATTTTTATTTTTAGCGTACCATTTTTCAATTTTAGTGTACCCTTTTCCAATTTTAGTGTACCCTTATTGAAGTTTTATTGATGACAATTGTTGGTGTTTTTGATTAGTCGTAATTTTTCACATATTGTTTCTGATTAGTGTATCCTTATCATTTCCTTTCTTTAGGTGTACAAAAAGGAAAAGGAAAAGGAAAACGAGAGGGTACACCATTGACATTAGCTGATGCATCATTCAAATCAAGGATGACCCCCGGTCTTCTGTTTGAATTTGTTCAAAGCGGTCTATCAGATAGGCAAGTATCTGATATTCATTCTATGGGTTTCGGGGGTTTGCTTTTATTGAAAACCGATAAGGTTCCCGGTAAGTTGGCACATTGGCTGGTGTCAACTTTTAATGTTCTTAATTCTTCTTTAATGGATGGGTCATTACATGTTACTGCTGAAGATGTTCATCTAGCAACCGGTATGCCGATGAGACCTCTAAACGTTGAAAAGGGAATAAAATCTGTTGAAAAGAAGGTACAAAATGAAATATTTGATTGTTGGGCAAAACAATTTGATAATAAGGAAATCACAAAAAGAGTTCTTTTGGACAAATTGAAGTCCCAGAAGGAAGGTGGAGATGATTTTAAGAGAAATTTCATTGTATTTCTCAATTCCACTTTCCTAGTAGGTGTGAAGGGGGCTATTCTTGGTTTCCGTATTTTGAATATTCTTGCAGATACTTCACAAATCCCAAATTATAACTGGTGTTCTTATACTTTGGGTTCGTTGCTCAATAATATTCAATTGTGGCAGAAGAATGTTCTTAATGGGGGACGTGTGACAACATTTAAAGGTGCCGTCATGATTTTGGTTTTCATATATTTAGATAGAATTGTCATTAAAGTTAGGTCCGATGATAGGCAATTCCCTACACTTGCAAATTGGTCAAAGAAGGATATATCAGAGAGGATAAAGACGGAACTTAGGGAAAAATCTTTTGGTCAAGGTTATGTGGAAGGTTGTGTTGTAAAGCCTGCTGCTCACAATGAAACTAGTGCAACTGAAATGAACAACAAAATGAAAAATGAACAACAAAAGATGTCTTCTAGGAGCCAAGCCGAGGTTTGTGTAAACAAACTAGTTTCCTCGGCGAAAAACCTTGCTGATGCCTTTGATGATTTCAAGGCTTGTGCGAATGAGGCAATGAGTGAGCTCCCAAATTCAATTGTTGTTCGTAAGATGTCTTCTTTCTTGTCCTCTATTGTTGATGGTTTTCATTTATCTCAACAACAAAAGAGTGATGATTTAGATGATGCTGCTGATGCTGATGTTGTTGGAGGGGAAGTGGATGAGGATGATAGGAAAGAGCAAGATTGGGACGATGATGCATTTTGGGGGAATGAACAGATTTTGGAAAGTCTTTTTGCCTTGTAAGATGCATTTAAACCAACTGTTGGCGATGCTGCTACTGCTGCTGGTGTTATGCCTAAAAGGCGCAAACATGTTAAGGTAAAAAGGGAAAAAGACCCAATGACGCCAAGATTTTGTCTGCTAGATTCTGATGATGATTTTCTAGATTCATCTCAGACTGTCAGTTCATCAGGGAATGAGATGAACCCGGTATCTTCCCTTTCACCTCACTTATCGCCAGTAGAGGAGGAAAAACCTTCTGATCCTTCTGATAATCTACCCTTGCTTGAGAAGGACATTGCTGAACACAATTTAAAAACTCCTGAAACTCCAGTTGGTACGTCTGCTCAAGTGCACATTGACCTTACCTCTCCTGATCAGCCGCCCTCTCCGAATCAGCCTGCCATGCCTAAAAGAACTAGAGAAATTTCAGCAGTGTTTAAATCTCCGTACATTCGGCGAAATATCATGATTTTCTCCGCGTTTACACAATCTGAGAAAGAAGTGGCTAATTATGTATTTTCAGAGGAGACCGATGGGAGGTAATTGGCTGTATATTTTTTATTGAGTACTTTCTTTCATTTCTTTAGTTCATTTTAAACTAACAAAATTACTTATAAATACAGTGTGGTTGTGTATAGAAGCCAGTTTGAGTTGAACTTGCTTGATATGAAGACTTTAATGTGTGGAAATGAAGTTTCGCATAAAATATTAGATGTATGGTGCGAAATCTTAAACAAGCGTGAGTCTTTAAGATCAAAGAATTCTCCTTACCGATTATATTTGTCTGCCAACACTCGTGTAAGTCTCTTTTCTTTATATTTCTTTGTTTAAGTTTCCCTTTTCTTTATTTCTGTGTAGGTTTGTTTTCCTTACTTTTTCTATGTTATAAACAGGTCAATTGTGACGGTGTTGAATTTGACAAAGTATCCATGGTTTTCTATCCCATTCTCTCGAAAAGCTTCCGAGCATTGATATGTATACTTCCAAAGGAGTCCAAAGTAGAAGTTATACATATTCATGAATCAAATTCAATTCCATCTCTTGCTATTGTTGATCATGTGGTACATTTTAATATTATTTGATATTTTTAAAAACTAATTATAATTTGATATTCTTTTTATTCTTATTTAATTTGTAAATGTTATTATTTTTTGCAGGGACGTCAATTAGAAGCTAACATGGCTGCACATTTTTTATGGATCCCTAGATATCATGATTTTAAAGTACTTGAGTATGTTCCGAAAACTTACTTAAATGTGAAAGATGATAACGGAACTTGCTTAATGCGGCACATGGAAATTTATGTGGGTGACAAAAGAAATTTTGTTGCTGGATTGAAAGAGGTCAGTTAGCATACCATTTTTTATTTTTAGCGTACCTTTTTCTATTTTTAGCGTACCCTTTTCATTTTTGCCCGAACCAATGCACATGAATTCATTTAATTATATTGTTTCTTTTTACTACATAGAATAAGATGGGGCCAGAGAGCGTTGTCAGAAGGCTTAGTGTGAAATATTGTTATTCAATAATTGCATTTGAAGGCAATGAGTTGAAAGCTTTTGTTATTGAAGAATCGAAAAAATATTTTTTCAAGGAGAGGTATAATTATTGTTTTGCTTTATTGAGAGTATACACATGTTTGTTATCTACTTATCATATCATTATTTAGCTAACTAATCTTTTTCTCAAATAGATTGACAGTGAAAGAGGATCGCCTTATCAGATCATTATCTGATGAAGAGATTCTAGAATATGTAGTCGATGACAACAAGGATGATGAGTAAGTTACTGAATAAATTTCCTCTTTCATTCCTCCATATATTCTGATTGTATACTGATATCATCACAACCTTTATCATATGTTAAAACATTAATTTTGTTTTTCAGTGAAATAGTCATTCATACGGAATGACTACAAGTAACCAGGAAAGGACTTTCCAGCTTGAAAACTGGACGAATGATATATGACATGGTTATTGATTTGTTTGGTATTTATGTAACACATGAGAGACCTGGTGTGTTATATATGCCAACAACAACCAAGGTTTGTGTGTTTTCATGTGTCAGATTAAGTTTTTGCCTTGAATGTCGCTGTTTTATGCATGCAGTTATATCAGTTGTTTTGTGGCATGTAATCATATCAGCTGCTTTGTTTTGATTAAATTTATGATTTTGAATTTATGAAGTTAGATACCGACTATACTTCTTTAATGATTTCAGGATATGAGGAAAAAAAATCTATGCACAACAATTACATCAAACTTCATTATATGGGAAAAAATCAATCCAAATTACAGAAAGTAAATATTGTAACTTTCACATCATTTTTTACTGTCTATTTTGTCTTCTCCTAATGCATGTTAACCTAATTTAATTGTTGTTCAGGTGTTTTTTCCCATATGTACGGGTGTGCATTGGTATGCTTTGATATGTGATTTCAAGAAAAAGATGAACTATATACTAGACTCTTGCCAAGAAAGACGGCCAGAAAACAGAATTAAGCTAGCCAAAGAAGTGGTATGAACATTTCTTCTTTTAATTTCACAAGATTCTAACTGGAGTATAAGTCTCTGCTTTCTCCGAATGCCTTCCTTCCTTCCTTCATCATGCAACCCTCCCGAATGCCTGGTTTTTTGTGGGTTTTTTGTGTTTTCTGGTGTATTGAAAAAGACAGAGTACAGGTTATTTTGGGTTATTTTGGTGTATTTCTGTCTTTGATGGCTGCTTGTTTATGATATTTTTGTTTGGTGATTGATTGATGTGGTTTTTTTGTTTCGATAGTTATTTATCGTTATTTTGGTGTATTTTCTAATCATCATTTTTTATTTTCTGGGTTTAAGGTTTTTGGTGCAGTTGATGTGATTGTCGTTGAAGAACCGGACTTTTCAAAGTTGGCTGAGATAAAGAAGTTCGAGTTTTCAACCCTTCCTGTACCTCAACAACAAAACGGGTAAATTTTCCCTTTTTATGTGACTTTTTTTTTTCCAATGGATACAAATACTTATATAAAATTTATAGGTTTGATTGTGGAGCCTATGTTTTGAAGTGGTTGAAGTCTGTTTACAATAGTTCTCAGTGGACGAGCGAGCAATATCTTAAGGTACTAATACAAGTAATAATTTGTAGTATTATTTACGGTAGTCGGGTAGTTAATATTTTTTGTTTTCTTTTCAGAGTGAGAGTTTGGAATCATATAGGAAGGAGAAAATTATTGAACTCTTAAGATGGGAAAAGAACAAGATTGCAACTCTTTAAGAGAATTGTTCCGGGTTGATTATTTCTTGAAGATTAGAATTAGATTTTGGCATTGTCGTGAATCAAGAAGCCTAATTCACAAACCTTTGTTAATTATTTTTGGATCCAATTTTAGTGTATTCTTTGACAATATTTTTGTATCCTTTTTAAATTTTAGAATACCTTTTATCGTACCCTTTATCTATTTTAGCGTACTCTTTTTTAGTTTTAGCGTACCTCTTTTCCATTTTAGCGTACCCTTTTCTTAATTTTATCGTACCCTTTTCTTAATTTTATCGTACCCTTTTACAATTTTAGCGTACCCTTTTACAATTTTAGCGTACCCTTTTTAAATTTTAGCGTACCCTTTTTCTATTTTATCGTAGCATTTTCTTAATTTTATCGTACCCTTTTTCTATTGTTTTTTATCGTACCCTTTTTCTATTGTTTTTTATCGTACCCTTTTTCTATTTTAGCGTACCCTTTTTATAATTTCTATTTTAGCGTACCCTTTTACAATTTTAGCGTACCCTTTTTAAATTTTAGAATACCTTTTTCTATTTTATCGTAGCCTTTACTTAATTTTAGCGTACTAGAATGAAGAAAGGAAAAACTTCCATAACTAGCCAAATTGTGCCACAAAAGGTTACCAAGCAAAGGTTACCATAATCTACTAGTACAAAAGACAAAAGACTTGAAATAGTAAAAAAACAGCAACTCGAATCATCCAATTATGAACATTGTAGCGAAAGGGTGGGTGGTTCATTCCTCCTCAAGGGTGAAATCGTTCTTGATGTTGAATGACTTCCTTATCTCCTCTGGTGTCTTCCCTTGCAAATAACCTGTGGATGAAGAACAGCTAAACAATTTCTCAAGGGTACATTGAAATAATAAAAGTACATTGAAAGAAAAGGTATGTATTAAATCATAAAATACGTACACCAAATCTGGTATCAGCTACTTTTTGTTACAATTCCTGCTGTCATGATTCGCCATTTCCCCACAAGCCTTGCATCTTCTTTTCGGTTTATTGCTCTCCTTCACAGCTTTATCCCTTTGTGATATCAATCTTTTCCCCGAACCTTTGTTCTTACATTGTTTTGGAGGCAACACTACAATTTCATCAGGGATGGTTGTTCCTAAAAGCATTCCAATTTCCGCGTTCTTGTCCTTTTTCTTCCCATCTACATTGATGTCCGCTTCAAGTATCTTTTATTTGAACCCACGAAGCATGTCCAACAACTCATCAGTGTATGGTTCATTATATTCAACAAGTGAGACACAAGTAAACAATTCAGACCATAATTCCCCAATTTTGTTTTTCTGCACATCCACAGTTTTACAATCCTTAAGCAACTGGTCATTATTGTCAAAAATTGGATGGCAAGTAGCTAGTTTTGTCCACCTAGCGGCTACATATTGACTAGGAATTTTTTCATGTCGTCGACCTTTAAGAACTAAGAGAGCGTGCCTACAAAGAATTCCATGTCTTTCAAACTTCTTGCACGTGCATTCCAATTTTTCTTCATCGGACATAAAAGTAACCACATACACTTTATGATTCCTCAAATGATCTACGATAGAAATGAATTCAATTCTAGAATTTGGATCATTTCTTATGCCCTCAACATCACATGTGTAACAAGCCTCCTTTAACTCTTCTTGAAACTCATAAAATATCTTTTGGGTATACATTTCCGATGCATGTTTCTCTAAGGCTAGAGGAGTCGATAACTTAGGGAATGAGTACTTTGATGTGGCAATCAATCTTGCTTGTGTCCATCTTTGATCATCCATGGTAGTCTCATATCTCATCCAAAATTCAACGAGTGTCAAGTTAGGATTAGTGAACTTACTAAAGAAGTTGTTCTCTGACTCCGACCTTGATGTGGTTCTCATTAAACCTCCTAAAAACAAGTCACGAAAGTAAGCCGGCACCCATTTTTTCCTAATGTTAAACTTATCTTTCAACCATTCATTATCTAACAATCCATAAGATTCCATGATTTTGGACCATTTTTCCTCAAACTCAGCCGGTTCAACATCCTCACCCCAAACAATAGCGCTTAAATCTTTCAAGAAATTAGTATCCTTCAGTATTGCAGATGGTACCTTATCAGACAGTTTTTTCAATATATGCCACATGCAATACCTACGTTGTGTCTTCTTACCAAACACTTTTTTTATTCCTCCTTTTATCCCAAATCTTGATCAGTTATTATACAAGCTGGATAACGACCACCCATAGCATCCAAAAATCGCTCAAACAACCAAGAAAATGATTCCGCACTTTCATCAACTAAGAGCCCCGCCCCGAAAGTCACACACCTCTTATGATGGTCTACCCCCATAAAAGGCGCAAAAATCATCTTATATGTATTTTTCTTGAATGTAGTGTCAAATGAAAGCATATCCCCGAATAGCAAATAATTCTTAATACTAATGGGGTCTGCCCAAAAAATTTGAGATAATCTACCCGTATCATCTACATCAAAATCAAAGTAAAATGAAGGACACATTGACTTTTTTCTCATAAAGTGCTCAATAAGCATTTGAGCATCAGCTTGTGACAAAAACTCTTTCACATCTCTTCCAAAATTTTTAAAATCTTCTAATGAAGCACCAATATTATTATAGCCTATCACATATTCCTTAAACATTCTAAAGGTTTTAGTTAGCCCTTCATTAACCTTCGAATTGTCAATTATCATTTTTTTATGGACAATACTCAACTCTCTTGATTGCTTCATATGTTCCATTGTCACAGGTGTGAGAGGCATGTGATTATGACCCTCAACAAAGCGATGAATTTCATATTCATCCTTAGGACGACGTTTAAAACTAATCATTGCTTTACAGTTTGTCCTAGTCTGTTGCCTCTTTTGTTTTGTCCCTGTCGCATTAGATTCTCCCTGCTTATTACACAAACATCTTTTATGTGTAATAACACCCTTGACCCTTTTATCTCCACCTAATCGCGACACAAACCCACTCGCTTTCGCATATTCTTCATAAAAATCAATTGCAGCTTGAAAATTCGCGAAAACCTTACCAATAGTTGGCTTAAGATGATCGGGACACTCAAAGATCCTATCGATGTTTGTTGATGAACCTTCTCCCACTACATCATCATCTGCTACATCATCATCATCTGTGCATGCAAAACATATATTTTTAGTATACATAATTTATTGAAGATTGAATGTAATCAAAATATTAAATTAACATACAAAATATACCTAATATCATTGTTAATAATGGTTCAACCTCTATCGGTTCAATGCTTGTGTCTGATATAATAGTATTTTCTTCTGTGAATTGTTCCGTCATGACCACATTTGAAGAAGCATAGGATACTACTGAATTAACTTGAGGATCACTTGTATCAGTTGCAACAATTTGTGAATCCATTATAGTCCTGCGATAATGAGAAGCAGAAAATTTAATTTGCCAAGCCTCAGTAAGTTTTGCTATGGTATGATATAACCCTCTCTTACCTAAGTAATTTGTAGTAATCGTGAAGAATTACTACAAATTAATGTGACAAATCGTGAAGAATTACCTTCTTCTATTTTAGGAAACCCTTTTTCAATTTTAGCGTACCCTTTTTCTATTTTAGCGTACCTTTTTCTATTTCAGCGTACCTTTTTTCATTTTCTATTTCAGCGTACCCTTTTTCTATTTTAGCGTATTCTTTTTCTATTTTAGCGTACTCTTTGACGTTACAAGGAAAAGATGTTTTACATGCGTACTCTACTGGTCGTTCTAGTGCTCTACTAGGAGATTACTGGAATCCTGATTTTTGGGATATTATTGCTGGTGAATACAATAGTAAAGCACAACAGAATAGTCTACCTCCTGCAACCGTGCAAAGTATTATAGCAAGCGGGAAAATATTCCAACGGCTACACAATTCGCACTAATGTTGCACATTCTACCAGGCAATCAAACAACAACAACAAAAAAAAAAAAAAAAAAAAAACTGAAATCGAATCAGTAGAATTAATCAAACAGTTAAGAACAATAAGCTAATCGAATCAGACAACCCCTTTTACTTACCCTTTTACAGCAACAACTTTTTTTGATCTAAACCACCATTAAAAACCAATAAAGTTTGAGAATTTGAGAAGAATTATGAATGAAAGTGGGTTGAGGAAGAATGAGGACAAATATAATGAAATCGAATCATTGAATCTAATTGAATAACAACCGCAACAACAATAGATGAAAAATCTAACATCAAAAAAAGAATGACAGTAAAAGGGTTTATTATTAAAGGAATGACAGTTGATCGCAAATTGGGGAAGAACAGTAATACTCCGTACATCAACGTTCCTTTTTTTTAAGAACCGAACAATTCTAGCACTCTAATTAACGATTAAACAAAGAAAAAACTAAAATCAATCATCAAATCAAAACTGAAATCGACTGAAATCAAAACCCTAACCCTAATTTATTCAGATTAGATAACAAACCTCGTTTAATTGATTTGAATTTATGAATGAAGCTTAATCTGCGTTTTCTTGAATTTTTGGTGAATTTTGTTGAAATTGTTCTTCAATTTTTGGTGAATTGAGAAGGAAGGGGGCGAAGGAGCAGAGGTAAAGAGAGAGACCCGATCTCACCCGATCAATTTAGATTTTACGTAAAATAAAAAAAGGCTGAAATAAAGGGTTCTCACAGTTCTCATTGGGTTAGTGGTTCTCACCCGATCTCGACTATATATATATATATATATATATATATATATATATATATATATATATATATATATATATATACTCCCTCCATCCAATATATATATATACCGTATTAATTACGGTACACTATCACGAACAATTAAAGAATATATCGGTTAGTCATATACTCTCTCTGTTCATATCCAAAGAGTATGTATTTTTTTTTGAGCCAGTAAAATACAATTGACTCATTTTCTTTTTAGTCTATTTTTTTTTACCAAACCCTTATTCTACCGGCTTATTTACCTCGTATGTCATCCTGAAAAGATATTTTTGATCATATGCCATTGTGATTATTTCTAGTCTATTTACATCACATGCAATTGGACCAAACTACCCTTATTCTACTAATATGTCGCCAATTATTGTACTTTTATTTAATATTACTTTTAATACTTTCTTAATCCTTGCGCAAAATAGAAACGTATCTTTTGGATATGAACGAAGGGAGTAATAAACAAAAAATTAACATTAGTAAGTTTATCACAATCGTATTTTTACCCGAGAACGGTTTGAACTTAACCCGTATAAAGTCGTATTTTTCAAACTCGGAATTCACTTGACCTATTGTTACCCTTTCGGAAGGCTCATTGACATGTCTGCCTGCCTGTCAGACGCATTCATCTGAGATTCTGAGCTCACAAACTGTACAGGATTAAACATAAATTGATTGATTCCTTCGAAAATTAACATATCTATGCTATAACCCTTTGTCCCACATCGGTCAAGAAGCGAAAGGAAAAGAGTACAATACCTATATATAAAAAAGGATGGGGAAGTAGCAAAGTACTTACCTGGACGGGGTCAATGGGTGATCATGAAAACTCATGGCCTGGGTTGGTGACCTCCATTGCACGCTGGAGGGGTGCCTACCTAATGTCTCCCCACGTGGGAGCTCGTACGTCATAATTTGTTATAATGGTGGCCTGCGTTCGCGCGGCCCCTGCCAATATCAGTTCTTAATTTTCTACAATATCAGTTCTTAATTTTCTATTTCTACCGCATTTGACTGTGACTAGTGTGATCTCTCAACCGAATATAGAAGAATATACTGTCGAATATGTTATGGATCATCAAAACGGACCTGTGAGCCCTTCAAACGGAGAGTATGCTTTTAGGTCAAAATAAAGGATACAAAATATTTAATTTTGTACCCCTCTGTTCAAGTCGAACTTACCCATATATTTTATGCACAAGTTTTAAGAAAGTATTTATTTATATTAAATGTATAAGTATTTGTTTAATATTAAATGTAGGTTATATAGGTAAATAAATAAGGTTTCGAATATGTTCTGATATTTAAAACAATGACTAAAATGAAAATGGATAGATTGAACTTGAACGTTCGAAAAAGGAATATGGGTAGGTTCGACTTGAACGGAGGGAGTACCATACAATGCAATACAATGCTCAGCTGAGAAATGGTTAGAATTTTTTTCGCTAATACTGACTAGTCATTCATTAATATGGATTTTCTTACATAATCCTATAAAATAAACATATACTCCCTCCTATTCACTCTTTTCCTCCCACTTTCCTTTTTGAGCTTAGTTTGGTTTTCTTCCCACTTTTCTTTTTTGGAAATAATTTTAATCATTCTTTATCCTTCCTTCAATTCTTTATTCTTTTCCTCCACACCTTAAACCAACCCCTTTTCACTTTATACCCCACCTTTTACACTTCATACCCCACTTTCTATTCATCTCTCTTACTTTATCTCCACTCTTTATTATTATTATACTCCCTCCTTGGTTTCCCCCCAAAAAAAATTGGGGAGGAAAAGAGTGAATAGGAGGGAGTAGTTTGCTGAAAAAATGAACTTGTTCAAAAATAATTCCCACCATAAAGTTGAGGTAAGATTGGATAATTCGCCAACAGTCCAAGGGTCTCAACCTCTCAGGTTCAAGCCCCTACAAAAATGATCTCGTGGGAATTGTGTAATCCGAAACCAAAGGGTGCGGAAATAAAATTGAATTTTTATTAAATACGGTATTGTAAAAGAGTAATTCTGTGAAAACAAATTTGCATAGGTAAGAAGTTATTACCGAGTATTATTCAATATTTGTGATGCTATATTTATATTGTCAGACAACATAATTCAAAAATTTCACCCTCCATTACTAAAATATAATTTTTTTTCTTTTCAAATGTGAAATAATCTTGTTTAAAAAGTTCTTTAATCTTAAACATAATTAATATTAGGTTAAAAGTCCGTGCGATCAATTTCATGCATTTGGTTATTGTGCACTATTCATAGATATAACTTTTAATATATACGATAAAATATAGTCATGTTATATACTCCCTCCCCTTCTATAGTTCTATATGATGTTCCATATTTGATTGTGAGAATAAATTAAGAAAAGAGATATATGTAGAGGAAAATGAAGATAGAGAAAAGAAAGTGGGGTCACAAGCAATAAGCACCACAAAACATTTACTAAAAAGGAAAGTGGAACATCTTAGTGAAGTTTCCTAAAAAGTAAATGTGGAAGATCTTAGTGGGGGTATTGTTTAAATGATCTAATCGAGTACATAATGAATATCAACTTTCTTATAATTTTTAAAAATATGTAACTAAAAAATATAGACAAAAGAAAACGTGCATTGGTGTACGTGATAAAGCAATGTATGGAATTGATTGGAAATAAGGAAATATATTTTGGACGAATGAGTGTTCTTATGAGATAATCTTAATAATTTTAATTGAGTTTATAAGTCTTAAGAGGTTTTAAGTCTCAATATAGATTTGGTAGATATCTAACAACGAATTATTACGCATATTTATAATATAAAATTTATTAAAATCATCAATAATTTTTTAAGTGGATAGTTTATGATTATTTATCATAATTTTTAAAATTATATCTGTAGACACCAAAATTTTATATATTTCGGTATCTATTTATGTCAAATATCTTTAGTATTTAGAGATAATTATCAATAAATATTGTGATAATATCTTAGATGTTTTAGAATATTCTTAGCTTGCTCTCTAAGCTATCCAACTATAAATATAGATCTCCCTCTAGGGTTTAGAGGAGGTCAGATGGAATAAGTCTCAAAACGATCCCGTCATCCCACTACCAAATTGTAGGTAAATGGAATAAGTCACAAAAAAGACTCCATCTTCCCCTACGGATCTAAGTCGATAAGACTCCCTCCGTCCATAATTTATCGCCCCACCTCATGAATATATGTGAGGAGTATTTTAATGGAGTGAGGCGACAAATTATGGACGGAGGAGTATACAATTTCATTATCATAATTTTTTCGATGTGGGATAAATATTTTTTAAGAGGATTTTTTAAGACCCAAAAGACCACATGATACTCTTATTTATAATATAAAATCATCTTATTATTTTTTTTTAATGTGGGATAATTTTATGTTTTTAGTCATATTAAGATTTTTTTTAAGACTCAAAAGGTTTTTGTTCGATATTTAATACTTCTACTCTTATTTATAATATAGAACTAGTTTTGATGTCCGTGCGACGCACGGGTGTAACATTAACGTTACTAAATCAACCTTAATACTTTTTTTTTAATAATTATTGATTGCGATGGAATGATTATGATTATTTCGAATAATTGTCATTTTAGAGGATTAACATTCTACGTTTGCATGTATTTTATACGAAAAGTAGCAAACGCGGGTTATGATGCTACACTTAGACGGTTAAACCTGTCAAATTCGACTCGACCCATAAACCCGACCCTAATTGAATACATACTACAAAGTAATGTTTTTTTACTTTAAAAGTCGTAACAAAAATTATGTACATTAAAAAAAAATCCGTCCTATAAGGTTAAAAGTATGATTCTACTTTCAATCAAAATTTATTATTTTATACTATTACTAATAATAATCAATAATAAGCAATATACTCAATATAATGATAATCATCTTTACGTGTTACATAATCAATCAATTTTAAGGTCATGTATTATTGTTATTGTTATATATAACATGACATATTACCCATGTTGCGTATAGTAATTATCGTAATGTAATTAGTAATTAGTAGACTAATGTTGTTTATAAAAAGAATTTTACTTTCCCTCAAAATCCGTCTTAGGTTAGAATTAAGAAGTCTACTTCTAACCTCATATTTACTCAAAATCCGGAAATAAAATAATAATATAGTTAATATTGATTGTAATAAAAATTGGTTTTATATCTAAGGACGAATAATTTTTAAGACTCGGATGTGGGATCTTACAGTTATAGTCTTAAGAGCTTTTTAAGACTCGGAAAAAAGGGTTTTTTAAAACTCAGAAGATTTTTTGTTGATATCTAATTAAGAATGATTGGATTACTCCTATCTATATAATAGAAATCTAACAGGTTACTATAATTTTTCGATCTTAGATAATTAAATTTCATTACCTTATTATAAATTTGTCAAAGTGGGATAATTTGTATTCAAAAGTTTATAATAATCTTAAGAGTTTTTTAAATACTCAAAAGATTTTATAGTCTTAAGAATTTTTTTAAGACTAACAAGATTTTTGTGATATCTAAGAATGACTGATTAATCTTATTTATAATATAGAATTTCATCCCCTCCCATAATTTGTCTATGTGGGATATTTTTTTTTAATATTTTTCATATTTTTATATGTAATAGATTCAACACTTTTTCGAGTAAATAATACAAATAATATGAAATTTATACTCTAATGAGAGCATTTTCTACAATGAATCCAATTATCTCATTTTTATAATTTTTTTATGTTTTATTTTTTTGTTAAACGATATTTAAAGATATTTAGATGAAAATTGTAAAACATCACATTAATATAACGCATTAAATATATATTACGTTAATAAAAAAAAGGATGTTCATCTGGCCGGTCTGGGGCAGGGGGTTGGTGCACAGGGGCCTGGTGCACGTGCCTTATGGCTTTTTGTCTTGGTTCGGACAGTGTGCACTGAACCTTGTGATACGATTGAGGAATGAGTCAATGGTGGTATCGACTGAAGGAGGGAGTCAATTAAGCTCGCGGGCTCGGTTCGTAAGCTTAGCTAATTAAATAAAACACTCCTTAGTATTAATCATAGGAGTTATTTCCATTTCAGTTTTAATTTGCTTAAGTACCCTTTGGTTGATTGTTTTCAATTCCCTAATTAAGATGCTCTTATGAGCAGACCTTTCGGTTGTACTCGAGGAGCCGATCTTTGGCTATTTAGCCTCGCAACTTTGAAGGAATAAGTATGAATGAATATAAAAAAAGCTTGTCTTGCAAACTCAGAATTATCGAGATAATTCGCTCTCAATTATTAGGACGCGTCTCCTAGTTCTTGAATTCCCGATTGTCGAGCTATAGGTCTAGCTTTTCAATCACGATCAATCGAGTCATAGATCTGTTCTGAGGGTCACTTATCTGGTTCATTTAATTCCGCTACAAATTCGTATCATTAGTGGTATCAGAGCTCCGGTTCTCGTTTTCCATAAAATCGAGACGGTCCCTGTTTTTCCTCTGTTCTTCGTATACCATTAAAAAAAAAAAATTACAAAACACAAAATCATGGTAGAGTATGATGATGATATGTTGCTCGAAAATCTGCGAGAATTATTACGCAACCGTCCCACTGGCAGTCGATCTGGTCTTAGGCCAAAGCAAGATGAGTTCAAAATTTCCGAACTCCCAGAATTCACAGGAGGTACTGACCCCGAGAATTATTTGGAATGGGAACAGAAAATCGAAGGAATGTTCGATTTCAAGGATCTTGAGGACGAGAAGAGGTGTAAATATGCTATCTTGCGGTTAAGTAAGGGCGCCTCGCTGTGGTTCGAAGGAATAAAAACCAGGCGAGACCGAGCAGGGAAGGAAAAGATTACTTCTTGGGATTCGCTCAAACGGAAATTGCGCAAACGGTATGTTCCCTAGACTCATAAAATTACCACCTACCGTAAAATTGCTGAATTTAAACAGGGGAAATTGAGTGTGGGGGAATATATTGATGAATTTGAAAATTTGACGTTGATGGGGGAATTAGAGGAGATAGAGGAGCAGAAAATGGCTAGGTTTTTAAGGGGATTGAATTTTAATATTGCTAATACTGTGGAATTGTACCCTTATTGTGATTTCGATACTCTTTGCGGGCTTTGTTTAAAACTCGAGTCTCAAGGCAAATCAAAATATGGGGGAGGGTCCAGTACAGATGATGGGAAAAACAAAACCTTGGCAGAAACCGAGTCACCCTCGAAATATGAATCCCTTGCATCTAGTAGCACACCAAACCCTACCGCTACCCCTAAAACGACTAACTCCGCAACCTCCCTCTCAAAAGTGAGATGTTTTAAGTGCCAGGGATTTGGACATTATCAAAGTTCGTGTCCCAACAAACGGATAGTAACATTGAGAGAGGCCGCGGCCGCCCGAGACGAGTTATTAGATGCAGAAGAAAAAGAAAGGCTCGGTGGTGTGTTTAATTTGGACGAGGGAAAAAGTGAGGAGGAAGATGAAATTGAGACTTATAATGCTCCAAATTATGACACGACTCTAGTCCTTCGGGCTTTACAAACCAAGTCAAGGCCTAGTGACTCGGAACAACGGGATCAAATATTTCGTACTAAGTGTCAAATTGGGGACAGATGGTGTAGTATGATCATCGATGGAGGGAGTTGCACCAATGTCGCTTCTAGCGAGATGGTCACAAAACTAGGGCTGACAACCACGGTTCATCCTAGGCCATATTCGTTGCATTGGCTCGAGGATGGCAACAAAATACAGGTGTCGAAACAGGTACGTGTTGGTTTGACCATGAGATCGTATAGTGACGAGATTTTGTGCGACGTAATTCCAATGGACGCTTGTCACATTTTATTGGGACGTCCGTGGCAGTTTGATAGGAATGTCGTGCATCGTGGTAGGAGTAACGAATATGAGTTACGGGACAAAGAGAAAAAAATTGTGTTAAAACCTGACGTCTCAGAATATTCGTTCCACAAGTAATAACCGAGGTAAGAAACCCGTCTTGACTTTATTTGCTAATGAACAAAATCAACGAAAACCCAAGAAGCATAAAAGCCTCATGTTTTTCAAAAGGGTGACCTGGTTTGGGTGAATTTGAGGAAGGAGCGGTTCCCCAAGAAACGAGAAAATAAACTTGTGCCTCAGGTCGAGGGACCTTACAAGGTGATGCAGCGTGTCAATAATAACGCTTGTAAAATTGAGTTCCCTAGAGATTACAAAGTCCACGCTACGTTCAACATAGGAGATCTTGCACCTTACCTAGATGATGACGGATTGGCGGAATTGAGGTCAATTCCATTCAAAGGAGGAGGGGATGATACGATTGAGGAATGAGTCAATGGTGGTATCGACTGAAGGAGGGAGTCAATTAAGCTCGCGGGCTCGGTTCGTAAGCTTAGCTAATTAAATAAAAAACTCCGTAGTATTAATCATAGGAGTTATTTCCATTTCAGTTTTAATTTGCTTAAGTACCCTTTGATTGATTGTTTTCAATTCCCTAATTAAGGTGCTCTTATGAGCAGACCTTTCGGTTGTACTCGAGGAGCCGATCTTTGACTATTTAGCCTTGCAACTTTGAAGGAATAAGTATGAATGAATATAAAAAAAGCTTGTCTTGCAAACTCAGAATTATCGAGATAATTCGCTCTCAATTATTAGGACGCGTCTCCTAGTTCTTGAATTCCCGATTGTCGAGCTATAGGTCTAGCTTTTCAATCACAATCAATCGAGTCATAGGTCTGATTCGAGGGTCACTTATCTGGTTCATTTAATTCCGCTACAAATTCGTATCACCATGGTTCACACCGGATCATTTTAGGTGTGTATTCTATTTACTCCCTCCCCACCCCAACCCCCACAATGTTCTTCCACCTCCAAATGGCACATGATTAAGAAAATCAATGTGAAAGGTGATAAATTATTGGGTGAGCTTAACAAATCAAATCACAAAAAGTAATCAATAAAAATAGAATATATTTGATGAATAAATAAAGATTTAAAGTGGAAATGTTTTTAGTGGAGGAGGGAGTAAATGTTTTTAACAGTAATTTAGCTTGCTTCCTATTTTTAGGGATCTTGATTTTGCTAGAATTAGCTTACAAGTCCGTATTTCTGGAATCCGTCTCGCTAATTACTGTATGCACTATCTCAGACTCTCAAGTATGTAGACTTGTAAATCTGATACTATCAAAGATATCAAAAAACATCTCGACCAGAAACAATCCAATGGTTCTACATCCATTTACTATTTTTTTTTTGAGCGATACATCCACTTACTAAGTATAATGATTCGGTGTTAAGTTGTTAACCACCCCCGACCCCACCCATCGGCCCATCCTGCCATTTGAGGCATATGGGGAAGTGTACCAATCTGTCGCCCCGCGGCTTGATATTCATATGCATATTACGTAGTACAGAAACATACAACGGAGTACATGTCAGTAGGCAAACCTCCGAGATAAAAATTGTATGCCGGAAAATGTAAAGCTTCAAGACAATTTTGATAAATTGGGTGTATGCTTACAACAAAATCCCAACAGCAACAAAATTGACTAAGTAAACACACAGCTGATTGATTAACATTATTCGGATGCACTAGAAAATCATCAGGGAGAAGGAGCAGCGGAGCAACGCGACTCAGTGAAGCTGTGCAGCACCAGTTTAAGACTCGATGGGCATGCTCTCAGCTTCCCGCCTCACCGATTCAAACAGCACCGAGGATAAGTATCTTTCACCAAAGCTCGGAAAAATCACCTGGTTTGTTAATGATAAATTAGACTCCCTGATAATTGATATGGAGTACTATTTGTACCAAGGATAAACTAACAATAAACAATCAGATACATACTGCATAAATATTGGAACATTCATGCGAAAACTAATAGAGCCCGAGTAGTTGTTCCATGAGTATCGAATACAAGTGCGTGTCAAAGTGTCAAACCTCAATCTTATGAAAAATCTACATGTCAATAGCGTAAAATGTAATGTCCAAGTAAAGCGCATTGGACATTGTAAATCTTGAACACAATTAAAATTAAAACTAGGGCTAAGACTTGGTTTACAGTGTTGCACCGTCTGGTATTAAATTTAAGTTGAAATGCAACACCATGCTCGATACAAGTGTCGAAGGTCACAGCGATCACAATGAACGCTGTTTCGGCCGTGACGGCTGATTACGGATCAAGCCGAAGTTAATTAGATTAAATTTCATGGTCCTATGGGAGGACGGGGTAGAGGTTCATGTTTTTGGGCAGACTCCAAGTTCTGACGTCACGTTAAAAGTAACCAAACTACTATTAGAGGAGGTTGTCCTTAGATGCACAACAAAAGTGACTGAAGACCATGTCCTGCCGTGACAATGCGCTGAAAGAAGAACAATGAACTTACAACAATAAGTTTTCCAGCATTTTCTGGCCTCTTTGCCACCTTAACAGCAGCGGCAGCAGCACCACCGGATGAAATCCCTACCTGAAATATTAACTCCTCATTGTCATCACTAATCCGGAGGAGTAATTAATATTGACGCAACAATTGAATAAAAAGCATATAGCACATCAAACCAGAAAGCTTACCAGCAAACCTTCCTTGAGTGCAAGTGTTTTAGCCATTTCAATAGATTCATCACTGGACACCTGTCGAGTGACATCGGAGCATTTTTCAGATATCCGTTTACAGCAAGTTACTCAGGTTCAGGTACGCGTGTTAGACATTTGTGCTTAATCCTAGTGGGGTGAAAGCAGGAAGCCAGAATGAAAAGAGGGCTCACCTGAACCACTTCATCGAGTATATTCACATCCAGAACACCTGGTACAAAGCCAGCTCCGATTCCTTGAATCTTATGGGGGCCTACAGCCAACGGTATATGTTAAATTCGACTATATACAAAGTAAAAAGGTTCCTTCAAAATAGTTAGAACTGGTCCATCTCTGATTAACGGGTGGTTGATTGGATAGACGATATTTGATACAATATGTTATTGTTTTACAAAAGAAGTCAAAAAGATCGTATTATCTCGGCTTGGAGCCCATGGATGCAAGAAATAATTATTTTTAGTAAGCACTTTACAGACATTTCGTTGTATTTGACATTAATGTAAAGAGAAATGCTAAAGTTAATTCTGCGATAAACTTGAGGTAAACATTTGTGACTCTTTTACAATGAAAAGTTAGTCTCCCTTGTGACGAGTTACCCCGTTGTATTATTGTAATGGGTCAAATGTTAACCATTTAGTTAGATAATGACAAAGCAAGATTCCTAGGGAATAACAAAAATTTTCCTCATTTTCTATGTGAATGGGTTAATAGTTGACCCGTTATAACATTATGATGGATATTACTGTCACAAACATGAATTTGTGTAGCTTATGTTGCACACAATTCTAGTGAGCAAGATGGTAACAATAAAACTACCCCCACCAAGTTTTTGTTTGTTACTTACCAGGTTTCCCTCCAGACAATACAGCACTTTCAACTGGTTCCACACCAATCAGCTGAACATAAGCAAAGTAACAGAAAATTATCAGATGAACAAAAAGAATCAAACGTAAACCATACGTGTTTCCACCAAAAATGCAATCAAGCCGTCCAATATATATAGTTGGTAAAAATATGTTTACTTCGACAAATATCTCATCACAGTGTACCAAAGTTACGACAAGGTACAAATAATAATATGAAAGTAGTAGTTTTCATAAATCTAACAGGACAATTTTTGCATTGTATCGCATATATTTGAGACATTAATGATCAAAGTCGACCACTAAAGCAAGGGGTTATAAACTAGGGTTGGAGGCAGTACAACATAAAAAAGAAGCTGGTGCGGCTTTCTGCTCCAGTTTAAAATTTGCATTAAGAAGAATATACAGCATACCTTCACATTTGGATTTTGTTCCTTGAGAAATTTCCCTGAACCCGTTACTGTACCTCCAGTCCCAATTCCAGATACAAGAATATCGATTTTCCCAGCAGTACCTTTCCAAATTTCAGGTCCAGTTGTTTCATAGTGAACCTAAACAATTGTTTCAAATAAATATCAGTCAAGGAGACATGAAGGTGACAAACCATGAATCCCATCTCAGACCAGCCTGAATATACCTTAGGGTTGGCAGGGTTCTCAAACTGTTGAAGAATAAATGAGTTGGGTGTCTTATCACGGATCTCCTCAGCCTTTTGGACGGCCCCTTTCATCCCTTTAGCTGGTTCAGTTAGAACTAGCTCTGCACCGAAAGCCTTCAGAATGATTCTTCTTTCGAGACTCATTGAAGCCGGCATTGTTATAATGAGCTTGTAACCTTTAGCTGCTGACATGAAAGCTAATCCAATACCCGTATTTCCACTAGTTGGCTCGATGAGCACGCTCTAAAGCAAATGTTTGAACAAAAAACAATTAATTTAGCACAAGAATTAAGCACTTTATACAAAACTAATGTCTTCATTGCTTTATTTTTGCCATAAGTATAACAATAACAATTTAGTGCCTTAAATACTCCTTAAGTTCCACTCCCACCTATGACTGGGTAACAAGGCAGTAATACACGGGCTTCACTGTATTTTGCCATAAACAAGAAGCAATTTCCAGATGACTCGTATTAAAAATTATGTCAAAAAGCCGCATTTGTAGGCTTTAATTCACAATATAAGAAGCATAGACAATTAAGTGCGATTTTGAAGCCAAAGAGTCAAAAAATAGATACCACTTTGAGATATTTCAGCAATCTACTACGGAGTATTACAGAGTACCCACCTCACCAGGCTTGATTAGGCCTTTTGCTTCAGCATCAGCGATCATGCTGTACCCAATCCTGTGAGAAGAAAGCAATTATAGTCAGTAATATGACGGAAGCATATTACAAAAAAAAAAGTGAATGTTCAGAGTCACTGCAACAGAGGAAAAACAGGCAACACGATGAAAAGTTAAAAGAATGAATAACCTGTCTTTAACACTAGAGCACGGTTCCATTGCCTCTAACTTGGCAGCTATACGAGCAACACACCCATCTACGACGTTATTGAGATATACAAGCGGCGTATTGCCAATCAGCTGCGCAAGTTCAAAATTCACATTAATAACTTGCACTTGCTTGCATACTCAAATTCATTGGAAAATAAAAGTTCTAAAGTTGCTTACTTCAGTCACGTCTTTAGCAATGAATGCCTTCTCTTCCACCATTTTGGATGATACTGAATCATTATCAACAATATTGTTTAAAGTTATTTCATGGGATTAAATCTTGTAGCTAAATGACATCCAACACAATTACAAGGCAGATTACAAAAATAAAAAAAATTAATACGGAGTATTCACTTCCAAAACTTTTTGTTTTCCGATTTAGCGGCAGAAAATCAATGTCTATAAGCTTTATTACACCATCTCCTAGCCTAGATGACACAGAAATCCAATGAAAGGGGAGAATTACAACTACACCTTTCAAACAAGGACATAATCAAGTGAGTATACAAGGTACTGAGTATATACTAAAAGAAATGGGAAACTCTTCACAAATTATTTTAATAGGGCTAATTCTTTTTGATTCCCGAATCGACACTAAGTGAGTAGAGTAACTGGAAACATCATCCTAATCAACAACAACAACAACAACGACATGAACATCCCAAAAAGATTTGGGGTCGGCTAAGGTGAATCATTATCCAAAATCTGAATCAACAAGTGTAAAAGAATTAGATTAAAAGAGTCGTATTAAAGGGGCACACTATATGACTGACACCAAAATCAATATGTTTATCCATCAAAACCCCAATTTGAAAAAAAAATGATAGAAGTGTCTAAGATGTTCTAAACTAAATAGAATCGTCAAGATTATTCGAAAAAGATATAAAATTTTAGATAGAATTAAACAAAGAAGCAATACCCATCATCCAGTAAGAGGTTAAAATAATGAAAAAAAATAATCACAATTTGATACTATAATAAAGTACTGTATTAATTAATAAAACAAACAGCATAGCAGCAGTAATATTAAATAAAATGAATGATAATCAACAATATGAAAAAGCAGGGATGATTGATGAAAGTAGATTAGACCGAAAGAGCGATGAAGATTTATTTAGGTAAAAGATTGATAATTGAAATGAAGAGGAACTCAGATAGATAGATAGATAGATAGGTAGATTACCTGATTGATTGAGAATGAGATAATACCTATGAATGAATCCACTAAAGTAACTGGACTTAATACGAGTAGTCAATAATGAACAGAGACAGACATATATATATATATATATATATATATATATCCTCTATATATTCTGTACAGTAGAGTATATATTATTTGTGGATGTTGTATGTGCGTATGTCAGTCGTATAATAATACGAGTACAAAATTTGTTTGGTAATACAGACTAGTTTCCTAACCCTGCATGTATAAAATAGGGAGTAGGTGAGATTCTGTACGATACTCCATTTGTGAAGCCAAACTGCCCATTCTTCAATCTAAATTCATAATCTACCCATTCTTCAATGCATGATGACATCATAACCGACAAGTACATAACACTCCTGCGACTCGGCTAATCTCAGACCATCCCCCCATCTAATGCTGAGCCGATCGTTTGCGGGTTTTGGCTGGATATCGTTGGGTCTGTTTTTAATGCCCGTGTTCGTTATGGTGGGCCCACTATAACTGTCCGTATCCGTCTAATGTACCTTAGCGGTCAACCCGCGGACTTTAAATATATAAGAATATTTGATATTGAAATCCTCCTCCTACTAAAAGGATAGGACTACAAAAAAAGTCCACGTGGCGGCCTCTCCTCGAATATTTTCCCACCCACCAATACTACCTAAAATACTTGCATGCGGATAATAATAAAATATTAAATGATTCCTAAAATACTTGCATGATTGCTTGCATATGTATGTGGACGATATGATCGCTGACAAAGATATTAAAATGAAAATGAAATATCAAAATACTAATTCATTCCTAATTCCTAATTGATGACCAGCCGAGACTATCAAAATGGAATATATTCTAAAAATACTAAAATATACTAATCATTTCTTTCACACATGTAAAGATAATTTTATTGTATTCTAAAATATTCCTTTACAGTAATCAAAATAATTTTCACACATAATTTTTATCCTAAAATATTCTTTTCACACACATTGCTATATATAAATCTTTCAATATATTACTGTATTCAAAATTTATAGTCTATCATTATATGGTAAGTATATATTATAAACCTGAATACATTATGTATATATATAAACCTTCCAATAATTCTATTACAATTATACAATAATTATGCATATAAACACAATATTTCCTTATAGTTATATATACCCCAAGGATCAATTAGAGAGGTATAGTGGACATTATATATTTTCCTAAGGATCACTAATAGTTATATTTCCCTAATTATATAAAAACTCAAGGATCAATTATGCTATATATAAACCTACTATATAATATTACCTATAATATAATATTATTATATAATATTATTCGATTGCCCTGATTATACGCTTAATATTTACCTATTATAAACTATGCTTATATAATTAACAATCAACTTATAAACATTTCAACCCAGAACATCTTTCAATATAGTTTATATATACTACTAAAATAATTATTATTAGCGGGAAGCTGAGATACTATCTGAGCTCTCACTCCCTTATATTAAGAAAATAGGAGTAAATAAAATTGTGTTGACGTGTCAACACGAGACACAAAATTTTCCCACTCAATGCTATTGTCATCTATATATGATAATTGTAAATAAAAAAAATCTTATTTATAATTTATAGAGTATAATCTGTATGATTTGCATATAATTGACAAACTATTCTAGAATAATATACAAATATATGGACTATTAATCCATTATATGCATACATAATCTATACATATAATTGGTAAACTTACCCATATTAATTTGTACAAAATAATATATTTGTACAAATTACTACATTATTATTTATTTATGGTAATTTGTAGTACAAATTAATGAGTATACTATATATTACCATACCTACAAACGTACTCAAATTAGCATACGTGTAATCCCCTATATACATATAATGAGAAAATGTGACCATCATTAAGAAAATGAGAGTATTAAAATTTTATAGTACTCCGTATATTTTACTTCTAATAACATTATTACTTGTTATTATTATCAAACAAAATAAAATAAAAAATTCTCTTATAAATGATAATCTATATAAGCTGCACATTTATGCGGGATCTATACTAGTTAATTACTGAAAAATCAAACCAACAAACGTTTGAAAAAAACACCGTGATTAACAATTTGCAAAAATAAAATTAATAACTTAAGACTTAAGATCATGTTCATAACTATCAACTGTGAACTATCAAAATACTAAATAAACACTATATATACTCTTTGTTCTGGATTGAAAATCGATACTGTGGGGAGATTGGGTTTGAGAATTGGAAATTAGAAGAACCGGGAAGTATGATAATCAAAGATTCAAGGGTGTGTTTTGTGCTTTTTGTGATATTCAATGAACCGATTAGTCTTCTCAACGTGGGTACATACTATTTTCAACACAATGTTTTTCAGTTTTATTTTTTAATTATTTTTTTCATTAAGTTTTGTTAGGTTAAATAAAAATTAGAGTTTACGTTGCGGGCTTAGCGGTTGTCCATGGATAATTTTATTTAGTCCAAGTCCGTCCTTAATTTTAGCGAGCCTGATTTTTTTGCTCGTGCCCACTTATTTTTGAAAGGACATGTTAAATCATACCCACTTTTTTACTATTTCATACCCATATTTTCAAAATTACTCTTCTCATTTTTTTCATTCAATTCATCTTTCTAATGCCCCTCTTTCTCTCTTTTCTCAATCAATTCACCATCATTTTTTTCCTCCATAAATTATCAGCCCATCAATTGTCAAAAAAATAAATTCAAAAATGTAATTACTAATAAAAGATGGAAACACTTAATTGATTTTTTAAAAATTAATCAAGAGTTCTTAATTTAAAAAAAATCTATGTAACCAAAAGATGAATGTCGAATTAGGGTTTAATTTGGAAAAATAATTATTGATCAATAATATAACTCCAATTATTATATTAAAAAGTAAAATCATTAATAAGATCAACAAACTTAATTGTTTCAAATGCTAATTATATTTATAATTCAAAAGTTATGGAAGACTAATTAGGATTTAATTAGAAACTAGTCGCCATGCCCGTGCACCGTACGAGGTTACTAATTTACTTGTCTAACTTCCATGTGGTTGTCATGGCGCGTACTTGTAGAGGGTGTCGTAATCGTGAATAGGGCAGATGTTGCGAAGATCGAATCATCAAAGCTACTAAAAGACGCATGACATGTAAATATAAAGAATGAAAGAAGTTGACATGATCCAGTCTAAGGAAGAAACAGACATTAAAAAATTCGTATACTATAAAATAATGCAATATGTAATCTACATAAATTATGCCCTTGTTATTCTGTATTTTTCTCTGTCGGGGTCTATTTTGTCTTTTCAACTTTTGGCCTCTTTTTCTCTATTGTTTCCTTCGCTACAGATGCTTCTTTCGCCGTCACTTCGAAGCTGTAAGTCATTTTTGGTGTGGAAATTCTGTTACTGAAATATAAGTGAAAAATTGCTTGTAGTTGGTGTACGTAATAATAATTAACTCACTCCTTGTCTATCTTTCTCTTCTCATTTTTAGCTGAGGTGTTCGCCGGATGGTCGGACTTTGTTGTAGGCTGACTTTCTAAGTTGTCTTGTTGTGGTTGCTCCTGCGAAAACATTGGAGTTGTTTGGGTATATGGTCTCGTGTGTAAAAAGATGCTGGTGTTTTTGGGTAAAAATTGTTGTTGTTACCTCTGTTTTTTTGTCCCCCCTTTTCACTGTGGTTGGAGTTGGAGGGTCCTTTGGCGTCGGCAATACCTTTTGACACTTTAGTTTCCGTTCGGAGTTGTATTTGGTAATCCCAATCTTGACTTTCATGGTGTATTCTCTCCCGACACATTGTTGGAGTATGTCAAACACTTTCTCATTTCCCTCGTCCTGTTTTTCGCTCTCTTGTTAGGACAAAACGGTTAAAATTTGTTCGAGTAGTTGGTGTGTTATTTGTTGTGCGTACCTTTTCATATTGGGTTAGTAATGCTTCGATTGGTCTCCCGACTATCTTCTCAGCTTCTCTCCCAGAAATCACCAAAGATGCGTATGCTGTTTCGTCCGCTATTGTAGTGATTAATCTGTACCTGTATTGTAGGTATTAACATATTTGTGATATTGTCTAGGAGCAGTAGATAGGTTTAACATACCGTACGGTGAGTTATATTTTTTGTGTTTTTTCTTACCTTTTTTTGGGGTAGGGTATTGGTTCGTTACATTGGCAACACTTTCCGTCCTCGTCGATTCCAGCGGGGCATGATGTGCAAGACTGATACTGCCAGTCAACATCTGTTCTTACTTCTGTTATTGTTCAGTGGCATTTGTATACCTCATTCTGTTCCAATTGTTTCATTTAATCGAAAATGTTCAATGGTATATCATATCAGTAGGTATGCGATGTCTGTCGACATTACCTGATCGTCGACATCTGCTTGTAGAAGCTCTGCAATGGTTGAAGTGACCATATCTTCTGCGACCTCAGCATCGAGGACTCTTATTTGAACGGGTTCCTGGTCCCTGTAGGGTGGTATGGCAACGCAAATAATAATATGTAGCTAATCTAGTATATGTGAGATCGGGGACATGGTTCATGTGCGTTTTTTTTATTGTGGGGGCAAACGGTTACCTTTGCAGTAATATTCTAGTCTCTGGCAAGTCCGAGTCGATGAAGACCTTGGTCCCATATGTGGATTGTAATTGATAATCTCCAACATCGGTGTTGTAGTCTTTGTTAATAAGTATGATATGTGCAACATTATTATAGGTAAAAAGATCAGTCAAATGTGATTAGACTAACCGTACGTAATTAAATCAAAATAATTTAACTAATATGATTTGTAACAATAAAAAAACTTAAAACCCATTAGTTGAAAATGGTTCCTATGTGACTGCAAATCAAGATTCAACGGGTACCTAATATTTATGTTAATAACATATTAATGCGTGTCCATCACACACATGTTAGAAAAACCGTTGACATAATACCTACATAATATTAAGTGACATTATAATATTTGACATTATTATACACTTTAACTAAGTTAATAACATAATATTAAGACTACGTCCCCTTTTATTGTCCTTTCGACTTTGTATAGTCGTACTAAACCACGGGTTTATAAACAATCGAGACGAATGAAGAAGTACTGTTTAGTGCTAAGCCGAAATGCGTAGAAATCAGAAGTAGCAGTAGTAGTAGATGAGTAGGAGTGAGGTTGAAAGAGGAGAAAAAAGAAGTACTGATAGTACACTGCTGTGTCAAAATATGTGCATCCACATACACATGTTACATGTTCCATGTACATTTTCCTTGGCATTGAAGTGGCGTAGGTTTATGTTGCCTTATTTTCTCATATCACACAATACGGAGTAGTGAACAACTTTTTTGAAAATCATGGTTTTGATAATCATATGTGACAGACTCGAGCATGTAAATTTACATATATTCAAAAAGATGAACGATAAAAGTTGATAAACAAAAGTTTATTACCTTCATAATTTATGACCCTTGCAGATGTGATGACTACGACCATGTTATGTCCATTTTGCCGGCTAATTTCTTCTATAATGTAGTCAAACGCATCACCCCATAAAGTCGTGTTCACTATTTTCTCCCTGCATGTAGTCATTATATTGCGGTAAGTTAATTACTTTACACGTAGCTATATGCGTGGTGAAGGTGGTGAAGGTACCTTTCATCTTGTATTTGTATATGACGTAAGTGTGTCCGACTATTTTTTGTTAGCACTTCCCTTTTCTCCTCGATCGTTTTCAGGAAGCCAACAACGTCTGCACCATGTTGTTAAAAAGAGTGAATAGGCAAATAGAGTGTTTAGATAGTAAAATTGTTGCATTTTATAGTGCATGTGTCGGTGTACTTGCCTATCAAATAATCATTTTTGTTGTTGCGTTCTTCCAATTGGTCGAGTGGGTGGAATTCAAATTTATGGAGTGGAATACTTTGAGTTTGGTCCTTATCCTCCTGTATCGATGTAAATGGGGTGTACTTGATGATGTGTGAGTTTTCTTTTACTGGTTTGTACGATCTATTAATTTGCGCCACCTCAAAATGTTAGAGGGTGTAAATTTTCCCCTCGTGCAGCACGCCTTCATATGAGGTCACCCACCGTTTGGGTATTGTTGTATGTAGGGCTGAGCAAATTATCCGACTATCCGAATCCGATCCGCTATCCGATTCGTATTCGATCCGAAAAACCGGATATTTGATCCGAAAAATGATTTCGGATCGGATATCCGATCCGAACATTTCGGATATCGGATCGGATTCGGATATCCAAAATAATTTTTTCGGATATCCGATCCGATCCGAACAATGAGTTATTTTTGTAATTTTTATTTTGGATTAATGTATTATAGGGTAGATAGGTTATAATTTAATTTATTTTATGTTAAGTCTTGGTGACATTTTTTTATTGCCTTAAAATATAGAATAGTATACTCCGTATAATACTAGATTAATTAAAATTAGGATTTTTTTCTAGTTGAATTGAATTTCATTTAGAATTTTATTTGACCAAAAATCTCAACCAAATCGGATATCGGATAGTTCGGATATCCGGTCCGAAATTTTCGGATATCAAAAATCGGATATCCGAAGTGATTCGGATCGGATATCGGATATTAAAATTTTCGGATTTTCGAATCGGATATCCGATCCGAAAACCTGATTCGGATCGGATATCCGATCCGTGCTCTGCCCTAGTTGTATGTATATGGTTTCCCTTGCCAGAATGAGATGAAACAAAATGTTCAGCAATATTTTAGCACCGGCAAAAATAGACAGGGAATCAAAACGGTTGTCCAATTGAAGGGTTGGGACCTCACCTCTTTGTCTAATAGCACCATATCTAGCGATAGTGGGGGGCTGTTTTTGTTCGGGTTTTACGTGCCATATCCTTGTGGCTCGTGATGTTATCTGATATTTGGACTTTGAGGGGACCAAGCCTGCAATGGTAGTTCTTATTGGCGCCATTTGTTTCCTTTGTTGTCTGTGGTTTGGTTATTTTGTTGCAACATTGTGTCGCGTATTTTAGCTTGGGTGTTAAAAGAGTGTATCGGTAGAGTAGTGTGCATGAGGTATTTATACGCGACTAGTATAGTAACGTGAGAATAAATGTTTAGAGGAATCATTTGATTCATTACGTAATTGAATGTGTCATTATCATTGTTATTTAACTAAATATTTTGAGGAATCTTGTCACCTAGGATTCTACATCATCAATGAGAAAGAAGTTAAAAAGCTTACATTTCAATAATAACCGACTTTGATTGCTTTACCTAGGATTCAACATCATCAATGAGAAACAAGTTGATGAGTTCCTCACCTTGAATTCTACCTAATTTTTTTTTGAATCTCCCAACCGGGAAGTACTATATTAAATCGAAAATTGCAATACAACTAGCGGATGGCGGTAGCCCATCGTTCCACACAACCTTAGCCAGCCCACTTGGTGTAGCATGTGCAAGCCCATGCGCTACCCCATTACAACAACGTCTTGTAAAAGACCAAATAACAGACCGAAATGAAACACTAAGCTGTAAAATATCATCAATCACTAAAAATAAGTCGTTCCTTCCCCTCCTATGTGCCATGATGGCGTTGATAACGGACAACGAGTCGCTCTCCACGATAATATCACTGTAGCCATGTCGTTTTGCTTCCTTCAAACCTTCCAAAATGGCCACCGATTCTGCGATCACAGGTTGCCACTCCTCCTTGCGATGAGCAGAGAAACCCCAAAAAACCTTGCCCGAGCAATCCCGACAAACCCCACCTAGACCCACACCCAACCCCTCCTTCAACCCTGCATCGACATTAATTTTAAACACCCCTGCCTCCAGCGGCTGCCACCTTTCCTCCTTTGTGAATGGCCTTCCCTCCCCCTGCTGCCCAGACTTATTCTTGGTCTCACCTACATCACCCAGTTCTATCATAATATCATTCACCCTCCGTACCACATTCTCCTCTAGTGCCTGCTCGTTCTTGAAGATCCAATTATTTCTCGCTTCCCATAGTGCCCAACAGGTTGTCATGAATACCCCGTAATTGTCGTCATCGAGTTCCTGCCACCTAGCTTCAATCCAGTCACGAACTCCCATGTTCCTGTCATCATCCCCAATCCCAAAACCCAATTTATCCCAAACCCGACACGCAAGACTACAATCACGGATTAAATGAAGACACGACTCATTATTATAATTACATAGTGGACACATAGCATCCTCCGACCCAACTCGATTCGATATATTTACCTTAGTTGCGATCGCGTCGCTGCACAACTGCCAGAAAAAAAGCTTGATTCGAGGCCAAACCGGGACCTTCCACAATCTATTCCACAACCATCGTTCTCTGGTATTATCCGAACAACCCGTCACTTCCAATTCTTCGCCATCGAGAACCTTATACGCACTTTTGACAGTGTAATTTCCATCCGGACTCGGACCCCAGAACCAGATGTTGCGACCCCCTGACTCACTAATACGAATGTTAGTGATATCATCGATCTCAGCAGGACAAAAAATTGAACGCATCTTAACTATATCCCAATTTCTATCGCCATCCCTAGTGATCAAATTTGCTACTTTTAATTCATGCATTCCAGCCGGACAAGGAGACAAAACTCGGCCTCCGAAGTTCCCAGTAACCCAGGCATCTCTCCAGACAAAAGTCTCAGATCCATCCCCAATCGTCTACGCAATCCTTTATGAAGGACTGATCTTGCTTCAAATATTCTCCGCCATGTATTGCTCGGATTTAAGCCGAGCGTTGCATCCAAAAATTCACGACCCGCGTAATATTTGCTACGCATCAGGCGGGCCCACAAAGATTCCGGCTCCGTAATTAGTCTCCATGCTTGTTTTCCGAGCAAAGCCAAGTTGCATTTTTTAAAATCCCTAAACCCGATCCCTCCTCGATCCTTCGACCTACATAGTCGCTGCCATGAAACCCAAGAAATACGACGAGATTTGTCAAATTGGCCCCACCAAAACTTCGAGATAATAGAGCTCAGCTCCTCACAAAAAAGCGCTGGAATTTTAAACACACTCATAATATAGTGTAGACACCCACATTTTGACTGCCAGATGTCTATAGAAGTTTCCGACAAACACCCGATGATGATCGGACGCAAACGTGCTTTAATATATTCGAAAACGGGCTCAAAATCATTGGCATTTGGCTTGGGCTTTTTACGGAGTACATATCTCACAAAACCAACCTCAAAATCAGGCCCAGTGGGTCGTTTCGAGTCAAATAAGACTAATTTGGATCGATTCCGACACTAGGGGTAAAACCGTCTTTTAGCGACCGAGTCAAAATCCGGTCAAAGATTTTCCCGAGACACGTAAGTCAGCCGTGACACCTCACACGGCTGGTTCGGACTCCAATACTACAAAAAATCAGCTTCACAAAATATTAAACAAATCCGCTTAAGGATAGAATTCGATCTCAAGTAGGAATTCTATCCGAAAACCGAATCAAACACCCGACCGAGTGCAAACACTCGGTCGAGCAGCACATATCAGCCGGTTTTCCTTGCTTCTTCGGCAAGCAAGCGGAATCCTCACACCTTTCGACTTCCTGTATTTCCTATCCTAAGCGGTAGTTCTAACTCTCCTAGCCAAGGTCGGGAACTTCCTTATAAATAGCCCCTTTGCAAAACTCAAAATTACAGATTCAGAAAATATTGACACACACTTTAACACATCAAAAATATACACTTAGCATCGAGAAACCGATATTACAAAACCCGAAGGAAACCGGCCCCTAGACCCGACACCCTTCACGTTCCAAACCGAGCCACCACAACTCACCGACATCCACTCGACGCTCTTGTGCCCAAGCCACGTCCCGACGAGCCCCGATCCGAGTAAACAGAAGCATGTAGGTTGAGGGTGTACCAAACCCGATTTCTCCTTCTTCTTCTCTTCTCCTTCTCGTCGTCCGTCTTTTATATGGGTCCTCGTCCGTCTTGTTTTTTTTTTGGGTCGTGTGTCGTCCTTTTTACGGGTCCTTCGTCGCTTTTTTTTTTTATTTTTAATATCGATATTACCAAAAACTATTTTTCGTATAACAAACATTCTTAAAAATACGATATCGATTTTCCATAATCGAATATTGTATCAAAAAGAATTATATTAAATCTCGTCGATGCTAAGAAAATCGTTACATTTTTTTACAAAATACAACGATTTCAAACGCGGAGAGAATTAACATCCTTTTTTTTTTCGTTCAAATTCTTTTTGCAAAACTTTTTCTAAAAAATTCATTACGAATATTCGACATCCATTTCATAATCGAATATCGGGTACGACGAATATCGAAAACATAAATCGAGTATAAATTAATTCATATTTGTACGCGATTTATCAAATTTAACAATTTTCGAACAACGAGCAAAACCGGGACAGACCCGCACGCGAGTCGCGCCTTACCCAGGCGACTCGCGCACGGGCCTGAAACCCGTGCTCTCTTTTTAGCCTTTTTCGTTCATTTTTTTTTAATTTTATTCTACGAAACAATTTCTTCAAAATTTATATGTTTTCTAAAACTATTCCGAGTATTTGATATCGATTTCATAATCGACCACCGAATATAACGAATATCGAAAATATTAAGTCGAGTACAAATTATGCAATATTCGTACGCGGTTTAATAAAGGCACCGAATTTTCAAACATCGGTCTCGAAAACAGACCGGGACGCGAGTCGCATGCGTCCCGGGCGAGCCGCGCGGCCGGCTGAAACGCGGCTCGTCTTTCCTTTTTTTATTATTTTTCGAACTTCGTTTTTTTATACAAAACGGCGTCCTTTTAACGATATTTTTCAGATTTCGACTAATATTTTCTCGATCTCGTATATTTATTATATTTGCTATATTATTTTTCACAAACCGATATTAACTTGTTTGTTCATCTTTTGTAGCAAATTCATCTTTTTTTATTTATTTGCTTTATTATACTAAAACGAATCTCACATGCTAAATTCAACTTTGACGTTAAATTTTTCATGCATTAAACCGACTTAGCAACCCATTCAATTCCTCGCATGTTTAGGAAAACAATGTTTGCATATCATTCATCGTATCACTAACGCGCGTATTAAAACATCATTCGATATTATAACATGATTTAATGATATAATTTATGTTGAGAATAAAAATTGAATCGAATTTCACTTCTATTCAAAATTACGGAGCCTAATTACAACATTTGAAACTTAGGGGATTTAATCTCACAATTGCCCAAAGTTAAGGGGTTAATTAACACTTTCGCGGATTTCTTTAACAAGAGTGGTAGGTAGGGAAAAAAATGAAAAAAATTGGGTATGAAGTAGTAAAAGGTGGGTATGATTTAGCAACTACGTTTTTAAATTGTTGTGACCCAACCCGCTAGCGAAGCGAGCCGAATGAGTTGACCCGCATTTGGCCAGCTCTAAACTGGTAGGTAGGGAAAAATAATGAAAAAAGTTGGGTACGAAGTAGTAAAAGGTGGGTATGATTTAACAACTACGTTTTTAATTTGTTGTGACCCAACCCGCTAGCGAAGCGAGCCAAATGGGCTGGCCCGCATTTGGCCAGCTCTAATCCGTGGGTCATCTTAACCTACGTCATCCCTCTTTTAGTGTTTTAATCAATTTATTGACCCTCGTTCCTCTTACACATTTCCATTCAGAAAATCATGACCTAGGTCATCAACATAATCATTTTCTACCTTTTGAACTCAATTATTTCCCACTTTCTCTACCCCACATATCTCTCTTATACTTTTTTTTTCCAACTATCAATACATATACATATCGTCATTATCCTAAGTTTTTTAATTCCAACACTATAATTTTTTAAGTAGAAATTTATTAAAAACAAACAATCAAACAAAATTTTACAAAATAACAATTATAAATAAACATATTACAATTATGAGTAGCGATTAGAATGATATTTTCTCCATTTTTGTAATATCTTCCCATCTTAATATAATACTTCCACCTATATATTGAAGAGATGAGAAGATATAAAAAAAATTGAGGAAGTATAAGAGATTTGACTAATAGATTAAAAAAAAAAATACAATTTTAACGGAATGCTTAACACTTAATAAGAAGACTAATTAAAATATTACGAAGTAATTAATAACAGTAACGTAATTTAGTCGCGACATTTCATCCAAATATGCTCAATGAGGTCATAAAGTTGCTGAGCTCTATTAACAAACTTGTCGAGTTAGGTCATAAAGTTGTTGGCTCTAGTAACAAAGTTACCGAACAGGGTCATAAAGTTGCTCAACTCTATTAACAAACTTGTCGAGTTAGGTCATAAAGTTGTTGGCTCTAGTAACAAAGTTACCGAACAAGGTCATAAAGTTGCTCAACTCTATTAACAAAGTTACCGAGCAAGGCCATAAAGTTGCTCAACTCTATTAACAAAGTTATTGAGTTAAGTCGTAAAGTTGCTGAGCTAGGTCAGAAAGTTGCCGAGCTCTATTAACAAAGTTGCTGAGCTAGGTCAGAAAGTTGCCGAGCTCTATTAATTAACAAAGTTGCTGAGCTAGGTCACAAAGTTCCAAGCTTTGTCACAAAGTTAAGCATGTTATAAATACTAATGTACGTTTAATAATTTTTAGGTTATACGTAAATGAGGCACGTTAGTAGTAATAAAAATAAAATTAAAGTGTCATTGTTTAAATATTGATTTCTTATATAAAAATATAATATTTCTTAAGATACAATTAAAAGATGAAGTACATTACATAAAAATAGAATATTTCTTAAGGCACAATTAAAAGATGAACATGACTATATATATGATTCTAAAAAATATGATTTCCCTAATTTTAAAGATTAGAGCCGTATTTTAATTTGAGATTTCCTTAAATTCTTCATCATTTTAAATCCATATTATAAATAGAATTTTATTTTTGAAGTATAGGAGAATATGAGAATATTTTTTAAAAAAGGTTATGAGCAAATTTTTTTTAGGAGTACATGAGTCTTTATAGAGGAAAATATAATTATTAGTAAAAAAAAGTTATTGTAAAAATATATATGTTGGGAAAAAAAGAAGTGATGTGAAAATAGCCGTTAAAAAGTGAAATCCTCCTACTACTAAGAGAATAGTAACTGATGAGGTGTCAAATTCTTATCAAAATTTTTCCCTTCAAACATAATTAATCAAATAATGAAACAAATAAAACATAAAATATAAAACTCAAATAATAATAATAATATCTAAATTTAAGGTAAATATTGATGTAAAATCAGAAGAAAAATTCTTCAATAAGACAATAAAACTAAATACAAGTGTTACAAACTATCGTGATCTTATATTGACGTAAACAAATACACTTCCTCTAACTTTATAAGATCTTCCCGTTTGATTATTTTAATCTCTCTCAAATGAATAAACAATGAGAATATCTGAAAAAGTTGGAGGAAGTAAAATATTTGATGATGAAAAAATATACTTATAAAATACCTTCAATTTTTGATTTTAATATATAAATAATAATTTTTAATATGATAATATTTGGAGTATTATGTTACCTTCTAATTTGTTGCAAAAATTTCTAACTAATCCGAATATATAAATAAAAAATATATTTTTATTCGAGATGCTTTGTTTCGTGATAAGAAAATTAAATTTTAATTAAATAATCAGGTTATAAATTATAAAATATTATCATTAGTTTTGTAACAAAAAAAAACATATGAGTATTTATTTAAGTATACATTAAATGTGATTACTCGATTATCTTGATTATCTTTGGAATTTTAAAGTATTTTCTCAAATCAAAAGATAAAACTTAAATATATGGAAAACCAATATGTTGCAAGTTAGATATTCATAAGTAATAACAAAATAAAAAATCCTAAATGTACCGTGCATTAGTACGCGGGATCTACACTAGTTGAAGAATAAATGAAGATAGAAAGGTGGAAAAAGGCATCAATGCAAGAAGGTTATCCACAATTGTGGAGTGTCATCTCATGACCTTCCAACTCAGAAGGTCACATTAATCAAACACAAGGTCACTTCCTAATTACCTCGTATTAATTAGGATAACCCCCAACCATTATGACCTAGGTCATCCCCTTGGATGAGATGGTCTTAGAGCAGCTCCAATTGCAGGTGCATGAGATAATCACAAATTCTTCTTTTGTCACGGGTCAAATATAAGAGATAAAACGAAAGACATGTCAGGGGACTAGCACATGGGTTACTTATCTTTAGTCAATCACTAGTATGAAATCCGTGATAAAATCACGGGGTTGTATAATCAAGTACTTTTCGTAGTCGACATAAGGATATTATACTATTTGGGACACATACGGAAATTAGATATTGGACCATATGCGCAGACTTAATAATAACGGAAGTTCCTGTAAACTTAATAAGAAGGTTGGGTAAATTTAATTTTCTATGTAGTATTCCGTGTCACGCACTACTCATTTAGTCGAGCACGATTTCTCGTTAGACCTACTATTCATGATTCATTAGTTAAGGAATATGCAGATCAATCAAACAAATAACGAATAGACGTTTCATATACTTTTCCACTTTAAGAGGTTTGGTACACTCCTCTCTCATTAACGTTATTGAGAGACATTTCACATGTTGACCGGAGAGAGTTATTTAATTAATTTTTTATTGTTATTATGTTTATTATTCTAATTGCAGATGTAAAATATGACTCGACCGCACCACCATTATCTTTCATAGGTCAACACTCGTTAGTTATGACATGCAACCCAATTGAGTTGAAAAGAATAATAAACATAAAAAACGATTGAGTTGACAAAATTTTTTATATATTAAATAACGATTTAAATATATTAAAAAAACGATTAAATATACCAAAAAAATGGAAAAAAATAACGACTAAATATAAAATAAAGATAAAATATAAAATATAAATAATAAATAACGCTTAAATATAAATATTAAATAACGATTAAATAACAATAAAATAATGACTTATTAAATAACAATTTAAATATACTAAAAAAATATAAATGTCAATAAAAATAATAATTAAATAATTCACCATTGGTTTTTACCTTATTCCAAAATAACCTGCTTTCTAACCGAAACTAATTTCTTACTCCGTATCTTTAAAATGCATTCCTGTGCCTCCTGTATTTCTTCTTCACTCTTCATCATCATCCATTTTCATTGATACTTTCACCACTACTTTTGATCATTGATTCCTGAACATAGTTAAAAAAAAGATCTGAAATTGATAATTTTGGAAGTGAAAATTAGAAAGAGTAGATGATGGTAAAATTATTAATTAATATCAAATATTCAACATAAAATTGACAAAAAGAACTCAGATCAGTTTTTAGTCAAAGAATAATAATAAAAATGGAGAAAAACTCATAAATTTACCAATAAAATTGTTCCGGTATGGAAACGGGTCCCTGACCTTGGGCTTCGCGGTTCTCCTCGGCTCCGGGTGCGTGCCGACGGGGATCCTGCAAGGTGAACTCCGGGCCCGGGGGAACCCCCGGGGCGGAGCCTCCGACGCCCAAGTCAGTAAATTGTATGAGTGAATATAAATATTTAGGGAGATAAGAGAGGTAGAGAGAGAATATGGAGGAATATGTGTGAATGAATTGCCCCCTTTCCCCTCACCCTAAGTGGGGTATTTATAGGGGAAAGGATGTGGTAGGGTGATGTCACCATGACATCAGCATGGTGATCAGTAGATAAGTCTCTCTGAGTCAGTTAATGACTACCCGTAAGGGGGTTCGTCTGATAGGGGGTTGGGCCTCTAGGGTCGGCTAGGACCCAGTTGGGCCTTCTCAGTCCTAGGAATCGGGCCTATGCGTCTGGGGGTTTTATCCCCCATCAATTTGCCCTCAGCGGAGTCGGATACTGAGTATGCGGGTCTGGTGCCAAGCATGGTTGGACCGACAAACTGAATGACAGACTCTGTTTTTTATGCAAAGCCAAGTATTCATTAGGCCTTGTTGGCGCGTCTGCCCTAGCGTCATTTGGACTCTGTCAGGGCGTAAGACGTCGTGCCTTTTGTGTACTCGGAGGTGTACATGAGGTTTTATCATTCTATACGTGACTAGGTAATCAGATCACTAAGCCCTGTGATCAACGCTCATGCCCTGGTATATCTCATACGGATGTGACAGGGTGCCAGAGGCCTGCCATGGTAGTTTATGGTCCTTGTCTAGGTTCAGGGGGCCTGCCCCCTACCTTCCCAGAGGTAGGCAGAGGGGCTTGTGGTTCGGCGCAAGGGGCCGGGCCTGACCCTGGTTTCTGGTCGAAGTCCAGGAGGCCTGGCCCCTGCCTGCCCAGAGGTAGGTAGAGGGACTTGTGGTTTGGCGCAAGGGGTCGGGCCTGACCCTGGCTTTTGGTCGAAGTCCAGGGGGCCTGCCCTCTGCCTGCCCATAGGTAGGCAGAGGGACTTGTAGTTCGGCGCATGGGGCCGGGCCTGACCCTGGCTTCTAATCGAAGTCCAGGGGGCCTGGCCCCTGCCTGCCCAGAGGTAGGCAGAGGGACTTGTAGTTCGGCGCATGGGGCCGGGCCTGACCCTGGCTTCTGGTCGAAGTCCAGGGGGCCTGCCCTCTGCCTGCCCAGAGGTAGGCAGAGGGACTTGTAGTTCGGCGCATGGGGCCGGGCCTGACCCTGGCTTCTGGTCGAAGTCCAGGGGGCCTGCCCTCTGCCTGCCCAGAGGTAGGCAGAGGGACTTGTAGTTCGGCGCATGGGGCCGGGCCTGACCCTGGCTTCTGGTCGAAGTCCAGGGGGCCTGCCCCCTGCCTGCTCAGAGGTAGGCAGAGGGATTTGTAGTTCGGCGCATGAAGCCGGGCCTGACCCTGGCTTCTGGTCGAAGTCCAGGAGGCCTGCCCCCTGCCTGCCCAGAGGTAGGCAGAGGGACTTATGCTCTGTAGAAGGCTGAATGTGTATCAGGCGTTGTTTTTTGTTGGGGGGTCTATTTTCTCAGGGTTTTGCAACAGGGGCCCCTTCCCCTATTGCCCCCTGCCCATTTAATGTGAGAGTAATGAACAGGTGATGGGTAAATATCAATCCCGTCTTCGTAGAATTCCACATGGTGGTTGGCGGATCTAGGCGATCTCTGTAGACGTCGAGGTTGAGCCGTCCCCCAGTCCTTGTTAGTTTGGCCTGTCCCTGGCTTTTGATCAAAGTCCAGGGGGCCTGCCCCCTGCCTGCCCAGAGGTAAGCAGGGTGACATTTTGCGTTTTTTATACAAGGTTGGGGGGCCTGCCCCCAGTCCTTGTTAGTTTGGCCTGTCCCTGGCTTTTGATCAAAGTCCAGGGGGCCTTCCCCCTGCCTGCCCAGAGGTAAGCAGGGTGACCTTTTGCGTTTTTTATACAAGGTTGGGGGGCCTGCCCCCAGTCCTTGTTAGTTTGGCCTGTCCCTGGCTTTTGATCAAAGTCCAGGAGGCCTGCCCCCTGCCTGCCCAGAGGTAAGCAGGGAGGCGTTGAATTTTTTCGTTGGGGGGACCATTTTCCTTGGCTCTGGCAACAGGGGGGTCCTCCCCCTATTGCCCCCTGCTCGTTTGTGTGTGAAAACGCGAGTTTGAACAGGCAACGAGTATAGACTTGAAGTTCTTTCATTTCTTTGTAAAAATTTAACACAAGGGTGTTCGGAGCCGTCGACATTCTTTGACCGTTCTCCGACAATTTTTAGGAAACGAAAACTATTTTAAGATTTTGCTTAGACATAATACTTCTTCAAGGTGTCTGCGTTCCAGTGAGCACTCAACTCTTGGCCCTCAAGATTGGCGATTTTATACGTGCTTGGCCCTAAGATTTGAGTTACTTGGTATGGACCTTCCCAGTTAGCGCTGAGTTTGCCGTGCTCTTTCGATTTTCCCACAGCTTGTGTTTTTCTGAGGACTAGATCACCCATTTGAAAATTTCACTGATGCACCCTCTTATTGTACGCCTTCCTCATTCGTTGCTGGTAGGCGACGATATTGGTACTGGCTTCCTCCCTCGCCTCACTGACCAGATCTAAGGCCTCAGCCATTGCTACTTCATTCTCAGCCTGGTCGTACTCTAGGGAACGCAGGGAAGGGATCCTGGCCTCGATTGGTAGTAGAGCCTCTGCACCATATACCAGGCCGAACGACGTCTGGCCCGTAGATTCTTTTCGGGTGGTCCGGATCGACCAGAGTATGCTGGGGAGCTCGTCGGCCCACCTGCCTTTGAGGTTATCAACCATCTTCTTAAGGCCATTCAGGATCTGTTTGTTGGCTGCCTCTGCCTGTCCGTTGGTTTGAGGGTGGCAGACGGCAGAGTAAGCGACTGCGACGCCGTGGCCTTCCAGCCAGATTCTCAAGGGGTCGTTATCGAATTGTCTTCCATGATCAAACACTAGCATTTTTGGCAGGCCGAATCTAGTGATAATGTTCCGCCATATCACCTTCCTGACTGCAGGCTCGGTGATGTTAGGCACTGCCTCAGCTTCCACCCATTTGGTAAAGTAGTCGATAGCTACGATCAAGAATTTTCTCCCCCCGGTGGCCACCGCGAAAGGTCCTAGTATGTCCATCCCCCACTGAGCGAAGGGGATGGGGGACAGGATTGGCCTGAGCTCCTGGGCCGGGGCATGGATGGATGGGGCGAAAAGCTGACATTTTCTGCACTTTTGAGTCAAGTCTTTGGCGTCGGCCAGCAGGGTCGGCCAGTAGTATCCGGCTCTCAAGGCCTTGTGTGCCAGCGACTTTCCTCCTATGTGATGGCCATATATGCCCGAATGGATGTCATCCAAAACCTCCGCTGCCTGCTCTGCTCCCAGGCATCTGAGCAGGGGGGACGAGAAAGATTTCTTGTACAAGTCCTCTCCCATAATGATGAACCATGCTGCCCTTGCCGACATCTTTCTTTTTTGTACGGGGTCAGTTGGTAGGATTCCGTGTTTCTTGAACAGGATGATGGGGGTCCTCCAATCTTCAGGCCCTGCCTCTTCCACCGCGCCGACGGCTTGGCTGGGGACGGTAGATTTTTCCTGGATGACGTCCACCCATACCGATCTCCTTATATCCTGTAGGCTGGAGCTAGCCAGTTTTGACAGGGCGTCCGCCCGGTTGTTCTGGGATCGAGGGATCTGTCTGATTTCATATGATTTTAGGCCTGACAATTCCCTCTTCACCATTTCCAGGTACGCGGCCATTGTTTGGTCCCTAGCCTCATACTCTCCATTGATTTGGTTGGCGATGAGCTGGGAGTCTGTTGCCAGGACAATCCGCTCTACGCCTGCGGCCTTGGCCAGGTTGACGCCTGCGAGCACTGCTTCGTACTCAGCTTCGTTGTTTGACGCGGGGAAGACGAATCTGAGAGCATGCTCAAAGTCGGTCCCCTCCGGGCTGGTCAATACCACTCCTGCCCCTGCTCCATTAGCCGTGGAGGACCCATCGGTGTATACGATCCACTCGCCGGTGGTTGGGCTATCCTCCTCAGAGTGGGAGCATTCTGCTAGAAAGTCGGCCAGGGCTTGGGCCTTGATGGCTGTTCTCGATTGGTATGTTATCCCCAGTCCACTCAACTCAATAGCCCATTTTAGCAGCCTGCCTGACTTTTCAAACTTTTCTAGCACCTTCTCTAGGGGCTGGTCTGTCAACATTACGACAGGGTGTGCGTCGAAGTATGGCCTCAATTTTCTGGCTGCTATAACAACCGCGTAGGCTGCTTTTTCGACCATAGGATAATTTTTTTCTGTTGCCCCCAGGGCATGACTTACAAAATATATGGGCTGTTGAGCGCCTGCTTCCTCCCTCAAAATAACTGCACTGACTGTCACATTGGTTACCGCGATGTAGAGGAATAGTTTTTCCCCTGCCACTGGTCTCTTCAGGGTGGGGAGTTTCTTTAAATGCTCTTTCAACTGCCCAAATGCTTCTTTTTGCTCGTCCTCCCACTTGAATTGCTTGTTGCCTTTCAGGATTTTGAAGAACAGGGTCGACTTGTCTGCTGACCTGGCGATGAATCGTGCCAGGGCGGCCATGCGGCCTGTCAGACGTTGAATGTCCCTGATGGTCTTTGGCTCAGGAAGGTCCAGAACAGCCTGAATTTTCTCGGGGTTAGCGTCTATCCCTCGAGAGCTGACCAAAAAACCCAAGAATTTTCCAGAGCGAACCCCAAATGTACACTTTTTAGGGTTGAGTTTCATTTTGTAGGCGCGCAGAGAGGAGAAGGTCTCCCGCAGGTCTGCCAGGTGCTCATTGTCCCCTTTGCTCTTCACAATGGCGTCATCGACATAGGCTTCTATGTTCCTGCCTTTTTGACTTTCGAACACCTTGTCGACCAGGCGTTGGTACGTGGCTCCTGCGTTTTTCAGCCCGAATGGCATCATCTTGTACATGTAGGTGCCTGAACTAGTGATGAATGCGCACTTAACTCTGTCCGGCTGCCATAAGTACACCTGATGATACCCTGAGAAGGCATCCAGGAAGCTTAGCGTAGTATACCCACTGGTAGCGTCCACCAGTTGGTCGATTCTAGGGAGCGGGTAGCAGTCTTTCGGGCAGGCTTTGTTGAGGTTCGTAAAGTCCACGCACATTCTCCATGCGCCTGACGATTTTTTGACCATGACTACATTCGCCAGCCACTTAGGGTAGTCACAAACTTCTATAAAGTCTGCCTTCAAAAGTTTTTCAATTTTCTCCTTGATTGCCGAGTCTTTTTCTGCGGACATGTTCCGCTTTTTCTGCTTCACAGGACGGGCGTCCGCGCTTACGTTCAGCCTGTGAACGATACACGCTGGGTCGACCCCTGGCATCTCGTCCGCCGAGTAGGCGAATACATCCTTGTTTTCTTTCAACAGCTCGACCAGTTCAGCCTGGTAGGACTCTTCCAGGTCGGCCCCTATAAGGACTTGCCTCCCTGGTTCCAGGTCCACCAGCATGCTCTCTCCCCCAGGTTCCAGGTGGTTTGGTGCCTGATTACCGGCTGGAATCTCGCCTTCCCTGCTGGGGGAACTGTCGGCTTTTCTTTTTCCTTTTCTTTCGCTTTCGTGAGTCTGCAGGGCCACAGAGTAGCATTGTCTGGCCGACTCCTGGTCTCCGCACACTTTTCCTTCTAGGCCGAAATCAGTAACATAGGCTATAGTGAGAGCCCTTATTGATATGGCCGCTTCAATCTCGTCCAGGGTGGCCCTGCCGATTAGGGCGTTGTAAGCAGACCTTGCATCCACTACAACGAATGATGCCCTGACATTCCTGGCAGTAGCCCCCTCCCCAAATGTTACAGGTAGGTCTATGATTCCCACGGGCAATACGCCTGCTCCGCTGAACCCATATAACGACCCAGGGGCAGGTCGTAGGTGCCTTTTCTCCAGGCCCATTTTTTCGAAGGCGTCTTTGTATAGAAAATTCGTGTAGGCACCGGTATCCACCATGCACCTCCGGACAATGTGGTTGCTGATTACCAAGGATAGCACTAGGGGATCACTGTGAGGGTACACCACCCGCCCTGTATCTTCGGGGGTGATGCTCAGCGTTACTCCTTTCGGGCTTCCTGCTCTTTCAGCGTAGCAGATTTGATTCCTCAGCTCCCGAATTTGTCTTTTCTGACCCCTTCGGTTGACTTGGCCTTCCGCATCCCCTGATATCACATGGATTACCAGGCGGTTCTGTACCGAGCCTTCGGGTTTTTCAAGCGCTTCTTTCTGAGATTTATTCCTGGCTGCGTAGTTGGCCAACCAGCCATTCCTGATCAGCTTCTCAATTTCGTCTTTCAGGTGGCGACACTCTTCGGTGGTGTGGCCTACGCAGTCGTGGAAAGTGCAGAATTTCTTGGGGTCCCCTTTTGGACTGCGCGGCTTGCTCGGGCGATTCCATTTAACAGTGTCCTTTTCCAGCTCGAAGATTTCCGCCCTGGATTTGTTAAGGGCTGTGTAACTGTCGAACCTGGGCTGGTAGACAGTGCGCTCCTTTTTAGGGGTATCCCCTTCCTCAGTTCTATGCCTTCCGGATTCGTTTCTACTGCGTCCACCCTGCGGTCCCCCCTGCTGCCTGGTAGGGTCTGCGGGGGTCTCCGGCAGGCTGTGGAACTCTTCCTGCAGCATAAACCCCTCTGCAATCTTTCTGGCTTTGGCCAGGGTTTCCGGCTGGGCCCTGATCATTTGGTTTTTCATCTCGCCGGGGAGCAGGGAGTTGGTTAGTGCATACGCTGCTGTTGGGTCGTCAATTTCTTTCACCTGCTGGAATGACAGGTCGAATCTCTTTAGATATTCCCTGACGGTTTCGCCCTTCTTTTGCCTGAGGGTCATTAGGTCGAAACGGGTGAGGCGTCGTCTTTTGTTTCCAGCATACTGGTCCAAGAACATCTCTGCCAGTTCAATGAAGAAAGAGATTGACCCCTGCGGGAGGTCCCTGAACCAACCTTGGGCTAGGCCCACCAGGGTGGTTGGGAAAATCTTGCACCAGACTGCGTCGTCGGCGTCGTACATGCCCATATGACTTTCGTACGCAGCCAGGTGATCTTCCGGATCTGTAGTTCCGTCGAACTTTATAGTCGGTATCTTAATCTTTGGGATAGGATACGCCTGAACCTCAGGGTGAAGCGGGGTCTTGGTTGGCCTGCCCACCATTTTTGACCTGCTCGCGCCTGAGTAGTGACCGTAGTCGCCCCTTCTGTCAGGGGTCGGTCTCCTACTTTCAGAGGAGCGGTGCCTTGGTGGGCGCCTGCTTATTGCCTCATCGTCCCGGGAAGGGGAGTGATACCGTGAGCGCTTTTTCTGGGTGGGCTCGAGGTTATCACCCTGACGGTGCCTGGGCCTCATAGGCTGACCGTTGTTGAGCCTGGACTGCAGGCTTTGGGATAGCCCTGGGGCAGGCCGCAATCCCTCAACCGGTGTCAGCCTGGAGAATACATCTTGTTTCTCTCCCAAGCGTTTGGACACTGGCTCCTTGTGCTTCATGCGATTTCTCAGGTCCTGGGATAGGCCTCCTCTTTCACGAGCGGCCGTGGATTCCGTAGTATGAATGGAGAATGCTTCCTCGGGACCAGCTACCTCCTGCTGTGCAGGCGGTTCCTGACGGACTTCTGAGATTCGCCTTTGCACTTGTGCATATGCCTGGGCCGTCTTCCTAGCCTTCTTCTGAACGTTTCTGACGGCGGTTCGCTTTGTGCCCCCGGTTCCTTCTCCACTTTCAAAGTGGAGCAACCTGGGGGTCGTGGCGACCCTGCCTACCAGATCGTCCGGAGTGAACTCTTGATCCAACATGGCTGAGAAGAATGCCGCAGTTTGGGCCATCTGAGCAGGGGTGAGGTTCAGGACTTGCCTCGGATTGCCCCCCTGCCCTGTCATGGCTACTGCCTCCTGACCCGGTGCCCCCTGAAGACTGGCTCGCCCTACGCCTGGAATCGTGGCGGCATGTGTTACTTCTGGTGGCATGCCATATTGGGGGGCTTTGGGCGGGTTTGCCACCGAGCTGGTGTCGAAAATTTCAGGCATGTTCAATTGTGAGTGGTTAATGTGTTAATTTCGTGTTTTGGAATGGTTGATTTTGTGGGTAATTTCGTGGGTACAACCTAGATCGTCCCCACAGACGGCGCCAAATTGTTCCGGTCACGGAATCAATTAACCCGATTACGAGTTCGGGTTCTCAGTGTTCGGGTATTGCTTGCTTGATTTCCTTTGATCTCTCCTTTCCTCCTCTCCTATGATCGGACCTTCCCGGCGGATTGAGCCTGCTCCCTGCACAATTAGCGCACAGGGCCTCGGAGGTTGTCCGAGGGAACCCTCTCCGATGCCTAAGTCAGTCCGTGAATGCCTTGATGAACCTAGCTCGTGAGGAACTAGGCGGCGTTTTTTAGGAGTAAGAGTTTAGAGAGAGAAAATCCAACCCTCTCTAAGTGAGAAATGGGTGGGTATTTATACCTTCCCACAAGAATGGGTGGATGTCAAGGTAACACGTGGACCTGTTTCATCCATCCATTCCTTTTTACCTTTAGGCAGAAAGACGGAGAGGCCCTTGGTAATCCCTGCCCTGCTCGGGGAGGTGGTCGCCTGGGGACAGGTGAGCAAGGGGCATCTACAGGCCTTCCCCAGCTGGTCGCCTTACCCTGATGGTCAGGCGGCCCTCTCGGAGCTACGTTCATAGAGGAAACCCTGGTGTCTCACCTCGACGGCCTGCTGGGCAGGCTCCTCGATTCCCGGGTTGGGTCTTTGCGGGGCCTGCAAGGCGGGCGACCCGGCGCAGGCTCTCGACCCTCATCAAAAGTTATTAAAAATGGTCCACCGTACTGGATGACAATAACGAATGTATTCAAAATCCAAATCTGACGCCACCGGCAGAACACTACACTAAAATGTTCAATCAAAAATCCATTGTTACTCTACCTACTCCAAATCCCCTGCACAATTCACAAAAGATTCAACTAATATTACTACTTAAACAAAATATTTCATCAATAAATAAATACTCTCTGAAGAAAAAATTATACAGAGAATAAAATGTGGAGAAGAAAAGAAAAAATGTGGGAGAATAAAATGGAAAAAAAAAACTTTTTGGGGAAGACAAAAGTTAGGCTAGGATCTACTACATTAGTATGTAGGTGATTTGTATTTCGGTGAAAGGTTAATTTATAACTAGTATACACCCCATGCATGTATGCACGATATTTATAGAAATTATTTTTTTTAGTTAATTATTTATACAAAATAGATTTTAATTAGAAACCCGATAATTTTTCATGATTTTTATCATTGTATTTGGATATAATAAAATATAAAAATAATTTTAAATTACATAATTAATCACGATAACGACCTCAACAAATATAATGAAATATGTAGTCCAAAAAATTATTATTATCTCTGTGTTTTATTTGTCATTCATACTTCTCGAGACAATCATTTCTCTTTTATATATTTTCTTAATATTTGAATAATTTGTGTAAATTGTGAAATGTATATTCACTTTAAATTTATTTTCAAATAGAGTATAATTTTATACTCTTGATATTTAGATGTTGTTATTCTCTATTATTTCAGTATATATAATTTATTTTCATCTATACACTCATTATTAGTTTTTGAATATTTAACTCGTAAGTATTCTTTATATGATATGATTGACAATTGAGTGTGATTCTTTCCTTATTTGTTATATTGATTTTGTCCAAATTGAGAGCTTAAAATTTAGGCGAGAAAAGTTTTGAAAATTTTTATTCTCTTAGCGTGATATGGAGTAAAATATAACATGATATAATAATTAAGGCATATATATGGATTATATATGGAATTTATGGCATAATATATGGGAAATAATGTAGATATTGATTATAATGTATAATAATGTAGATATGGATTATAATGTACTCCCTCCCCTTCACTAAGATGTTCTACATTTTCTCTTTAGGAAAATTCACTAAGATGTTCCACTTTCTTTTTTAGTATACATTTTGTGGTTCTTATTGTTTGTGACCCACTTTCTTTTATTCCCATTCATTTTCCTCCACATAATTTCTCCTCATTGGTTTCTTCCCAAAATCAAAGTGGAAGATCATATAGAAGGGGAGGAAGTATAATAATGTAGATATGGATTATATATGGAATATAATATGTAATACAGTATGTAATAATATATGGATTATAATGTAGATATGGAATTTATGCATTATATATGAAATTTATGGCATAATAATTATTATATCAGGTAATCATACAATATTATATCACCTCATATCATGTTAAATGCATATATGCATAATTAAGTCGAATGCATATATGGAAATTCTAAAATGTAGATTGATATATTGATACATGGATCAGCCCAATCGTCTTGATAATTAAATGATCCAATGAAGATAAGCCCAATAAGTAGCCCAACAAAGTAGGCGGGAAAATGCATGAGCACTGTTATTTGGTTAGTGGAAAGGGGATATTTTCTACAAATATTCCGTCTCGAATATGATCAGAAAGATATACAATAATAATCATAACTATTTTATATTCTATGTAAAATATTGTACGGGATAGTGCAATCTTCTATTCAAAAAAATAATGCAACTATTTGGTTAAAACGGAATACAATATGTTTATACTTTTTAAAAAAAATTTGATCATACATTCCATATTAAATATTGTACGTGATATATTCCATTTAAAACATATGATTTTCGTAATCAATGTAATCAATCAGATTTCCTTAATTACTTACTTTCTGTGGTGTATAGCTTTATATGTGATGTAGTGATAATTAAATCAGTAAGATGTTAGAGTGTAGTTGGAGAGGAGAAGGATCACACACATGAGGTTAAGGGTTCGATTTGCACCTAGCTCATTCGGTCTATTCTTTTTTATTTTTGTTGTGGATAACTTTAGGCGGGAAAATATATGAATTTTGTTATTTTGTTAGTGGAAAGGGGGATTGTACGGGATAATGCAATCTCCTATTCAAAAAAATAATGCAACTATTTGGTTAAAACGGAATACAATATGTTTATACTTTTTTAAAAAAATTTGATCACACATTCCATATTAAATATTGTACGTGATATATTCCATTTAAAACATGTGATTTTCGTAATCAATGTAATCAATCAGATTTCCTTAATTACATACTTTATGTAGTGTATAACTTTATGTGTGATGTAGTGATAATTAAATCAGTAAGATGTTAGAGTGTAGTTGGAGAGGAGAAGGTTCACACACATGAGGTCAAGGGTTTGATTCGTACCTAACTTATTTGGTTATTTTTTTTTATTTTTGTTGTGGATAACTTTAGGCGGGAAAATATATGAGTTTTGTTATTTGGTTAGTGGAAAGGGGGATTAAAAAGAAGACTATATGTGTTTATGGATAGTTTATGCATTTGTTATGAAGGTACATTTGCTAAGTATCAGAAAAAGATTTTGTATATCAATTCAAAAAAGATATCGTAAATAAGAAAAACTCGCGATGACTAAAAACTTACCGTATGTACATAAAATACACAATTTTTTTTCCGTCAATTTAAAAAAACTTACCTTAAATATTAATAATAATGTCAAAAATCTACCCATATATAGGATAAACGTGGGATTTTGAAAAAACTACCCAATAGTGTCAAAAAGATACTAATTTAAAAATACACCCTAAATACATATATTACATACTCCGTATATACCATATGAAAAGATTTTAAAGGAACTTCAATTTGTTGCATATTTAAAAAGTAAATTCCGAAAATAACATCATCAATTTTAAAAGCTTTTCCTAAATCGAAAATATATGATTTCTTTGATTACATATATCATCATTGATTAATATTTTAAAAAGTCTAGTACGGAATTCTATACCTATCCAAAAAAATTCCTCAAAAATCTAATAAAAACTTCTCCCTAGGGTTTTCTATGGGAGTTTCTTTCTAAGCCCTAGGGTCTAAGCCGTTTTTCCTTGCCGTGTGAGTGAAGGTTTCCTCTCACGTTGTTTATCGACGTGAGATTCTCGTTGTTTGTTTTGTGTGCATTGCGTGCTCTTCGTTGGGTGTTGCGAAGATGGCGGAGGGGACGTCCCATGTGCGGGATAAAGGAAAACAGGTGGTGGATCAAGGAGATCAGTATGTTTGGGACGTAGGAGAGGCTGGTGGAGAATTAGTAGAAGCGAATGAGGCGATTCTGGTGGGCAGATTATGGGCGTCGAAGGCGATAAATGCCAAGGCGGCCATTGAATCTATGGCTCGACTGTGGAATGCAAAAGGTACGTTAACTGGAAATCTCATTGACTCTAGGAACAAAATTTTCGTCTTCCGTTTTTCGGATCCTAGGGATAAGGAAAAGGTTGTGGCTAACCAACCGTGGCATTTTGATAAGTTCATTTGGGCGTTCAATGATCCGATCTCGAATGATAAGCTATCAGACACCCCCCTGTTTCATGTTCCGTTCTGGGTTAGGGTTTACGATCTTCCCATTCGAGGGAGTTCTAACGTGGCGAATATTCGATATCTGGGAAATCAGTTGGGGAACTTTGCTGAGATGGATAATAATCCTTAACCCGAGTTGGAACGTGCGGTTAGGATTCGGATCATACATGATGTACGTAAGCCCCTCTCTAAGTCAGTGTTTGTGGGGATGGCATCAGGGAAACGAGCAGAATTTGAAGTCAAGTATGAGAAACTTCCCATATTTTGTTATGGTTGTGGGATATTAGGGCATGGTGAAAAAGACTGTGACGATGGCCCATATGAGGAGGGTGATCTACCCTTTGGGGAATTTTTGCGTGCGTCTCCACGGAGGATAACAAAAACTGTGGCAGATAACAGACACATTCAACCCCGAGTGCTGGAACCGGAGTTCGAGGCTGATAAAGCTAGAGAGGAGGGGGCTGTTCTGGCTCTAATTGAAAAATTGCAGGCTATAGCTGTTAAAAAGAAGGTGAAAAAGGCTAGGGCGGAAGAGGTTGGTAGGGACATTGAGGTGAGGGGGGAGGGGTGGATGTTATGGGAAGGGGGGAGCCCTGTGAGGCAGAATGCAAGTCCTAACTGCGATGGGAAAAGGAGGGATCAGCCGGTTGACTGCCAGGGGACAGACAAGAGCAGTATACTCCATATTTCAGGGGCTAGCTTGGCGGGCCCACTGATACGACCCCAAAAAATTGGAGCGAAGGAAGATGGCAGGGGTATGGTTGTAATGGGGAAAGAGTTGAAGGAGGCGGGAGGCAGGAAGTGGAAGAGGGTGGAGAGGAGCTCGAACTCCACCGCTGCTACAGAGCTTGGGGAGGTCGGGGGAGAGAAACGTGGGCGGAGTGATGCGGATGAGGAGGATAACGGTGACAGCAAACGGGTCAAGACTATGATTGGTGTTCCTTCACCTGAGGCGGAGGCTGAGTTGAGTCAGCCCCGCCGGGAATTATGAAAATCTTGAGCCTCAACTGCAGGGGTCTGGGCAACCCGGCTGCGGTAGGCGCTCTTAAGAATTTAGTCCGTAGGGAGAATCCTTTCTTTTTATTTTTGTGTGAAACCAAACTAAGTGGTGAGGAGTAGCGGAAGGCTAGACAGTGCATGTAGGATTATGAGGGGTTCGAGGTTGATAGTATGGGTCGATTGGGGGGGGGGGGGTTGCGTGTATGTGGAAAAGAGGTACGAGTGTGACTCTGTTGTCAGCTACAGTCCATTATATAGATTGTGAGGTTGATGCTATGGGGGGGAAATGGAGGTTGACGGGATTCTACGGTTGGCCGGCCGTGCAGGATCGACATCTCTCGTGGGACCTGCTTCGTACTCTTGCTCGTGATTCAAATCTGCCTTGGCTATGTGTGGGAGATTTTAATGAAACGTTATTCTCAACGGAGATGAAAGGGGGATCCAGAGCGGAGTGGCAAATGAGAAACTTCCGAGAAGCGCTTGAGGATTGCAGACTTCGCGACCTGCCCTATGTTGGATATGAGTTTACTTACGATAATGGTCAAGTGGGGGAGGACAATCGTCAAAGCCGGATGGATAGAGCCCTTGTGTCAGACGCTTGGACTGAACTCTTCCCATATGCCAAGCTTTTTCATCTCCCGCTGGAGTGGTCTGATCATGTTCCTCTCCGCGTGCTGTTGGATGCTCGGGATGATGGGTTAGTAGCTAGACATCGCATGTTCAAATTTGAGCAGATTTGGGTGGGCGAGAAGGGGTGTGAGGAGGCGATTCGGAGTGCATGGGAGCTGGAGGAGAGCGGGGTCTCGGAAAAGCTTGAACGATGTGCTCATTTTCTTACGAAGTGGAAGGGAATGAATATTGGAAAAATTTTGCGCGAGTTGAAGGGTTGTCGAAAGAAGTTGTCACGGATCAATGAAGCTGACAGAACCGTGGAGAATGTGGGTGAGAGAAAGAGGCTCCAAAAACAAATTACGAATCTTATTAATAAGGAGGAAGTCTATTCGCGGCAGAGATCTCGACTACTTTGGCTGAAAGAAGGAGACAAGAATACGACATATTTTCATCGAAAGGCGAAACAAAGAAAACAAAAAAACCATATCCAGGGGATTATTGATGAGGACGGTGTCAGGAGGGAAGGGAATGAAGGGGTCATGAAAGTGGTTGTTAGTTATTTCTCAAACTTGTTCAAGGCAACGGAGACGGTCTATCGTGATGATTTTCTGTCTGGGGTCGAGGGGAGAGTTACTTCTGAGATGAATATGCAGTTGCGGCGACCTTACTCGGGGGAGGAAATAGCCGAGGCCTTGAATCAAATGCATCCGTTAAAAGCTCCTGGTCCAGACGGTATGAACGCACTTTTTTTCCAAACGTATTGGCATATTGTGGGTAGGTCGGTTGTTCGTGATTGTTGTCATATACTCAATGGTGGAGAAATCCCGAGCGATCTTAATTTGACCAATGTTGTCCTGTTACCTAAGAAGAAGGACCCGTCTTCTATGGCGGATTTTAGACCGATAAGTTTGTGTAATGTTTTGTATAAGATTGTTTCGAAAGTTCTGGCCAATCGGCTTAAGTCCTTTTTGGGTGAAATTGTGTCGGAAAATCAGAGTGCGTTTACTCCGGCCCGTCTTATCACGGATAATATTCTTGTTGCGTTTGAATTATTCCATCATATGAAAAATTCAAGGGGAAACGGAGGGCATATGGCTCTGAAGCTTGATATGGCGAAAGCTTATGATCGAGTTGAGTGGAATTTTTTGGCGGATGTTCTGAAGGTCATGGGTTTTGACAAGGGCTGGGTAATAAATATTATTAAATGTGTGACGTCGGTCAGGTACTCAATTTTGGTTAACGGGTCAAATTCGGAGATTTTTACGCCTCAGCGCGGTCTTCGCCAAGGAGACCCGTTATCTCCTTACTTGTTTATCTTGTGCGCTGAGGTTTTCTCTAGTCTTCTCCGACGGGCAGCTGAAAGAGGAAGCATTAGGGGGATTCGAGTTGCACCGCTCGCCCCGATGATCACACACCTTTTTTTCGCCGACGATAGCATTATTTTTGTCAAAGCTTGTCCCAGGGAAGCTGAGTGTGTCAAGAGTATTATTCGAACTTACGAGCTGGCATCGGGTCAACTTGTGAGTTTAAATAAAACTACGGTCTCCTTCAGTAAAGGCACTTCGAGTAGACGGAAGGATGAGGTGGCGGCAATTCTTGAGATTCGGGTAGTTCAACAACAGGGCACTTACCTTGGTTTACCCACGGCCCTGGGGCGATCGAAACGGGAAATTACTCGATGTATTGGCGACAAGATCAGTAAAAAATTGCAAGGGTGGCGTGGGGGTTTTCTTAGTAAAGCGGGCAAAATAGTGTTGATTAAAGCGGTGGCACAAGCAATCCCAAATTATGCTATGAGTATCTTTATGCTACCACGTCATTTCTGTGACGAACTGAGGAGTATGGTGACCAGATTTTGGTGGGGCTCGGAGTCGGGGAAGAGGAAAATACCCTGGGTCGCGTGGGACAAACTATGTAGGGCGAAAAGGAAAGGAGGGTTGGGCTTTCGTGATTTCGGAGCGTTTAATAAAGCGTTACTTGGTAAACAAGCTTGGAGGCTCATGACAAATGACACGTGTCTTATGGCTCGGGTTTTGAAGGGGAAATACTTCCCTGATCGTAGCTTTGATGAGGCGGAGATTGGAGTTAACCCGAGTTACTCTTGGAGGAGCATCTGGGGGGTCAAGGATGTCATCAACTTGGGAGCGCGACGGAGAATTGGGGATGGATGGAGCACTAAGGTGTGGTTGGATCCATGGATCCCGAATACTCAATCCCGTCGTATCTTATCGAGTAAGGATGGTCAGGACTTGAACCTCAAAGTGGCCCAACTTATGAGTGAGGATGGTTCATGTTGGGATGAGAACAAGCTGGAGTTATTCTTACCTTTTGAGCGCGACCGAATTCGACAGATCCGTATTTGTGAAACGAAACCCGTGGATGCGTGGACGTGGGATTATGATAAATGGGGAAGCTATACAGTGAAATCGGCATATCATCTGTTGGTTGGGGAGGAGAATGATGTTGGCAGCTCAGAAAAATTTAGAGAGGAGTGGCTTTGGAAGACGATTTGGAATACCCCTGTGATACCTCGGGTCAAGGTGCTCATGTGGCAGCTCGGTCTCGATTCTATTGCAACGAACTACAATATCGCGAGAAGGGTGAAAGAAAGGGAGTCGTATTGTCCTCTATGTCTTGGTAATTTGGAGACCTGCTTTCATGTTGTTCGTGGATGTGGTGAAGCTGACGACGTGTGGGTGGCGTTGGGAATGGAGGAGGTTGATGGGTGTGAGGAAGGGTGCATATCGGAGTGGGTTGAGACGGCGTTACGTGGGATGGATGGAGAGGATAGGAGGAAGTTTATGTTGACTTGTTGGGCCTTGTGGGAGAGGCGTAATAAGTGGGTTTTTGAGGGGGTATGGCTCGGAGTGGCTGAGGTGACACGACGCGTCGAACAACTTCGGTGGGAGATTCAGGGGGCCGAAGCCGAAATCGAGGAGAGAACATACCAGGGTGACAGGCCGGGGAAGGAGATTAACCAACCACGGTCAGGGGGCGGAAACAGGGGTATGGGTGGGCGGATGATTGGAGTTGCAGGGCTGGAGCGTAACAGGTGGTCTAGGCCAGGGGCGGGTGTCGTCAAGGTCAATGTGGATGCTGGGGTTGTGGCGGGGAAGGGCAGTGGGGTGGGAGCAGTGTGTCGTGATGAAACTGGAGCGGTGTTGTGGGCGTTATCGCACCAACGACGTGAGGAATGGGACTCTAAACTGACTGAGGCTGTGGCTATTTTTGAGGGACTCAAGGAAGCGCGGAACCGGGGGTATGCTCGGGTCGAGGTAGAGAGTGATTGCCTAAATGTCGTGAACGAGCTCCGGGATAGAAGGAAGGGGTGCTCTGACCTTTCTCTAGTCTACGATGATAATCTGGTCTTGTGTTCATGTTTCTCTTCTGTCAAGTTTCAGTTTGTTTGCGGGAATGCTAATGTTACTGCACATCTCTTGGCTCACTATGAGATGGGTCGCAATGAGGTGTATAGCTGGAATTGTACTCTTCCGTCCCATATTGAGGCGGTAATTTTTCAGGATGCAATGAATTCAAGCTGAGCCCGTTTTTCGGGTCTCTTATACAAATTTTTTTTTTTTTTTTAAAAAGTCTATGATTGATACTATGTATATTTTGACGTATATATTTTGCAAATATAGGTCGAATATATTTTTGCCGTATATATTCCATATTATGTTGAACATATTGCGTATTATTAGCTACCAAAAATACCGTATAAAATAATATTTACAGATTTGATTATTTGTCAAAATAACCAATTTAAACGTATAAAATTAGAATAATATTTATTAGAATTACTTACGTATTAGTATTATAATTTATATTAAAATAATATTTGAATTTATTAGAATAAACGCGTCAATATATTTTTGCCGTATATATTGAACATTATGTCTTCTATATTGCGTATTATTAATTTTTTTTTTCAAAATAATGCTCTTAAATAAACTTATTATCGTTTCGGGTCGGATTGAAAACTAATTAACGAAATGGTGCTCTGGTAGGTTCGGATTGAGCTTCGTTTCTATGCGGAGCCAACCCGCCAAGCACAATGGTGTGTCTTCCCGATTAAATAGATGACAAAAAAAAATTATTACTCTTTAACCCGCCATTGGCAATGGCGGGTTTGTCTTCAATAACCCGCCATTGCCAATGGCGGGTTCAGATGTCATAGGTTTTGTCCAAACAACACAAAAAAACTGAAATATACCTGATAAGACCCGCCATTGGGAGTGACGGTTTAATGAAGACAAACCCGCCACTACCAATGGCGGGTTAGAGTGTAAATTTTTTTTGCTTTGATTTTCTGTCCTTGGCCTTTACATTTATTCATCACACACTACTCACTCATTCATTCATTCGGGTTATAGTTGTATAATGGATGCAAAATTAAGTTATGATGAGTTCGTTGATAACCAAAAAAATAAATCCACACATGAAATGAAACCCGAAGATTGAAATAACATAAGTTTAACAATCTAAAAAGTTTAACCAAACCGAAATTAAAGACCGGTATCTTGGATAATTTGATGGCACGAGGGGTGGATTTTAATTTAATATTGTGGACATGACATAGGTCCACCCCGACGCGGCCACGCGCGGGTTTTGGGGAGGCGAATGAATCTCCATGAGATGGTCAAATGGAAATTTAAATCGAAGTCGGAGTCGCCACCGAATTTTATGGTTATTCGGAACCGTTCGAGCCCACTCTATGTTGTAGTGGGCCGTATACAAAATACGGCCCATTTCCGATGTCAGAGTTTATTGGGCTCGTCCCTTTGCATATCGATATAGATGCCGACTTGAGCGGTTAATCGTATATTGAATGACTCTCGTTGCCAATGGTTTCGGACATCCGGAAACCACGGTTCTGAGTAAGGGGTGAGGGTACGTGTTGGGAAGTTCACTAAGAACACCCAACCCCGCCCGCACATTAGCGGCCTCTACTAGGATATCGAATGATGTTTTAATACGCGCGTTAGTAATACGATGAATGATATGCAAACATTGTTTTCCTAAACATGCGAGGAATTGAATGGGTTGCTAAGTCTATTTAATGCATGAAAAATTAACGTCAAAGTTGAATTTAGCATGTGAGATTCGTTTTAGTATAATAAAACAAATGATGAAAAAAGAATGAATTTGCTACAAAAGATGAACAAACGAGTTAGTATCGGTTTGTGAAAAATAATATAGCAAATAAATAAATATACGAGATCGAGAAAATAAATATTAATCGAAATCTGAAAAATATCGCTAAAAACGCTGTTTTGTATAAAAAAACGAAGTTCGAAAAAATAATAAAAAGACGAGAAAGGTGCACCGTGGCAGCCGGCCGCGCGGCTCGCCCGGGCTGCCGGCGAGTCGCGTGTCGGTCTGTTTTTGGAGACGGTTTTCGAAAACTCGATGTTTTTATTAAACCGCGTATGAATATTGCATAATTCGTACTCAATTCAATATTTTCGATATTCGTTGTATTTGATAATTAACTACGAAATTAATATCAAATATTTCGAATAGTTTTAGAAAAGATATAAGTTTTAAAATCGTTTCGTAGAAGAAAAAAAAAACGTCTCGGATTTCAGGCCCGTGCGCGAGTCGCCTGGGCATGGCGCGACTCGCGTGCGGGTCTGTCCGGTTTTTTTATTTTTTGTTCGAAATTGCTAATTTTGATAAATCGCGTACAAAATATGAATTAATTTGTATTCGATTTATGTTTTCGATATTCGTCGTACCCGATATTCGATTATGAAATCGATATCGAGTATTCGGAACGAATTAAAAAAAAAGGTTTTGTAAAAAGAAGTTTTGAACGAAAAAAGATGTAACGATTTTTAATATCGTCGAGATCTTAATATAATTCTTTTTGATACAATATTCGATTATAGAAAATCGATATCATATTTTTAAGAATGTTGTTATATGAAAATAGTTTTTAATAGTATCGATATTAGAAAATAAAATAAACGACGACCGACCCATAAAAAATAAGACGGACGAGGAGGAAGAGAGAAGAAGAAGAGAAATCGGGTTTTGTTACACCCTCAACCTACATGCTTCTGTTTACTCGGATCGGGGCTCGTCGGGACGTGGCTTAGGCACAAGAGCGTCGAGTGGATGTCGGTGAGTTATGGTGGCTCGGTTTGGGCGTGACGTGTGAAGGGTGTCGGGTATCGGGCCGGTTTCCTTCGGGTTTGTAATATCGGTTTCTCGATGCTAAATTTTATGTGTGTGTGTATGGGAATAATTGATGTTGTAGATGATTGATGATTGATAATGAATGTAGATTGTAGATGCTAATTGATTGTTGTGTAAAAGTGTGTGTGCAAGGGGCTATTTATAGGGAATTCCCGACCTTGGCTAGGAGAGTTTGAACTACCGCTAGAGATAGGAAATATAGGAAGCTGTAAGGCATGAGAATTCCGCTTTCTTGTCAAGGAAGAAAGGGAACACGGCTGGAATATGCTGCTCGGCCGAGTATTTGCACTCGGTCGGGTGTCTGAATCGGTTTTCGGATAGGATTCCTACTTGAGATCGAATTCCATCCTTAAACGGATTTGTTTAATATTTTATGTAGCTGATTTTTTGTAGGATTGGAGTTCGAATCAGCCGTGTGAGGTGTCACGGCTGACTCACGTGCCTCGGAAATAATTTTGACGGGTTTTGACTCGGTCGTAAAAAGACAGTTTTACCCCTGGTGTCGGAATCGACCCAAATTAGTCTCATTTGACTCGAAACGACCTACTGGGCCTGATTTTGAGGTTGGTTTTGTGAGATATGTACTCTATAATGAGCCCAAGCCAAATGCCAATGATTTTGAGCCCGTTTCTGAGTATTTAAAGCATGTTAGCGTCCGATCATCATCGGGTGTTTGTCGGAAACTGCTATAGACACCTGGCGGTCAAAATGTGGGTGTCTACAGAGCCCCCACTCTGACTGAGGCTTGGACAAGGCGAAAGTCAGAGTAGCTACCAGGCCAATCAAAGATTAAAACCTGGCAGACTTCCGGTTGGGTCGTTTAAGGTCCATTAGACCTGCGTAAAGGGCCCGCCGGCCGGAGACTAGAAATGTACCTGAGTTGATGATGATAACTCCGTAGGGAATCAGACTTGTCGTATAAGTCTATGCCGCTGGGGAGTTATGTGAATTGCGCGGTCTTGAATTGTACCTGTATAAGTTACATAAAATTTTGCATGCAACATGTAGGTGAAACAAATATGACTCGCGCTGGGGAATAAAAAATGATTTTTGCTTAGTTTTGAAATCGAGGTCCTGAAAGCAACTCACGTGCTAGGAAATAGGTTTTCAAAACTGAAATGGGTAGAAAAGAAATCTGCAATTTAAATACACCGAAATTTGACCTTGTCGAAAAGGGTTTTCTCAAATGGCTAAGTTTTGCAGATTTTTAAAAAATGAGAATTTGAAGGGAGAGACCTATCGACAGACTCGAAGCTGGGCATGACCGGACGAGTTGACAGACACGACTGGACTCTCGAGGGGTTGGACCATGACTCGGTAGGGGGGTGGGCCATCTAATAAGACTCTTAAGTTGCGCTATTCCATAGCCTAGACGAGTGTCAACATGGTCGAACATCGAAGTGGGATAGATATGCTATACGGGGTTGCAGTAGTCTGTAATGAGACTGTTGTGGTCTAGTGCTCTCCTGAATTTTTGATTTTAGGGTACATTTCCAAAGTGGGTATTGCCTCGAGTCCTGACAGATTCTTGTCTTCGACTGAGCCGAGTACTAGGACACACTATAGAAAGGAGGCTAGATTTTTTGAATTTTATCTGGATTTTGTGAGTGGATGGAGGTTTTCTGCCTAAGAGAAGCCCCCAGGACGACAAAGCTAGCTGTTGAGAACATGACGGTGTCGTGACCGGAATGATGGCGCTTTTTGAATGTGTGTCAATGTGGGTGGTTGTGCCTCTGTTGAAAGGCTGCCTACGTATTCACGTGTAGTGAAATCAAACCATGTCGTAGTTCAGTCTCGGAAGATATATTATGATGCCTAGTCTAATAGGACTTCGTGTGTAACTAGCCATAGCAATGGTGTAGGCTAGGTGCATTCCCAGTGATGTCTTGATCAAAGGGCTAGAATGGTTAGGATATTGATCCTGTGACTGTGAGCGTTCTCCGGGGTAGCCCCCAGAGGTGGTGTGCACTATTTGGGCATGTTCTATGCCGACTGCAAGTTGAGTTCCCCTGTTTGGGGTTGGTAACTGGTTTGAATGAGAAGAATTGGGATGGGATTTGACGAGTTTTGCTCTCGGGGATTTTAACGAGTTTTGCTCTCGGGGATTTGACGAGTTTTGCTCTCGGGATTGTGTATGATTAGGTAAGGGATTCGACGAGTTTTGCTCTCGGGTCTTTGACGAGTTTTGATCTCGGGTTTGCATATGGTGATTGTGAATTCTGTTATGTAAAGGGGAAGTCGAGTAAAATGGCTCGAACTTTGATTGGGATACGTTTTGATAATGCGGGATCTGGTTTCCATGTCTGGCCCTAATAGTTAGGGGTATCCTATGGAGCTTGAATCCTCAAAATTCCGGGCTGTCTTTAGCCTGGGTCTCGGGAAGGTCTTGAGGGTTGCAATGTGGGAAGGCTAAATGTGGTGTTAGTTGACCAGCTTGATTGTTTCTCCCTTATTGGATGGTATGAGTATTGATCTTGAGTGGACCGTTGACCACGGTCATGGGCATTTGAATATTTTTTGTTGGTTGACCTCTTAGCCCCGGTCATGGGATCTTCATTTGTGTTAACCGTTCTGGTCGTGGATGCTCTTTTTTTATGATGGCTTGCTTTTTTGTTTTGGCCTTTTGCTTTTTTTTTTTCTTTTTCATGGACTTTCGATTTTTTTTTGTCCAATTTTTTGTATTTTTTTTGTTGGTCAGACTAACACCGTAGGTAGGTATGGTTGATCTTGTCGGAGGGGTGTTTATTGTGGGAAATGGGCTTGCCTCCCGTCTTGAACCCAAACTAGGAGACTACCTAGATTCGTCATTGGATTCGATACCGCTCCTGCTAAGTGTAGTTTTGTGGCTTCCTATGTCAGACATGGAACAGGTAAAGGAAAACAGGGGTCTCAATTTCCTGCAGTCATTATAGATGTGCCTATAGTCACGTGCATGTGCTCACAGTGTATGATGTTGTTGATCATGTTCTCGGAAACACATAAGGAAAATATATATGAGGAATAGAAAAGCTGATTTTATTGAATTTTGAAAAAGAGGACAGAATGCAAAAGACTCTGACTCTGATTTGGAAATGAGGATGTAGGGTATCCTAGACTCGGACTCAAACTTAGACTCGAATCCAATTCGGACTTTCGGATGCTCGTTTGGTTGTTTTTTTTGGTAAGGTCTTCGACAGGTGCCACGACTCGCCTAAACTCGGTTTTGCGCAAATGCAAGAGAGGGAGTCAAACTAGACACGGCTCGGGGTGACGGGAATGACTAAGATTCATGGACCGGGATACTCGAACGTTGACCTGGACGAGGTAACGAGCCTGGCTTGGACTTGACGATGAGACTCAAGCTGCACGAGGGTGAGTCCGAAAATGGGGCGACCATGTTTGACTCGGGTTAGACTCTCCTAAGACAAATGTGTAGGATATGATCCTCGGAGTGACCGTGATTAATCGCTCCGTCGGAGAATAGCCCCCAAGTGAGGCTAAGGACTCAGATAGGACTCAGATGGTGTGGTATCTAAGTGGCTCGAAAGTGGGGTACGTGAGACACGTGTAAGACATGACCCTTAGAGCAACCGTGATTGACCGCTCTGATGAAGGGTAGCCCCCAAGTGGGATCGAATATTTGGTTAAGACTCGAGTGTCGGACGAGTGACCCTTAGACGCAAGGGTCACAAACCTTTTGTTATAGGGCTATGCCTTGTAAAAGGTTGACTCGGAAAAGACACTTAGACGGGCGACTCGTGAAAGGTGGGCCTTTTTTAGGATCCAGCTGTGTGGGCTGGGCCTTGTTCGAAAGGAGGTTCACGTGAGACATTCCCCAGACTTTTAGACTCGATTGTGTAGACGGGCCAACCCTTGTAGGAGTATGTCCTATGTAGGTGGGCCTTGCCTTAGTCTAATAAGGCGGACTGGGATAGGGAGGAAACTCGTGATATAAGATCGACGGAGTTTCGACGCTAGAGACCTTGACGACTTAAGACACGACCCGACACTGCTAAATACGGGAAGTCCTAAGAAAAGGAAGGTTTTGAAATTGATTTTTGAAAGCCCCAGTAAAATCGGGGAGAGGAGCCCGACCTTTTTTCGAAGAGAAAACGGAAAGGCGGACCGGGGCGGGTTTTGAAAGTTCGAAAATATTTTCGAGTTTTAAAATGGGCATAATACCGACTAAAAATAGGCTATTTTGAGTAAAATCGTGGATCCTAAATTCGGTATATGTCCCGGGTTTTGAATTTGGATATTTTGAAAAGGATGCTATTTTGAAAAAAGACGGTTTTTGAAAGACGACTTGTAAATCAGGCAACACGTAGTCATGGAAACAGTATAACGACGCCATGTATGCTCTAATTCTAAGTCTCGGTCAGTCTGTAAGGGTCTATACCAGTGTACACAGCCTATCGAGAATCGGGGCGGACTTCCTAAGTCGAGTTGAGCTTAGAACATGCCGTAAAACCCATACGAATCGGCTAGTGGACACCTTCGACATATCCAATTTGGACTACATCGATAGTATAGTGGGACGTCGGTCACCAGTACCGGTCCGGGAAAATATGGGGTTATGCATGAACCGTAAAACTAAAACGCGTATTGTACTAGTCAAACGATTTCTATTCGAGTCTCACCCTGAGGATGCTGAAGGTCAGTAACGTATCGGCTTATCCCCAGCGGAGTCGCCAAATTGTGGACATGACATAGGTCCACCCCGACGCGGCCACGCGCGGGTTTTGGGGAGGCGAATGAATCTCCATGAGATGGTCAAATGGAAATTTAAATCGAAGTCGGAGTCGCCACCGAATTTTATGGTTATTCGGAACCGTTCGAGCCCACTCTATGTCGTAGTGGGCCGTATACAAAATACGGCCCATTTTCGATGTCAGAGTTTATTGGGCTCGTCCCTTTGCATATCGATATAGATGCCGACTTGAGCGGTTAATCGTATATTGAATGACTCTCGTTGCCAATGGTTTCGGACATCCGGAAACCACGGTTCTGAGTAAGGGGTGAGGGTACGTGTTGGGAAGTTCACTAAGAACACCCAACCCCGCCCGCACATTAGCGGCCTCTACTAGGATATCGAATGATGTTTTAATACGCGCGTTAGTAATACGATGAATGATATGCAAACATTGTTTTCCTAAACATGCGAGGAATTGAATGGGTTGCTAAGTCTATTTATTGCATGAAAAATTAACGTCAAAGTTGAATTTAGCATGTGAGATTCGTTTTAGTATAATAAAACAAATGATGAAAAAAGAATGAATTTGCTACAAAAGATGAACAAACGAGTTAGTATCGGTTTGTGAAAAATAATATAGCAAATAAATAAATATACGAGATCGAGAAAATAAATATTAATCGCAATCTGAAAAATATCGCTAAAAACGCTGTTTTGTATAAAAAAACGAAGTTCGAAAAAATAATAAAAAGACGAGAAAGGTGCACCGTGGCAGCCAGCCGCGCGGCTCGCCCGGGCTGCCGGCGAGTCGCGTGTCGGTCTGTTTTTGGAGACGGTTTTCGAAAACTCGATGTTTTTATTAAACCGCGTATGAATATTGCATAATTCGTACTCGATTCAATATATTCGATATTCGTTGTATTTGATAATTAACTACGAAATTAATATCAAATATTTCGAATAGTTTTAGAAAAGATATAAGTTTTAAAATTGTTTCGTAGAAGAAAAAAAAAACGTCTCGGATTTCAGGCCCGTGCGCGAGTCGCCTGGGCATGGCGCGACTCGCGTGCGGGTCTGTCCGGTTTTTTATTTTTTGTTCGAAATTGCTAATTTTGATAAATCGCGTACAAAATATGAATTAATTTGTATTCGATTTATGTTTTCGATATTCATCGTACCCGATATTCGATTATGAAATCGATATCGAGTATTCGGAACGAATTAAAAAAAAAGGTTTTGTAAAAAGAAGTTTTGAACGAAAAAAGATGTAACGATTTTTAATATCGTCGAGATCTTAATATAATTCTTTTTGATACAATATTCGATTATAGAAAATCGATATCATATTTTTAAGAATGTTGTTATATGAAAATAGTTTTTAATAGTATCGATATTAGAAAATAAAATAAACGACGACCGACCCATAAAAAATAAGACGGACGAGGAGGAAGAGAGAAGAAGAAGAGAAATCGGGTTTTGTTACACCCTCAACCTACATGCTTCTGTTTACTCGGATCGGGGCTCGTCGGGACGTGGCTTAGGCACAAGAGCGTCGAGTGGATGTCGGTGAGTTATGGTGGCTCGGTTTGGGCGTGACGTGTGAAGGGTGTCGGGTATCGGGCCGGTTTCCTTCGGGTTTGTAATATCGGTTTCTCGATGCTAAATTTTATGTGTGTGTGTATGGGAATAATTGATGTTGTAGATGATTGATGATTGATAATGAATGTAGATTGTAGATGCTAATTGATTGTTGTGTAAAAGTGTGTGTGCAAGGGGCTATTTATAGGGAATTCCCGACCTTGGCTAGGAGAGTTTGAACTACCGCTAGAGATAGGAAATATAGGAAGCTGTAAGGCATGAGAATTCCGCTTTCTTGTCAAGGAAGAAAGGGAACACGGCTGGAATATGCTGCTCGGCCGAGTATTTGCACTCGGTCGGGTGTCTGAATCGGTTTTCGGATAGGATTCCTACTTGAGATCGAATTCCATCCTTAAACGGATTTGTTTAATATTTTATGTAGCTGATTTTTTGTAGGATTGGAGTTCGAATCAGCCGTGTGAGGTGTCACGGCTGACTCACGTGCCTCGGAAATAATTTTGACGGGTTTTGACTCGGTCGTAAAAAGACAGTTTTACCCCTGGTGTCGGAATCGACCCAAATTAGTCTCATTTGACTCGAAACGACCTACTGGGCCTGATTTTGAGGTTGGTTTTGTGAGATATGTACTCTATAATGAGCCCAAGCCAAATGCCAATGATTTTGAGCCCGTTTCTGAGTATTTAAAGCATGTTAGCGTCCGATCATCATCGGGTGTTTGTCGGAAACTGCTATAGACACCTGGCGGTCAAAATGTGGGTGTCTACAAATACAAATAACATTAAGTTTAACCTAAGAAATAAAACTAAACACAAACATCTATTTTTTCTTCCTCCTGAATTTGTTCAACAAGCGCTTTCCCCTTGAAGGTTGAGGAGTGTCTCGCTCATGCACGAGTGACATTGACGTTGTGCGACGAGGATTTCGGCGTAGTTCCCTCAACGTGATGTTTTCATCAAGATCAATTTAACTAACACTGTGACGACCTCGGCTTTAGCTTCCTTCACTTGCTTGTTCGTTACGTTGGAGAGGTTGGAGGAGATAGTCATATCCCGTATTTTGAAGGGATTGGGAGGAGTAGTCTCTAATATTTGTCATCGTTGAACGGTAGCTGTCAGGAATCTCGGGCGGCATGTCTTGTATCACCTTGTCGCTCGTTGCATGGAGATTAGCAAATCCATGTGCCTGAATAATTAATATATTAGTTCAATTGAAGTTGAGTATGATAGTAAATGATTATGTAATATGAAAAATGAAAAAAAAACTTACAAAATATTGGGAAACTCCGGTTGACGGTTGATGGGCTACTTGCTGACTGAAAGGACTAATGAAGAGACGAGTGTGTCGTCGATACCAAACCATGTACGGGTCATAGTACGATAACCTAGTCTCATCGACTGGCACACAAGCACATCGGAGTTGGTTCTTCATCCTCCATATTGTCACGTGAGGACTGTGCTTATCCAACCAATTTGTTGAATGACCACCCGTCTTCCTTGACTTGTGTAACTTCAATTCCGTATGTATCGTGTACTCTTGGAATCTCTTGCTTGCACCCAAATTGGCGCATCACCCTATTAGGGTAATGCCACTCAACAATGTTATAGCAAATTAATGGAGCTACAACAAGCCAATCCAAAGAGTCAGCTGTGCAATCTTCGGGCAGGAATGAAAGAATTTGTGGGGTATAAGGTTGCCATGTGAATTGATCATCAGTCATAGTATCCAAGGCATTCCTGTACCCCGTTAGTGTTGTCGTCCCCTCCGACCTTTTTCGGTTCACACTCATCCACTTACGACCTAAAGAATCAACCCGTAGTTCATGTTGTGAACCTAATGGGTATGCCCCATGATGAGTTGGAGCATCACGAGGACCCATTATGTGTGGTCTCCCTATCGATAACCGTTCCCATGCCCATAATTGTAACAACACTAGTGGTCCTGATATGCCTCGAGCCTTGATGGAGCTAGCCGTGCACAAATTCCGATATAACGTGGCTAGTACGGCACTCCCCCAAGATTAGTCATCCACTTTTGACAAGTCACCCAACAGTGGCAAATAAATGACAGAGATATCATTGCCGCTCTTGTCCGGAAACATAACAGTTCCGATCAAGATTAGCAAGTAGGCTCTCACACAGCAGTGAAGAGTTAGTGGGTTTGCATCACCCGGTAAGTCTCTGAAATTGTCCGTCAACCACTTAATCTTCAAAGATGACCCGTCGATGTCATTTGGGCCCGGAGTTTTGCCTAAGACATTACCAATTTCCTCAACCCAATTATAATTGCTAGCACCACTTACTATCTCCCCCCTAATTTTCAAACCGAGTAGGACCTGAACATCTTGCAAGGTCACAGTGACTTCCCCAACAGTCAAATGGAAAGTGTGTGTCTCTTGCCTCCAACGCTCTACCAAAGCACTTATTAAATCAACATTCAATTTCATACCTACTAATCTATGAATATAATAAAACTGTATTTGCCTAATGCAATCCACTACACGATCATCTACCTTAATCCCCTCGTGCCATTGCAAATGCGCCGTACATCTGAGAGGGCCCAGTTCCGTCCCCTCCCATATAGCCGTGCTCCTGTGATTCTCTTGAAGTTTGAGAAGGGTTGAAATCATTGGCCCTGGATGTAGATGGTGCTCCATTATCCCTGCGTATATGTGAACGAATAAATTTGTTAAATACTCACGGTTTAAGAAATCATAATCGTAAATTTTATTTTCATAACGTACACATACATGAAACAAAAGAAAAAGCGATTAAAAAAAATTAAATTTACCCTTGTGTGTTGTCCAATCTCAGGGGACATGTTTTCTTATTGTGACCTTTGCCACGACATAAGCTACAAGTCTTTGTTGACCTAATCGTCTTATCCATTTCATTTCTAAACCGTTTTGAAACTGGTCATCCTCTTCCCCTTTTATTCGTTTCGTCACACACTATTTTCACTCCATTATAAGGTCTCCAGTAAGCTTCATCCTTCAATGGTCGAAATCTGGGAGCATACGACGCTTCATGTTCCACCGTGGTATAGTAATTGTCAACGAACTGACCAGCATTTAACCCCATGGATGAACATACCGCGTAAACATGAGAACATGGGTACTTATATGTTTGCATTTTATTACAAGTGCATGTTCGATTCTTGATAGTCACAGTATGTAAATTATTCCCATGACTTGCATTTCTTTTGCCTTTTCCGGTACTCACTTGGTATATCCCTTCTTCCCGATTAAATGACACAACTGAATGGTAGGCGACTTTTTCACTAATTACATCCAATTCTTTGGTGATTTTCTCACTATAAAGATGTCCTTCCAATAAACGTGATTTTGCCCATTCACGTCGATTAACAAAATAGGCATTAACCCTATAGAATACACACTTCACAAGGGCGGTTATTGGTAGAAACCGTGCTCCCTTCAAGACATTATTAAAAGACTCCGCCAAATTTATGGTCAAAATACCGTACCTATGACCACCATCATGACAAATGGACCGCTTCTCGACACCGATTTCATTGAGATAATGCCTAATTTCCCTATTCAATTGAGTAAGCCGAATATAACCTATGTCAAATTTTTTAGCTTGTAGTTGCATTGCCGTTGACCCGAAGAGATTCTTCACTTGAACATTCTTACATCTTTTATGGACATTAGATGCTAAATGACGAATGCAAAGCCTATGATAGGCATAAGGTTCCTCCCATTGACTACCAACTTCGTTCATGCGCCCATTATACCCGCATGTCTATTGGAGATGACACATAATCCGTCTCGTTTGGTGACATAGGTCCTAATACAAGACTTAAACCAAGGCCAACTCTCCGTATTTTCTGACTCAACAATCGCGAAGGCAAGTGAAAATATTTGGTTGTTTGCATCAGCTCCCATAGCGGTCAACACCACTCCTTTGAACTTACCATACAAGTGAGTTCCATCAACGGTGATAATAGGGCGACAATGTTCAAATCCATCAATACTTGGTTTGAAGGCCCAAAAAACTCGTTGAAATATTCGAACATTCGGGATATTCGTGGGTCTAGTCGACCACTGAACAATTGTGCCAGGATTAGATTCTTTTAAACCTTCCAAAAAACGAGGAAGCATCTCGTAGGATTCTTCCCAACCCCCAAAAATGTCACTAATTGCTCTTTGTTTTGCATTCCAAGCTTTCATCTTAGTTATTGTGTACCTAAATTTGTCTCTCATGTACTCTACAATAACGGACACCTTAATACCCCAATCGGCCTCAACAAGGTTTCGAATCGCATGGCTAATGAACCCTCGTTTCAAATTCATATGGTCTCTAGGAACGGTGTTACCGACACAAGAAGTTTCATGACGACCATTGTACGTGACAATGGTAAAGGATTGTGAGTGAAAATCTTTTTGTGTGGCCCTTAACCTCCATTTACAAGGGGAAGGTGATTGACCACATTTGAAGGTTACCGTGTGAGGCTTAGACTCTGCAACTTTGAAAAATTGATTTCGTTGCACACTATATAATGTCACTTCATCTATCACCGAAATTTTGTTTGAAAACACTTGACCTTTAGCAAACTCATTCCCTTGCTCATAACGAACTAAAGACTCCCATGTCTTACAATCATTCAACTCATCCCCTTCTAGTTTTCCAACATTGTTATACTCTAAAATTGGTGCACTAGCACCAACATCATCAACATCGTCATCTCCTTCATCAACATTAAGTGTTTCATACTCCTCATCAACCTCATCGCCCTCTATATGACCATCAAATACACCGACGTTTATATCATTACTAGTAAGGGATACGTATTGACCAACGTCATCTAACGCCAAAGGAAGCCTAGGTGTCGGCACATTTGGTGTGGGCACAACAAAGGAAGTAGTGGACAACTTAACAAATATGTCCATGGATGGAGAATTTGAATGACGAACACTTGCCCATAGCGCCCTTAATGCAACATCATTGTTAAGGGGTACAACTTTAAAACATCCTGAACTGGGATATTTCATTTTGACAATCAATTGAGCACTCGTCCTATAACATCAATCCCCTTGTATATCTCGTCAACTAATTCACCGTAACTCATTTTTGTACTAGCTAAAACAAAACATTGTGACCCTCCTCTATATGTTACACATCCATTTTGCTCCAGTATTTATCCATCCCAATAACACATTAGTGGATAATCAATAATGTCCATTCTATAAATAAAAATTAATTAGCAAAACACAACTAAAAAAACAAAAATAAACAACATTTTTCTCTAATTTAATACATCACAATATGAGCCATACACCTTAATTACCAAATATTAACCTAAATTAAACTTAACAATTACATTAACAACCTCCCTTAATAACCCCATCTTTGTAGTAAAATACCAAAAAAATTGATTTTCTAATATCTATTACTCCCTCCGTATCTATATGTTCGTCCACTTTGTTTAATAATGGGTGGAGTATTATATTAAAAGTGGACGAACATATAGATACGGAGGGAGTAACTAAAAAAACAAATTATTCAAACTACTAATTTAACCCATAATATATATATTTGATTCTTACAAACTACTTAAACCACACATAATTTCCCACCACACAAACAATGAAATTTTCCCCCAAAAAAACTTAAGGTTTCAAATTTGGGAATTTTTTCTATTAATTCAAAAATAAACATCTAAATTGTAAATCTAACAACTAATCAAAGAAAATAAAGAACTTTAAGCATAATTTACGAAGATATAAACTTATTATACCAACAAAATCAAATAAAATTGGAACAGTTAGTTGAATTATACCTTGCTAATTATGAAATTAAGTGTAGATGTTCGCCGGAAGTGACGCCGGAAGTCTCGCCGGAAGTGCTGCCGGAAGTGACGCCGGAGTAGGTGAGTAATGGTGGAGGATGAGTGATTGAATATGGGTGAGTAGAGAGTGGTATGAGTAAAGAGTGGTGGGGGTGAGCGAGTATGGGTCGCGTGGTGGGTGGGAATTAAAAGCCAAGGACGAAAAATCAAAGAAAAAAAATAAATTTTTACACTCTAACCCGCCATTGGGAGTGACAAGTTTGTCTTTCATTAAACCGCCACTCCCAATGGCGGGTCTCATCAGGTATATTTCAGTTTTTTTGTGTTGTTTCGACAGAACCTATGACATCTGAACCCGCCATTGGCAATAGCGGGTTATTGAAGACAAACCCGCCATTTACAATGGCGGGTTAAGGAGTAATAATTTTTTTGGTCATCTATTTAATCGGGAAGACACACCATTGAGCATGGCGGGTTGACTCCGCATAGAAACTAAGCTCAATTCGAACCTACCAGAGCACCATTTCGTTAATTAGTTTTCAATCCGACCCGAAACAATAATAAGTTTATTTAAGAGCATTATTTTGATTTTTTTTTGTAAGATATAAACGATAATTATATGTCGAATATATTTTTGCCGTATATATTCCATATTATGTCGAACATATTGCATATTATTAGCTACCAAAAATACCGTATAAAATAATATTTACAGATTTGATTATTTGTCAAAATAACCAATTTAAACGTAGATAATTAGAATAATATTTATTAGAATTACTTACGTATTAGTATTATAATTTATATTAAAATAATATTTGAATTTATTAGAATAAACGCGTCAATATATTTTTGCCGTATATATTCAACATTATGTCTTCTATATTGCGTATTATTAGCGGTTATACGTGGTGCGTATTATTATCTACCAAAAATATTGTATACAATAATATTAACAGATTTGATTACTTGCAAAAACTACTTACCAATTCAATATTTATCATATAGAATTAAATTAAATTATAATCAATAAATATATGTGGAATATATTTTTTCCGTATATATTCCATGTTTCTTTTTCCATATTGCGTTTTATTAGAAGTTATTTCATGGTTATTATTAGCTACTAAAAATACCGTATACAATAGTATTTACAGACTCGATTACTTGCCAAAAAATACTTACCAATTTAATCGTATATTATTAGAATAATATTTATTATAATTACTTACATATTAGTATTGGAATTTATATTATTATAATATTAGTATATAATTTATTAGAATAAATTTTGAATAATACCAATTATTAGTATAAAGAGGTAAATAACACGGAGTATTAGTATATTACATATATGATTCATAATTATCTAAAATTTCAATTATCAATAATATAAATACAGAAGTAAAGAATATAAATTATCAGCTAATAATTTTATTTTTATAAGATATAATAATTACGTGGATTAAATATCATGTTTGATTCAATATTTATATTAGTGGACAAAAACTAAAGTTAATTCGATAATTTACAATAATTAATTTAATACGCTAAGTAATTAAATTAAGTTAATATACGCAAATGGCTATTATTACAAAAACTAATATTTTTTTAATTTTGTAAGCATAAATATACGTAAATTCCCACCAATTGGTGGAAATGTAATATTGTGTAATGATGTATAAATATAAATTGAATAATATTCTGTAGTGACGATTGTACCCCTGTTTTATACATAGTGTATTGAAGAAGGATTAAGTGAATGGACGATTTTGTCCAATTATTGAGGAAGCTCCTTGATGCGTTTTGTGTGCATGCTCTCGTGGTGCCACGTCACTGTTGGTGGTCTCTTCTTTTATATAATTAAGATGGAGTGATATTTTCCCTGTCGTAAACTAGTTACAGATATAGCCGTTACAAGGGAGACTTGCTCTAAGATAATACGGAGTACTCCCTCCCATTCATTGGAAAGTTACCATTTTTCTTTTTCGGTTCATTCATTCAGTTCCTACCATTTCTAAAAGTGACAAAAATAAACCCAAAAAAAGTCTTTTTTATCCTCATCATATTATTACCAACTACCAACACATAGGTGAGAGAAGAGAGTATTTTGGTAAACATCTACTTTTGTACTACTATTCTTAATAATGGACCCATTTGTACTTGGTAGGTTCCCATAGAATGGGAAGGAGTACTATATAGACTTTTTTAGTTACTCTCTCCGGTCATTATTTTTTGTCTCATTACCTCAATATTTGTGAGATGTTGTGAAAGAGAATTAAGAAGAGAGAATAGAGAATTGAGAGGTCGTTTATTTCTTAATGGGGAGTACATATATATAGGATACAAGGGGAATAGGGTTTAGGGTTAGTAATCTACATGAGCCTAAACACTATACATGGACATCCATATAATTATACCTAACACTCCCCCTTGGATGTCCAATACTGGAGGGATTGCTTCGTTAATACCTTATTAGATAAAACCCAGTGGGAAAAAAAATCTAATGAGGAAAAAGAGTACAATAATCTCCATGATACGCAATAAATGTTGCCTCGTTAAAAACCTCGCCTGGAAAACCCAGTGGGACAAAACCATGGTGTAGACACCCACATTTGGCTGCCAGGTGTCTATAGCAGTTTCCGACAAACACCCGATGATGATCGGACGCAAACATGCTTTAACATACTGGAATATGGGCTCGAAATCATTGGCATTTGGCTTGGGCTTTTTACGGAGTACATATCTCACAAAACTAACCTCAAATTCAGGCCAAGTGGGTCATTTCGAGTCAAATAAGACTAATTTGGGTCGAATCCGATACCAGGGGCAAAACCGTCTTTTAGCGACCGAGTCAAAACCCGGTCAAAGAAACCAGCCGTGTCACCCCACGAATCTGGTTCGAGCTCAAACGCTACAAAAATCAACTACAAAAAATATTAAACAATTCCGTTAAGGATAGAATTCGATCTCAAGTAGGAATTCTATCCGAATACCCGATCAAACACTCGATCGAGCACAACATACTCGGCCGAGCACCCTCATTCCAGCCAAGATTCGTTTCTTCCCCACCAAGAAACGGAATTCTCGTTCCTTTCAACTTCTTACATTTCCTATCCTAATCGGTATTTCTTATCACCCAAACAAGAGTACCTATTCTAGCTTCAATTGAGAACCTCTCCTATAAATAGGACCCTCACACACACACATTGGATATACATTGAACATCGAGATCCATACACAACTCATACACACGTATACTCATAGCATCGAATAACCGTTAATACAAAACCCGAGATCACGCCGCCTAGACCCACGAAAACCGGCCACCTCTACCCGTCATACCCTACACGACCAAACCACCATAACTCACCAACATCATCTCGACGCTCCCGTGTCTAAACCACATTCCGGCGAGCCCGTTCCGAGAATTCAAAGCATGTAGGTTGAGGGTGTAAAATCAAACCCGACTTCTCCTTTCTCTCTTCCCTTCTCTCGTCTTTTCCTCGTCTCGTCGTCGTCGGTCGTACGTTTTATTAAGGGTCATCGTCGCATCTCTTATATTTTTTATAATAACGATATTACAAAACTATTTTCATATAAAACAAACGTTCTTAAAAATACGATATCGATTCTCTAGTCGAATATCGTATCAAAAAAGAACTAAATTAATCTCGTTGACGCTAAAAAAATCGTCACATGGTTTCATAAGACAAAACACGACGATTTTTAACGCGGAGAGAATCAAACATCGTTTTTCAGTTTAATTTTACAAAACGATTTTCAAAACTTTTCCTTTTTCAAAAAATCATTCCGAGTATTTGATATCAATTTCATAATCGAATATCGAATATAACGAATATCGCGAAATTAAATCGAGTATAAATCATGCAATATTTGTACGCGATTTAATAAAGTTATAAATTTTCCGAAAAATAATTTCGAAAACAGCTCGGGGCGCGCATCCCGGGCGAGTCGCCTTCTCGCGCGAGTCGCGTTCTTCCCGAGCGAGTCGCGTGATCCCCTGAAAACGCGACATAAATCAATTTCGTTCTAATTTTTCGAACATCAAACAAGCGGGTTTTCTCGATATATTTTATTTTTCCTTGACCTCAGTCAACGCGTGTTTAATTCATCACGTGTCATAAAACTTTTCAAAATCATGCATATCGTCGTATTTATATTTCTTTTATTCAATCGTTACTAACACGTTTGTTCATCTATTTAGCAACTTCTTTTCATCTTTTGTTTTATTATACTAAAACGAACCTCACATGGTAAAATACAACTTTGACGTTAATTTTAGATGCATTAAATCGACTTAGCAACCCATTCAATTTTTTGCATGTTTTGGGAAAATAATGTTTGCATATCATTCATCGTATTACTAACGCGCGTATTTCAAAATCAAACGATATCCTAGTAGAAGCCGCTAATGTGCGAGCGGGGTTGGGTGTTCTTTGTGAACTTCCCAAAACGTACCCGCACCCCTTACTTAGAACCATGGTTTCCGGATGCCCGAAACCATTGGCACACGAGAGTCATTCAATACAAGATATCCGATAACGTCGGTATCGGTATCAAATGCAAAGGGACGAACCCAATAAACTCTGACATCGGAATGGGCCATACTTTGTGCATGGTCCACTACGACATAGAGTGGGTTTGAATGGGCCCGAACTCCCACAAAGTTCGGTGGCAACTCCACTTCGATTTAAATTTCAATTCGATCCATTCTCATATGGAGATTCATTCGCCTCCCCAAACTCGCGCGTGGCCGCGTCGGGGTGGACCCATGTCATGTCCACAATTTGGCGACTTCGCTGGGGATTAACTGATGCGTGACTTACCATCGGCATCCTCAGGGTGAGACTCGAATAGAAATCGTTTGACTAGTACAATACGCGTTTTAGTTTTACGGTAAGCTACAAGATCAATTGACCCTGATGAGGCAGGACCAGATTGCCATTCTTACTCGGGTAAGCGCAGTCGAACAAGGAACTCCTAGAAGTGGGGTTGAAACCGATGGGCCGTTAGCTGAACTGGCCAGCGCGGTCCGCAAGCTGCAGGAACAGGTCCACACGACCACCAACAATACCATCCACACGAAGAATTCTCGTGCCTATTCGCCCTTGACTGATGAATTGCCCGCTAACCTCAACTTAACGGGCCTGCCAATGTTCGATGGGACTGAAGACCCGGTACTCCATATCCGGGCTTTCAAAGAATTCATGGCTGTTAAGGGGGTCAAGTCGACCATGTTCAAACATCTCTTTGCTTCTTCCCTGGAGAAGCACCCAAAAGCCTGGTACTACAGGCTTGATTCCAAGAAATACAAAACTTGGGATGACGTGGCAACATAATTTGCTCGGAACTACGCCGACAACACTGAGATCCAGACTACCATGCGTACTCTGGAGGTCATGGCCCAAGAGCCTAAGGAAGGTTTCACCAAATACCTTCAAAGGTGGAGGGCTGAAAGTGTGAAGCTGGTGGACAAGCCCAGCGAAAAAGTCTTGGTGGAGGCCTTTGTCAAAAACCTCCTCCCATCCTACCGGATCCATCTCCGGTATACCGTCATACCCAATTTCGCCACCTTAACTGAGATGGGTACGAGAATCGAAGACGATCTGAGGATAGAGAGCCTTACTAAGGCCTCTATTAAGGGATATCAAGGAGCCAGTTCGTCCTCCGGCAAGCCCGCAACTACAACTGCGGCCCGTAGCTTCTTTGACGAGGTCAATCTGCTAGACACCTTGACCAAGAAGAATACTTCGTCTCGAGTATTCACTGACATAGGGACTACCTATGCTCACGCCTTACAAAGGTTATCTTCTAAGGGCCTGATCCAACTGATAGGCCCAATTTCGGAAGTTCCCGTCGAAAAACGGTCCAAGAGCTATAACATCCAGGCCTATTGCCATTACCACCGAGGCAACGGGCACGACACTGAGAAATGCTGGAAATTGAAACATCTCATTCAGGACCTAATCGAAAGTGGAAAGATACCGTATACCTAGTGATAAGCCGAGTAACAAAAATAACCCCCTTGGAGCTCACGCCGTTTTTATTGGAGAAGTGATCGACTGTTCTTATCTCATTTCCCCTTTCATTCCCCAAATCAACGGGATATGGAATGACGATGAAAATGACGTTTACCTGGCTAAAGGGGAAGCTGTCCCCATCACCGTCGAAGAAATCCGGAAGGCTAAAACCAAGGCCCTGGCCGGCACACACGTCATCACAACCGGTCTTTCTACTCCGGGAACCGTCACTGAACCTGCCAGGACGGAACCTACACTCGAAGAACCAAATGCTGACACGACCATAGTCAGACAGCTAAAGAGGGTCCGGATCGATCTTACTATATGGCAGCTTTTGGTTAGTTCTCAAGAGCATCGGGCAACACTTACTAAGGCTCTCGATGAAATCAAGGTTGACTCGTTGGTTACCCCCACCAAAATGGTAGCCACTATTTTGCCTCACCTTCAAGGCAAATCCAAGGGAGAAGACCCGCTTATCACCTTCTCAGAATATGATCTTCCACCGTTCGGGGCCACCCATAACTTGGCCTTATAGATCACGGTGATCTGCCGGGACAAATATCTCCCCATGACCCTAATTGATGACGGGTCCGCTGTAAATGTCCTTCCCTTAAGGACTGCTAAGGCCCTTGGCATTACCGAGGCTGATTACCTTCCGACCGCACAAACTATTCAGGCTTTCAACGGAAGCCCAAAATCAGTTGCTGGGGCCGTTAAACTAACGATCATAACAGGCCCGATCGAGAAAGAGCTAGAGTTCTAGGTGATCGATGTCACCTCATCTTTCAATCTGCTACTCGGTAGACCGCGGATCCATGCGGTCAGAGCTGTATCCTCTACCCTTCACAGGAAGGTCAAGATCCCTCTACAAGATGGGATCATTACCCTCGAAGCTACCCCCATAGCCGTGTCAAGCTGCAACACGGTAGGCTCAACCGACCCGCGAGGTTTCAATTTCGTGGGAATGATCGAGGAAGAATATCTCTTTTAGCCTTATTTTACTACTAGCATCGACACGATGCTGCAAAACTTGGGCTACCTACCGGGGGCTACTTCAAGGCCATATCTTCCAGCTGGGAAGATTGTCGAGGTCCTGAATGACGGAGAGTCTCGGTTTGGTTTGGGCTACACCATGACCCAGGGAGATATGAAACGAGCAAACATAATCAAGTTTGTCACCCCGGTGTTCGGAGCCGTTCAAATGGGCCTTTATCAGCCCACTATCTCGTATCCCGAGACCAAGTTGGCTCGGGAATGCAATTTCATCCCGGATGATATCTTTGCCCTCATCCAGGCCGAGTCGAAGGAAGATTCAAACCATACCGACCCCATGCTGGGGCTCCTGTTCGGGGAAGATAAGATCATTCCAACCCCCTTGGAAGAGCTGGTAAGCCTAATTAATCCTTCGCAGCAGAAGGTTCGATCCAACCAAGCTGATCTCTGAAGTTGGCGCTAACACTGGAAAAAGGGCTTGGAGGAAGACGATCAAGTGGACCGACAACGAGGGTCGAGTCTACAAGCTCACTACCGGCGAGGGGGAAATGCTGGACAATGAATCCGAGTCTGAGTCAGAGTCAGAGTCGGAGTCTGAGTCCAAGTCTAGAGGGTCCAGTACTAGAATCGAGTCGGTAACCCCTTTTCCTTTAGTCACACTTGTGGGAGTCTCGGAGTCTGTCCCGAGAGCACTCCCCACCCCACCTCTGACCAACGATCAGATGACCGCTCTCTTTGAGCTGTTTTCAAAATTCACTATCAATAATAACGATAACCGTTCTGCTTACGACTTGTCTTATTCTCAAAACATTTTCAAAAATCTTACTTGCAATGACATTGAGAAACCCGACGAACAGGTACCGCTGTCTCCGCATCTAATCGAGCAACTCGAACAAAGGGAATCCCGAGATCCGGTAATTGAGGAAACTGATTCCATCAATGTAGGAACCCCTTTAGAGCCTCAGATGCTTAAGTTAGGTTTATCCCTAGATCCCAAGGAGAACCAACAATTCACGGATCTCCTCCATGAATTCAAAGACGTCTTCGCATGGTCCTACAAGGACATGCCGGGAATAGACCGGGAGATAGCCGAACACCGTATACCCATCAAAGACGGATGTAAGCCGGTAAAACAAAAACTCCGAAGAATGAGGCCCGAATGGTCTCTCAAAGTCAAAGAAGAAGTCGACAAGCAATTCAAAGCGGGCTTTATTCAAGTGTTTGAATATCCAGACTGGGTTGCAAACATTGTGCCGGTACCCAAGAAAGATGGCAAAGTACGAGTATGCGTAGACTTCCGGGACCTTAATAAGGCCAGCCCAAAAGACGATTTCCCGTTACCACACATCGATGTACTAGTGGATAACACGGCCGATCATGCCCTTCTATCCTTTATGGACGGGTACGCCGGGTATAATCAAATCAAAATGGCGGAAGAAGACATGAGTAAGACCACCTTCATTACACCTTGGGGTACTTACTGCTATACCGTGATGCCGTTTGGGCTTATCAATGCTGGTGCCACCTATCAACGGACCGCCACTACCTTATTACATGATATGATGCACAAGGAAGTGGAGGTCTACATGGACGACATGATCGTTAAGTCCAAAGATCGAAGCGGACACATCTCGGACCTAAGAAAATTTCACCCGATTAAGCAAGTACAACATGAGGCTAAACCCTCAAAAATGCAGTTTCGGGGTAACATCGGGTAAACTACTGGGCCATATCGTTAGCCAACGAGGCATCGAGGTTGACCCAGCTGGATAGACTTGTCGCGAGTCTCCAAATTAGTAATTTTATCCACTACCAACTCAAACTAATAGAAAGCGTAAGTAGGGGTCGAACCCACGAGGAAGGTGTAACGTCGATCAAATGTGTGTAGAGATTGTAACTAAAGTAACCAATTGGGGGGTGTTTTGATTTTTGATTCTAAGTCTACTAAAAGTAATGTGCAATATTATGATGATAAAAATATTATAAAACGAATCTTGGAACAATCGATTTCCACCAACAAACTAAGGATTGATCATTGACTCAATTACTCTAAATTGTCTTTGAATACTTTGTCATGTAAAATCACAATTTACCATTCCAATTAAGTATAGCTATTTACTACGGAAGCGTACACAAATAGCCCTTACGAAAATGATAACCTAGTCCAAGCGTCTAAGTTCAATCACAACGTAGAATAAATCATAGGAATTGACAAAGATAAACGATTGCATACACAAGCGGTCATACAATTCGATTCACACAAGTATTGTTTATTTATAAATCACCAACGATGAATCGGCATACAAATTGATGAAATATAATCGCTACAAATATCTAGGTAACATGAACAATCGGATTCTATTACCCAAGCTAGCAATTGATTATTAGAATAATTCTAGGTGATCAAACTAGAAATAAATTAACAATCAAACAATTATATAAAACAATACTTGATATTCAAAAGACAAAATAGAGATTAAAGTCTTACAATCAACTTAGTTTGAAGGTTTCAATCTCCTATTCCAAGAATTGGGAATTTAGCCTTCCATGAATGTTGAGAAAAAGCAATGGAAAATACGAAATTCTATGTGGAAAAATGATGAATAATCTCTAATGTGTGTTGAGTTCTAGTAGTAATGGAAAAGTGATAGATAAAAACGAATGTCTAATTCTCCTCATAAAGTACTAAGTTAATGTAATAAAAACAAGTGTAACATCAAATAAGAGAATCCGAAGAGACATGGTGCAGTCCAGCCGCTATAAGCGGAGTCAGCCATTCGTTGCGGCTCCCCCATCTCAATTCTTCTTGGCGGGCTGATCTATCCGCATAGAGCGGATCCAGCCGCTTAAAGCGGCTTTCATTTTCTTCCGTGTTTGCTTCCTTGCTTGACTCGTGCCTTGACCTATGGTGTTTGGGCCTTGACTCTTCCATCAAATACAACTCCTTATGCTTCTCTTGGCCCATGTCAACCATCACAACTTCACCTTACTTCACTAGTCCAATACAAGTTACACATTATCTCAAAATAACACATAACTCGAAATAAACACCGTTGAAAATAAGATATACAATAAAGCTCTTCAAACACCTTCTCCAAGCAACAAAACTAGCACAAATTATATCATCTTACACGATACAAAATGCGTCTCATCAAACTCCCCCATGCTTAGACCTTTTCTCGTCCTCGAGTAAACCCGAGAACGAAGCAATGAAACCCACACCAAGGTCTACAAAGCAAAGCATGAGTAGTTTGCTTCAGATTCAAATGCCACAACCAAAAAAAAAACGACTCTCTAATCACGCTCTCACTCCCCCTTCTTATATCCTCCCTCATAGAAGTGTATGGTCACCACAATGATACACACAACATCACAACATATCGACCACAACACAAAATACTTCACTTCATCAACCAACTCTCAACAACAAACTACATGTCATATATGAAAAATGAAAAGCACAATGTAGTATATTACTTCGTTTCATCATCAATCTCCACCCATACCCCCCTTATTTCTCCAAAATAACAAAAATCCTAACCCGAATCTCCCTTCAAACCTCCTTATGCCGCCATCTCCAATAAAGAACAAGTAACCAAGTAACTTTTTTTTTCTTAAATCCCTCATTTTGCCTAGATCGCCCGCCCTTGCGGGTTTTTGATCTAGCTATTATTCCTTACACTACTCTCATGGCACACTTCTCAATTCTTCTTTTTACCCGGAGCGCCCTTTCGGGTTTTCACTCCGTCCTCGGCCATTTGCCCAATCTTGCCTAGGCGCCCGCCCTTGCGGGTTTTCACCTAGCCAGGTCATTATTCTTTCTTTCTTTTTTTTTCCCGTTTTTTTTTTCCGTTTTTTTTTGATATATACAAGTGAAATTCCCTCCCCCATGCTTAAGCTTCACATTGCCCTCAATGTGAGAAACAACAAAAAGTAAGACATAGAGAAAGGAAAGAATACGTACCAAAACAAATCAAGGACCGGAGGAATCTCCGGTATCAACATTCGTGGAGGTGCCCGCCTCCTCGCTAGCAACCCGAGCCTCAACATCATTCTTCAAAGATCGAACAAGCTCATGGGTCGCAAAAAGCACATCAGTAAGTGTCTTTAGCTTAGCATCTGTCTCTATCCTCCAAGCGTCGGACCGCTCCACCCAACTATCAACCGAGTCCTTCAAAGCTTGAAAAGATAGGAGTCTAGAAGTGAGTGAACTAGGTTGCGCCCTTTCAACATCACCCGATTCCTCATCACCACTACCACTTGCCTCATTAGCATTACTCCCCTCACCATCACTCTCACTAGCGGCACTCTTCTCGACATGTGGAGTGCTCGGATCAATCGTTGTATCAACCTCGACATCGGGTGGGATAAAATAATCCACCGCCATCTTACCATAGGTAAGAGCTTTATCGTTTGATCGAGGCAAAGTCAAGTAACGTGCATGATCCGGTCCCCAACACCAGTCATAAGTGCCAACTGTCTCACGATGTCTCAACATATCCATGCCCACCAAGCAATTCACATCCATAAGATAATGATCTCCCAAGGGAAGATCATTAGCCGTAATATTAATCCCTAAATGCTTCATAATGAGTGATACCATTCCCCCGCCACCAATTCTACCACCTCTGGGCTTGCGTTGAGATTCAGAAGCCGACACAAAAAGATTTATCCAATCCGGTACTCCCTTGCCCTCGGGGGTCATTGCCCACAAATATCCAAAATAAGGCTTAGGAACCTTAGTGGGCTCTCCTCGACAAAGAAAAGAATTAGCAAGAAGTCGGTGGGCGAGGCGAAGACACGGATGAGGGATGGTGGAGCTCACCTCACCCTTCTTGTTAATAGCTTGTTTCCCGGTCACCTCAAACCACCATTTCGGTGTGGTATAGCCATTAAGACCCTCATATATCTCTCGATTCTTCTCTACAACGCCAAAGGCTACTCTCAAATCATCCATCGTCATCTCACACACCTTCCCCTTCAACTTAAACTTAATTTTTGTCACCACATCTTTTACTCGCACCACCGTCAAAGTAGACAAGAACTCCAAAGTGTATCGACGGTAGGTGGGTACTCCCTTCGTCATGAATCCCTCCAAACCAACATTTTTCAACAAAGCCTCCATCACCTCAAACAAACCCAACTCCTCCAAAGTCGGAATACTAAGAAATTTAGTCTTCGACATCGCCCTATTATGCAAATCGTCCTATATTACTCCTTGATCATCGATCAAATGAGCAGGTTTAGATATAGGAATGCGGTTAGTAGCTTTAGTGGGTTTTTTTGTTGAGGGTTTGGTGATTTTTCGGGATTTAGCGGGGGTTTTAGGTGTAGGGCTAGACACGGTTTTTCTTTTGGCTCGAGCCATAATTGACAAAAAATCGACAATAAAGACTCAACACGACTCTTGGAATGACTAAGACACTTCTCACACACTCACGATACCTCTCTTAATTGACCAAGTCAAAATCACTCTTTACTAAGTACTTACATAAATTGGAAAAGACTCATAGCATTGAAAACCGTGCACACACCACTCACTACAAACTGACACGGCTTTATGACACGTAAAAGTCTGCCCACTCAAAGACTAATACCCTCATGAATGAAAAATATCTCACACAGCTGCAATTCTCACACTCACTCTCACTCGTCGGCTCCCTCAGCACACTCACAAACGGCCTCACAAACAGCAACACGACACAACAGCCCTCAGAAACACAAAGGCAACAACGAATTCCAACAAAAATCTCCAAATTCAAAGCAAGAACCGAAATTGAAGCTGAGAATGAAAGGAGAAACATGAAAAAAAATAAAATTCGTACCGAACCGAATTGGCAGCAAGGACGCCCAAAACGTACCCAAAACACACCTAGCTTTGCGAAATCAGACAGAAAATAACCCCACCCACCAGAATTCGTACAGGGAATAGATTCCGACTCAACGGAACGGACCAGAGGCGTGAGTCGAAATTAGGGCAGCAAGGTTCGAAGGTTCCGTTCGAGATTGAACGGAATGAGCTGGAAAGTTCGAAGTTCAACGGAATGAACTGGAAATTGAACCGAACTGGCAGATTTTGCAGAGAACCCACCCACAGACTGGAAATTGAGCAGAAAACGCACCCACAACACGGAGTAAGTGAATGGTATTACACAATTTTGAACTGAGTGATGGAATTTGGGGAATTTTCGATGTGCGCTGGGGTCCGCTCTTGTTGTCGTTCTGTTTTTTTTTTTATTTGAAAACGAGAAGAATGAGGAAAGGAGGAAGGAGGAAGAAGAAGATGGAGATGAAGAAGGGAAGAAGAAGAAGATGATATTGAATGCTGATTGATGATGATGGCTGCTGCTATTTAATTTTTTTTTAATGTAACGTAACAACAGGGGAAGAAGGAAATTAGGGATAGAACAATACCTCACAGGCTCACATTGAGATTCGGACCGTACGAAGCGGTTATAGCCGCTTTAAGAGGCGAAAATTGAAATAATTGATGAGACGGCCCGATTTGTCCGCTTCAAGTGGCTCTGTCGGCTACAAGTGGACACCCTTGAGTTGCCGTCTTTCAATCCTCCGACAGCTTACTTGATTTTTTTTTTATCTTTTTTTTTCCTAAGACAAATAAAACTATATTAATAAATATGATGTCCGAATCTAAAAAGAAAAAAAATTAAATCGCTATACTACGAAAATAAAATAAAATACCGAAAATAAAATAAAAATAAAAATAAAATAAAATAAAAAGATCGGGTTGCCTCCCGATAAGCGCCTTATTTAACGTCGCGGCTCGACAGAGAATGAGATTAATCCACGTAAATTGGATTGAAAAGATCAATATGCTCAACCGCTTCCACTTGAAATCCTTCTAAATACGGTTTAAGTCGTTGTCCATTGACTTTAAATATCTTGTCTGTAGCGAGACTACGGATTTCCACCGCTCCATGTGGAAAAACTTGAGTGACAACAAACGGTCCCTCCCATCGGGATCGAAGCTTACCCGGAAATAACCTGAGACGGGATTGATAGAGCAACACCTTTTGGCCAACACTAAAAATTTTCCGTGAAATCATTTTATCGTGCCACGCCTTAGTACGCTCCTTGAAAATCACCGCATTTTCATACGATTCATTCCGAATCTCCTCCAGCTCTTGCAATTGGAGCTTCCGGTACTCACCCGACTCATCCATCTTCATATTTAAAGTTTTTACCGCCCAATAAGCTTTGTGCTCTAGCTCAACGGGAAGATGACACGTCTTACCAAATACCAACCGATACGGTGACATCCCAATTGGAGTCTTGTAGGCGGTACGGTAGGCCCATAACGCATCCTCAAGCCTCAAGCTCCAATCTTTGCGGTTCGAATTCACCGTTTTCTCCAAGATGGACTTCACTTCTCTATTGGATACCTCCGCTTGTCCATTTTTTTGAGGATGGTAAGCGGTAGAGACTTTGTGAGTGACAGAGTATTTTTTCAATAACGCATCTACCGTCCGATTACAAAAATGAGTGCCTCTATCACTTATCAATGCTCTCGGAATCCCAAACCTACAAAAGATGTTCGACTTCGCAAAATCTGCAACAATTTTAGCATCATCAGTCCTAGTGGGTTTAGCTTCAACCCACTTTGATACATAATCGACCGCAAGGAGAATATTCAAGAAACCATGAGACATGGGGAATGGACGCATAAAATCGATTCCCCATACATCAAAAATTTCACAATATATCATAAGAGTTTGAGGCATCTCGTTACGGCGAGAAATGTTACCACTACGTTGACAATTATCACAAGATTGAACAAAGCCATGAGCATCTAGAAATAAGCTCGGCCAATAAAATCCACAATCAAGTACCTTCCGAGCCGTCCGCCTTGCTCCAAAATGTCCCCCACAGGCATAGGAGTGACAAAAATCAAGGATAGAGCCTACCTCACTCTCCGGAATACATCTTCTAACAACTTGATCTGCGCAATGCTTCCATAGATAAGGATCGTCCCATACATAGTACTTGGCATCACTCCTAATCTTCTCTTTTTGTGATTTTGAAAAACCTGTAGGAAATTCATTAGAGACAAGAAAATTCACAAGATTAGCATACCAAGGAGAAACTGAAGAAAGAGCAAATAAAGTTTCATCGGGAAATGTGCCCCGAATTGGCTCGATAGCTCTCTCCTCATCATGCACCAAATGACTCAAGTGGTCAGCTACCACATTTTCTGCTCCCTTCTTGTCTTTGACCTCAATGTCAAATTCACTCAACAATAGAATCCAACGAATCAACCTCGGTTTTGCCTCTTTCTTAGCCATCAAATACCTAAGAGTGGCGTGATCAGTGTACACCACAACTTTGGTACCAAGTAAGTACGATCGGAACTTCTCTAAGGCAAAAACTACCGTCAACATCTCCTTCTCGGTAGTGGAGTAGTTCTTCTGAGCTTCATTAAGAGTCATGGAGGCATAGTAAATCACATGAGGCACTTTCCCAACTTTTTGACCCAAAACGGTGCCTAGTGCATAGTCACTGGCATCACACATGAGCTCAAATGGAAGGGACCAATCCGATGCTTGTATGATTGGAGCCGAGGTTAACTTCATCTTCAAAAGATCAAAAGCTTCCTTGCAAGCCAAATCAAACTCAAAATCCACATCCTTTTGCAATAACTTGCACAACGGTGAAGCAACTTTGGAAAAATCTTTGATAAACCTTCGGTAAAAACCTGCATGTCCAAGGAAAGAACGCACTTCACGCACATTAGTGGGGTAAGGAAGAGATTGAATTGTATCGATTTTAGCTTTATCGACTTCAATGCCTTTAGATGAGACCACATGCCCTAACACAATACCTTGTTCCACCATAAAATGGCATTTTTCAGAATTTAGAACAAGATTAGTATCAACACATCTCTTAAGAACAAGAGACAAACGCGACAAGCAATGATCAAAAGAATCACCATGCACAGTAAAATCATCCATGAAAACTTCAATAAAGTTCTCCACATATTCAGAGAAAATACTAACCATGCATCGTTGAAAAGTCGCTGGGGCATTACATAACCCGAAAGGCATGCGACGATACGGAAACGTGCCAAATGGGCAAGTAAAAGTGGTCTTCTCCTGATCCTCAGAAGCAATTGCTACTTGAAAGAAGCTAGAATAACCATCTAGAAAGCAATAATAAGCCTTACCGGCAAGCCTTTCAAGCATCTGATCAATGAATGGCAAAGGAAAGTGATCCTTTCTAGTCACCGCATTTAGCCTACGGTAGTCAATGCACACTCTCCACCCATTTTGCACTCGGGTGGGAACCAACTCTCCTTGATTATTTTCAACGACCGTCACACCGGACTTCTTAGGAACAACTTGGGTTGGACTCACCCATTTGCTATCGGAAATAGGGTATATCATACCCACTTGCAAAAGTTTCAAGATCTCTTTCTTAACTACCTCCATCATCGGTGGATTCAACCTCCGCTGCGGTTGTCTCACGGGCTTAGAATTATCTTCTAACAAGATACGATGCATACACATGGTAGGACTAATACCCTTGATATCGGCAATAGTCCACCCAATGGCAAGTTTGTGCTCTTTTAGAACTTCAAGAAACCTTCCCTCTTGGTCCTTGGTGAGTTTACTAGAGATAATGACGGGCAATGTATCTCCATCACCAAGAAATGCATATTTCAAATGGCTCGGCAAAGGTTTTAACTCCACAACTGATGCCTGCACAACTGAAGGTAACAACTTTTCACTAGATAAGGTTAGTGAAATTGGTTTAGAAAAATGAGGCATAATTGGAAATTTCTCATGCTCGGTTAAAGCAGCAACAACTTCCTGCAAGTTAGTACTCATAGAAAAATCCAATTCATCACAAACCAAGCTATTATCAAGAGCAACTTGCAACTCATATTCACCATCCAAGTTGAAAATATCCTGCGCTATAGGTTCAAACACATCAATGGAAAAGCAAGAGTGATCATCACGTGGATACTTCATGGAATCATAAATGTTGAACTTAACCACTTGACCATCCGACTCCATGGTAAGAGAACCATTTGAAACATCAATTTTAGTACTTGCAGTTTTCAAGAAAGGCCGACCTAACAAAATAGGGGCCGCATGTGAATCATGATCCATATCAAGTACGTAAAAATCTGCAGGAAATATCAACTTATCTACCATCACAAGAACATCCTCAACCACCCCCTTAGGATAGGCATTAGAACGATCGGTCAATTGTATCACCACCCCCGTTTTATGTAATGGACCTAGTTTCAAAGATTGATACAAAGAGTATGGCATCACATTAATAGAGGCTCCTAGGTCTAACATAGCATTTGGGAATGTAGTGTCTCCTACGGTACAAGGTACGGTGAACATACCCGGATCACTACATTTGGGGGGTAATTTACGTTGGAACACTGCCGACACATGCTCACTAACCTTTACCTTTTGGACACCCTTTAACTTTTGGTTCCTTTTGATAGTGCATAAATCCTTAAGAAATTTAGCATACCTAGGAACATTTTTCAACAAATCTAACAAAGGAATGTTTACCTCACACTTCCGAAAAGTTTCATAGACATCCTTATCTTGCATAGGACGACTCTTCCTCTTTAAAGCTTCGGGAAATGGTGGGACATCCTCATAGACGGGTGTTGAAATGGGTGTTGTTTCCTCCTTTTGAACTATTGATGGGGTGACACTAGGCTCAACCACCAACTCTTCTTCCTCTTGCTCAATAATATCCTTAAACTTTGATTCCGGCCCGGGTAACTCCTTACCACTTCTCAAGGTAATAGCACTTGCATTTGGTTTAGGATTAGGAATGGTTTGAGAAGGTAACTTCCCAGAATCTCGTGCTTCAAGTCTCCCAAGAGTTCTAGACATTTGCCCAAATTGATTCTCCAAGTTTTGAATGCTAGATTTTGTCTCTTGTTGGAATTGAACTTGATTAGCTTGCATAGTAGCAACATTAGAAGTGAGAGCCCGAATCATGTCCTCCGTGGACATAGATGGAGTAGAAGAAGATTGTCCTTGTGTAGGAGTGGGAGTAGGAGTAGGAGTAGGAACTTGTTGACCAAATGAAGAAGGAACTTGTTAACCAAATTGTTGTGGAGTAGGAACTTGTTGACCAAATTATTGACCAAATTGTTGACCAAATTGTGGTCTAGGGATAAAATGAGGTCGGACTTGACCAAATTGTTGAGATGAGGCTTGTTGACCAAAGGAAGAGGACCCTTGAAATTGTTGACCCGGAGGTTGTAAACCCCCATGTGGATTCCTATATTGGAAACCGGGATGATCTCTTCTCATAGAATTATAATAAGGATCAAACCTCTTTTGAGATTGGCCAAAGACCCCCGCTGCATTAACTTCTTCTATTGTATCTTCTTGCATGAGTGGGCATCTATCAGCAACGTGCCCATTAGAAGAGCAAATGCTACAAGCTTTCACTTGTTGTCTATTTGCCATCATCATTTCTTTCATCAAAGTGGTCAAATCCTCCACCATATTTTCCAATGAAGTGCTAGAGCTTGTGTTAGCCATACTCACTCTTCTTGTATTGGATCTCACATTAAAGTGACGTGAACTTTCGGCAAGCTCACCAATCAAGGCAATTGCATCACCCGGATTCTTATTGATAATACCGCCTCCACTAGAGGAATGTACCATGCGAGCATCCTCCGAGGTCAACCCTCCAACAAAATAGAGGATAAGATCTTGTTCACTATACCCATGGTAAGGACAACATGCACAAAGCTTCTTAAAGCGCTCCCAATAGTCATAGAGTGTCTCATCATCTTTTTTATCAACATTAGAGATCTCCTTCTTGATATGTGAAGACTAGGAAGCGGGGAAATATTTCTCTAGAAAAGCTTTTTTCATGTGTCCCCATGTTGTGATACTACGCGGTGGAAGGTAGTATAACCAATCCCGAGCGGAATCCTTTAGTGAAAATGGAAAAGCTCGTAGCTTTATTTGCTCCTCGGTCACCCCATTCGGCTTCATACTTGTGCATACAACATGAAATTCCGATAAATGCTTGTTTGGATCTTCTCCACTTAACCCATGGAACGAGGTAATAAATGGATCAACCCCGACTTCAACTCGAATGTTGCATTTTCCGCCAAAGCCGGAAAGGTAATACAAAGAGGTTGCTGAGTAAGGTCGGGAGCGGTGAGCTCCCTCAAACTTCTAGTCTCTCGCGCCATTTTGATCTCTTGTTTCTCTTCTTTCTTATCTTGATTGTCAAATTGAAGCTTCCTCCTAATTTCTCTTCTTATCTGAAATAGAGTTTTCTCCAATTCTGGATCAAAATCTAACAATTTTTTATTAGTAGAACGAGTGTCTGGCATATACCGAACACCGAAATAAAGAAATATTTACACAACACACAAACAATCAACGAATAAAAATTGCCTTCCCCGGCAACGGCGCCAAAATTTGGCTAGACTTGTCGCGAGTCTCCAAATTAGTAATTTTATCCACTACCAACTCAAACTAATAGAAAGCGTAAGTAGGGGTCGAACCCACGAGGAAGGTGTAACGTCAATCAAATGTGTGTAGAGATTGTAACTAAAGTAACCAATTGGGGGGTGTTTTGATTTTTGATTCTAAGTCTACTAAAAGTAAAGTGCAATATTATGATGATAAAAATATTATAAAACGAATCTTGGAACAATCGATTTCCACCAACAAACTAAGGATTGATCATTGACTCAATTACTCTAAATTGTCTTTGAATACTTTGTCATGTAAAATCACAATTTACCATTCCAATTAAGTATAGCTATTTACTACGGAAGCGTACACAAATAGCCCTTACAAAAATGATAACCTAGTCCAAGCGTCTAAGTTCATTCACAACGTAGAATAAATCATAGGAATTGACAAAGATAAACGATTGCATACACAAGCGGTCATACAATACGATTCACACAAGTATTGTTTATTTATAAATCACCAACGATGAATCGGCATACAAATTGATGAAATATAATCGCTACAAATATCTAGGTAACATGAACAATCGGATTCTATTACCCAAGCTAGCAATTGATTATTAGAATAATTCTAGGTGATCAAACTAGAAATAAATTAACAATCAAACAATTATATAAAACAATACTTGATATTCAAAAGACAAAATAGAGATTAAAGTCTTACAATCAACTTAGTTTGAAGGTTTCAATCTCCTATTCCAAGAATTGAGAATTTAGCCTTCCATGAATGTTGAGAAAAAGCAATGGAAAATACGAAATTCTATGTGGAAAAATGATGAATAATCTCTAATGTGTGTTGAGTTCTAGTAGTAATGGAAAAGTGATAGATAAAAACGAATGTCTAATTCTCCTCATAAAGTACTAAGTTAATGTAATAAAAACAAGTGTAACATCAAATAAGAGAATCCGAAGAGACATGGTGCAGTCCAGCCGCTATAAGCGGAGTCAGCCACTCGTTGCGGCTCCCCCATCTCAATTCTTCTTGGCGGGCTGATCTATCCGCATAGAGCGGATCCAGCCGCTTAAAGCGGCTTTCATTTTCTTCCGTGTTTGCTTCCTTGCTTGACTCGTGCCTTGACCTATGGTGTTTGGGCCTTGACTCTTCCATCAAATACAACTCCTTATGCTTCTCTTGGCCCATGTCAACCATCACAACTTCACCTTACTTCACTAGTCCAATACAAGTTACACATTATCTCAAAATAACACATAACTCGAAATAAACACTGTTGAAAATAAGATATACAATAAAGCTCTTCAAACACCTTCTCCAAGCAACAAAACTAGCACAAATTATATCATCTTACACCATACAAAATGCGTCTCATCACCAGCCAAAATCAAGGCCATTACCGAGATGCAGCCTCCCAAAACCGAAAAGGAGATAAGGGGGTTTCTCGGAAAAGTCCAGTATATCAGCCGTTTTATTTCAAAGCTAACCATGGTATGTGAGCCCATTTTCAAGAAACTGAAAATAGTAGAACGGGTGTTGTGGGACGATAAATGTCAAATGGCTTTCGATAAAATCAAGGAAATTCTGTCTTCACCGCCAGTATTAATGCCACCTCAACCTGGTCTACCTTTGTCGTTATATCTAACAACAATCGAGACAGCCATGGGGGCTATGCTGGCCCAGACAGTCGTAGAATACGAGTGTAAATATACAATGCTCGAAAAGACGTGCCTAGCCTTCGTTTGGGCCACTAAAAAACTCCGACACTATATGCTCAGTCACGAAGTGCACGTGTTATCCAGAATGAATCCTATCAAGTATCTATTCGAAAAGCCCATCCTCAGTGGCAGGATATCGAGATGGACTTTAATGCTAGCTGAGTTCGACCTCAAGTTCGTACCATTAAAAGCCATCAAAGGCCGGGTAGTAGCCGAGTTCCTTGCCGATAGTCCAATATCCGAGGAGGGACATACTGATACTTGGGCCTTTCCGGATGAAGATATATTCCATATTGACACAGAAACATGGGATTTATATTTCGATGGGGCGTCCAACTTCCGAGGATTTGGGGTCGGGATTTTGCTGATCTCACCACAAGGGGAGCACACTCCGTTATCCATAAAACTGGACTTTGATGTGACTAACAATGCAGCCGAATATGAAGCATGCATTCACGGGCTGCAAGCCGCCGCTGATTTAGGAGTAACAAACCTCCGAGTCCACGGTGACTCATCTTTAGTCATCAATCAAGCTCTCCAAAAATGGAAAACTCGGAACGCCAATCTCGTAGCTTACCAAGCGCGTGTAAGGGTTCTCGAAAAGCAGTTCCAAAAGGTAGAATACATCTATCTACCTCGGGAAGAAAACCAGTTTGCGGATGCGCTTTCCAAATTGGCATCTTTACTGAATATCCCGGAGCACCTGACCAGCATGCCGATTTGCGTCGAAAGACGGTCCAAGCCGGCATATATCAATGCTATCCAAGATATCAAAATAACTTATCCGGAACCTTGGTACCAGGCTGTTCTGACCTACCTAACGTCGGGAGAATATCCTCTGGGATTTGAAAGCCGGGCCAAGAAAGCCCTGCGAAGGTGGGCCACCCATTTCATCCACACAGACGATGGACAATTATACAAGAAGACGGCACAGGGGGCTTTACTCCTATGCATCGACAAAACGCAGGCCGAAAAGGTCATGGCCGAAGTACACGATGGTGAAAACGGTCCGCATATGAACGCCCATTTGCTAGCCCGAAAAATCGCGAGACTCGAGTACTATTGGAATAGCATGGAAACCGACTGCCAGTTATATGTCAAACACTGTCATAACTGTCAGATTTTCGCCAACGTCCAGCATATGCCGTCATCCCTATTATATACTATGACATCACCATGGCCATTTTCAACATGGGGAATTGATATAATTGGGAAGGTGAACCCTTCCGGGATGGGGGGTCACTGTTTCATTTTAGTGGCTATCGACTATTTCACCAAATGGGTTGAAGCCGAGTCATATCGAATTTTGAATGCCAAACATGTGGCCAAATTCATCCAAGATAAGATTATATATCGATACGGGATCCCGCACGAGTTCATCAGTGATCACGGGACCCATTTCCAAGCTGAAACTGCTACTTTGCTAGCAAAATATAAGATTCAAAGGCATACATCTTCACCTTACCGCCCCCAAACAAATGGAGCGGTAGAGGCAGCTAATAAAACAATTGTCACCATACTTAAGAAGATGATTGATAATTACCAGGACTGGCCCGACAAAATTCCTTTTGCCTTATGGGGGTACCGAACCTCAATTCGCACCGCAACCGGAGCAACTCTATATTGTCTGACATATGAAATGGAAGCGGTCCAACCAGTCGAGCTAGAAGTACCATCCCTCAGGATTTTACTTGAAAGCCAAGTGCCTGAAGCAGATTGGGTCCAAGCCCGATACGATTCGTTGATTCTTTTGGACGAACGACGATCCCAAGCCCTTAACAATATCCAGATATACCAGAAAAGGATACAACGGGATTTCAACAAAAGAGTTAGGCCCAGAAATATTAAAGAGGGCGATCTAGTCCTAAAATTTGTCCGGGCCTTGCTACCAGTCGACCCAAGAGGGAAATTCAAACCCAATTGGGCTGGACCGTATCTAGTAAAGAAGGTTTTATCATGAGGAGCGGTAATGCTGACGGACTTGGACGGGAACGAATTCGTCAACCCAACCAACTTGGACCAGTTGAAACGCTACTACCCCTAAACCTTATCTCAATGTCATTTGCTAAAAGTTAATAAAAATTTGTCTTTTTATAAATTTCCAAAAAATTATAAGCTAGTCAATAAGTTAGGATTACTTATCCTACTGTCGCGCATCTCGAACTAATAGTCTTGATGTATTTCGAAAAATTGCAAAATTCTATGTTGGAACTACGTTTGGTTTAATTCCACTAATTGTGGATACGTATGCAGCCTCTCAAAAGGGTACAACCACTGCAATAACGAAAAGACAGGAACGGTTTTCACTAATATGTCTAAAATCACACCACCAAAAATAATAGTACTACTTAAATAATAAAATTTAGGAGACTATTGCTCGTGCATTTTGCCTTTCCCTTTGTCTTTGGGGTCGCGTGGAGCCCGAAGTCGACGGGGTGGGGGCGAGCGCTCCCGGATCACAAGTGGGACCTCTTTAGCTCGAACCCGTTTCTTCGACTACGGGTCTTCTGCTACTTGCACTGGTCCAAGCCGAGCCCGTACGTGCTCGGGTAGTCTGTCTCGAGGACCAAGTCGGTCTTGAACCGCCAGTCTTGGGCCAAGTCTTTTTTCCAGATCTGTCAGAGGGCTCACCTTCCCCCGTGCACCTTTAGTACTGGACCCTTCAGTCCGAGTCCTATTTTTTCCCTTCTGGCCTGACATTAGCCGAACTAAGGTAGCTGGAGTATCACCATCATCAAAGAAGCCCCGGTTATCTTTAGCTTGTTCTCGGCGCAACAGGTCAAAAGCCTCGTCAGTCTCCAGGGCAGCTAGGGCTTTGGCAGAATCCGCCTTTGTCCACTTCATATTAGAATTCGATACCCAGATTGAGTGGAGAGTCTTGGGAACAGACCAAGTAGCCAGGGTATACCACCTCTGCATCCAGGTGTCACACATTACATCCGTCAGCTGAGTAGATTCACTCACGACCGCCTCGATTTCCGGGATTCTTTGGGCCCGACCATATTGCCTAAGTATGCGACCGGGGTAAAGGTGGATTGTCTGCCTAAAAGATAAGATCACCTGATATCGCGCCCTATCTGTTGATTCTAAACCGGTCCGAACATAAATGGGCCACCAGGGTACGGTCCAGCGGATCAATGGGCCTCCATGGAAAGACAGCACTTCGTCCCAGTATTTTTGAGTATTAAGGCGAGAAAAGTCAACGGTCTGTCTCCTCGTCATCACTTGATTGGGGCGATATCGGCTTGCGTCAAGGGGAGGATCCACGATCGATAGCCTCTCGAATAGCCAAAGCTGAAAAAAATCAAAAATCGCGAAAAGTCAAAAATCGCGAGAAACCGCAAAAAAGGGAAAAAAATCGCAAAAATCGCAAAAATCGAGAAAACCGCGAAAAAAATCGAGAAAACCGGAAAAATCGAAAATTGCGGAAAAATTGGGAAAATCAAAAAAAAAAAAAAATCAATATACCTGTAGAAGACGGGTACTCCCAATCAGCCGGATCGACGAATCCCTTTTACGATTATCCAAGCCTTGGATAATTTCTCCCGTAATCAGCCAAACCAGGTTGTGCTCCGTTTCCATCAAGTCAACCACGGTGAAGAGTCGGACATGGCCCATACAAGATAACAGGTCCATATGACCTTCGAAGGCATAAACATGAAGCATACAAAAAGCAAAGGCCCTACGGCTATGGACCGGCCTGACCCGGACGTCATGTGGGTTCATGAATTTTTCATCCAAATTGATCAAGGAGACGGTGTCTCCTTCCAGCATACGAGATACCTCCATATGAGAAAGCCCTAAAAATTCCCGTAATTTCCTCCTCGGGTCATGAACCGAAAACGGGATAGCAGGGCGAAGTATGGGATTCCATCCTCCTACGGCGGCAATTTCTTCAGGAATAGGACAAATTTCGCCTCGAGGAAAGCCAAAGACGTGATAAGTATCGTCCCAATAGGACAGACAAGCATCCAGAAAGTGACGATCCACTTGCATCTGACGGATTGTGAACAATTGAGTAATACTATTCTGATTCAGAATAACTTTATCTGTGTCTCTGAAGTATCGGGACCAATCTTGCAGCATTCCGATTAATCGGTCGATTCCCATAATTGGATTTCTAAAAAAGAGAAGAATAAGATTCTCGGGCTTGTTTCTCTTTAAGAAGGAGGGAATTGTGAGAGTTATGAAAAATTGAAAGCAAGGGAAGGGTATTTATAGCATTAAACCCAGACTTTCCTCCTTGCTTTAGGATTCCTAATCCCAGAGGATTTAGCATACAGGCACTATCCTAGAGTCTAGCTAAGTCATCCTGAGCATTCCTATTCCTATTCAGAGTCAAAAAACACTCTATTGTTTTCAAAGTTTCTCTGCATTCAAAGTCTTCTTAAAAATTTCTATTCCTCAGCGCGAGTCATTTCTCCTAGAAATGCTACATGCAAAGTCTTGCATAAATCATATACATGGACGATTCAAGCAGAGCCTTACAACTAACTCCCCAGCGGCATTTAACGGGATGGGCCCACATATAGGCGCACCCAGAACTTATACGAAAAGTCTGATTCCCCACGGAGTTATCATCATCAGCTCAGGTATGCTTTCCAACTTATGGCTGGCGAGCCCTCTTACGCAAGTCTACTGGACTATAAATGACCCGACCGGAAGTCTGCCAGGTCTTAATCTTTGATTGACCTGGTAGCTACTCTGACTTTTGCCCTGTCCAAGCCTCAGTCAGAGTGGGGGCTCTGTAGACACCCACATTTGGCTGCCAGGTGTCTATAGCAGTTTCCGACAAACACCCGATGATGATCGGACGCAAACATGCTTTAACCTACTCGAATATGGGCTCGAAATCATTGACATTTGGCTTGGGCTTTTTACGGAGTACATATCTCACAAAACTAACCTCAAATTCAGGCCCAATGGGTCATTTCGAGTCAAATAAGACTAATTTGGGTCGAATCCGATACCAGGGGCAAAACCGTCTTTTAGCGACCGAGTCAAAACCGGTCAAAGATATTTTCCGAGACACAGAAACCAGCCGTGTCACCCCACGAATCTGGTTCGAGCTCAAACGCTACAAAAATCAGCTACAAAAAATATTAAACAATTTCGTTAAGGATAGAATTCGATCTCAAGTAGGAATTCTATCCGAATACCCGATCAAACACTCGACCGAGCACAACATACTCGGCCGAGTACCCTCATTCCAGCCAAGATTTGTTTCTTCCCCACCAAGAAACGGAATTCTCGTTCCTTTTAACTTCTTACATTTCCTATCCTAATCGGTATTTCTTATCACCCAAACAAGAGTACCTATTCTAGCTTCAATTGAGAACCTCTCCTATAAATAGGACCCTCACACACACACATTGGATATACATTGAACATCGAGATCCATACACAACTCATACACACGTATACTCATAGCATCGGATAACCGTTAATACAAAACCCGAGATCACACCGCCTAGACCCACTGTTGTGTGCTAAATTTAGACCGTTTTTCCTCCCATTTAGACCCGTTTTTCCCTCGTTTTGCGAGTCTTGAGTGTGATTATCGCCATATTTTGCGTACTTCTCGCATTAGCGTCCCTCTTGTGCGTTTTACGTGTTTTTGGTAGTTTTTTTTATCAATTTTGATAGGTTTTGCTACAAAACTCACGATTGAGCTTCCACGAGCACAAGAGAAGGGAAAACCGTCCAAAGAGCAAAGCACACAACTTAAAATTTAAAGCCATCCGATCATACAACGAAGAATGAGACAAGATTCGAGGCCAGAAAAAATGACCGGGCGAAATTTCACCCGGTGAGACACCACCGGGCGAAATTTCACCCGACGGTGAAAACGCCTTCCCCGAAGATTTTCCGAACTTACCCACAGGGCGAAACTGACCGGGCGAAATTTCGCCCACCGGGTGAAATTTTGCCCGATGGAGAGAATGCCAAAAACGGGAAAATGGAAGAAAATCTCACCGGGCGAAAATTTCACCCGGTGAGAAGTATCGTCAAGTCCGCAGGGCAAAGTTTCACCCCATGGAGATGCAAAGGGAGATTGTCTCACTAATGGAGCATAAAGTTGGATTTGGGCTTTAGGTTAAATACCCATTAAGAGATTACTATATATATGTTACCCTAGTTTATTGCCCAAGTCACCTCTCCATTATGCTAAGGAGGGAAGCCATTACCACTAGTAGAATTAATGCCATTGGAACCTATCAAAAGGAACCGGTTGTAAGAACAAAAGGTTCCTTAGATGACCAAAAAAATGATTGGCACCTGTTGTAAATGGAACCGGTTCCAAAGACCTTATCAATGGAACCGGTTGTTCACTAAAAGAGGTTCCAAAGGTAGTGTCCAAAATTTTTAGCCCATATTAAAATACTTTGGCAAATCTGTAGGAAAGAAGTGAGAAAGGTCGACTTGCCCAAATCAGCAACAACACTCCACATTACATGGGAAGATTTGGGTATAGTGGCAAGGCCGATAAATGGCTCCAGGAAGAAGTTGATAGGGAGATGTCACTAAACCCGGATGCTGATCCTGTTGCAGTTAGGGAAATTTCTATTCAGAGGATCAAGGATAGAAGTTTCATGTGGGTAAAAGGACATACGCCGTCATTGAGTGCTCCTCCACCATAGACGCAAGAAATCATCAACAACATCGTAAGTCCTTTTTATAATCTTAAGCTGATAAATAAGATTGCTAACACTCCAAATTTCATGTAAACAGAAGCATTGGTCGAATTTGGCGGAGAGTGGCGAGTTTGTTCCTTCGAGGTTAGAAGATGTATTGGTGAAAGCAACGGGTAAAAAAGAGCATCCAGGGAGGACAAGAGGAGTCGGTACTTTTGTTGGTAACCAAAAATATTTTGGAAGACCAAGTCGAAGTTCTTTGGAGAAAATGTACACGGCTCAAGAAATGGATGAAAAGTTAGATGAGGTTAAGAGGGAAACAAGGGCAGAGATGAAGAATATGTTCATTGAAATGGCAAAGGCATGTGGTATGATATTGCCCATTGGCTTTCACGGTGATGAAGAAGCATCAAATCATTCACCAACCCCACGAGATCACAGTAGTCATTCAATTCATCAAAGTGACCCTTTTGTTGACTTAAAGGTACAACAAATTATCATCTTTTAGGATTATGTTGTTTTTGTTCACTAATGTTTTTTTCCTTCTACATTTTTTGTACCTATTCCAATAATTTTGAATGACTGTATATATTTTGTAGGATTCTACATCTTGTCAGTTATGTGTCCATGATGGTATTGCATTGATCGTCGTTGCTGAGGGGATAGCTCTACCATGGAAAGAGAACACAATGGTGCACCACACAACATTGAGTCCACATAATGTTCATGTAACAATTGATAAGTGTTTGGATTCTACTGCCTTACTTCCAGTTCCGTGGTCCGGATTTGAAAAAATTGGTGAAGCTGTGGGAAGTTTTGCACAATGGCCCAAAAAATGGGTTCTACTAAGCCAAAACAAGGTAAATATTACTTATCTAATTAGGTCTTTTGTGGATTTGTGCCATGATTGAATTTGTTATCATCACAAAGAGTGAAATTTTGTTCCATTAACCATTCATTCTATTGAATTATGATTTTAAACCAAGCACAATTCTCGTATATTTTAATCATGTTAGTTTTTTAATTAATACGTGTAATTTTAGGAATTGTCCTCTAATAAAAAGTTGAAAAGAAAAGCAAGATCCAAAGATACAAGGGAGTCTCGTAACAAGGCTCAACAAAAGGATGAAGTTCGTGTCGGATCTATGAATGAGGTAAATTTGGTTTGATTTCTACTACTGGAATATTTTAGGTCTTAATAATAACAAGCAAATTGATATTTGTAGGTCAATAATGTTTATGGAAAAAATAATGATCCAGAAGGTATTGGTTCATATTGTCAACAATTGGAAAGAATAATGGTTTCATTATCTTCGGATTCCATATTTATGATATCTATAGATATCAGTAAGTCGGTGTACAATTCCAAAGACGTCACAGTGTACTTAAGTTTCGAGGATATTAGGGAAATGTGCAATTACGATGCTCTAAATGTAACAATAATTCAAGCTTGGGGAAGGTATAAACTTGATGTTTTGTATTATTTTCAATTATGTTAAAATCTAGGATTAGTTTTATTATATGTTTGTTCTATATTATTCATTTTGAATGTTTACACTATGTTCTTAAAATAGGTTCCTACATGATTATGGACAAAAATTAGGAGTGACAGAAGAAGGTGTCGGCTTCATTTGTCCCGTGTGTCTTAGTTCATACTCGTATGATCCACGGTCGATGGAAAACTACATCAAAGATGTCATGCTAATTCAAGAAGACAAGAAATATGTGATGGGTGCATTCTATGCAAGGCAAGTCTCCAAGGTTCTTTAAATTAATTACTTGGTTATTTTATATTATTTCATACTTACTAATCGTAAGTTCTATTATATACAGCAAGAATTGGTTGTTGCTTGTCATTTGCCCTTGGGACAACACAGCATATATCTTTGACTCGAATAAAGATAAACATGACTTGGACATCGTAATACTACATTTGAAATTGTAAGTTATGTTTATTAATTAGTCATCAAAATACTATCTTAAGTTAAACCTTTACAAGAAAAATAATAGTCTAATAATTTTTAATGTTTATAATGTAAGGGCTTGGAAAATCTATACGGTGAGTGGCGGGAGACGTCATACGGCTAAAAAATATAGTCTCAAAGTGAACATGATTGAGGTAAACAACATTATTAAGCTTTAACTTGTTTAATTATATCATTTTTTTACATGGGTTAGTAGTTGCCATTTAATTTAAAACTTAACGCGTTGATTGAGATACTTCATGAAATCTTGTTAATGATTTTGAGTTCTTAAAAATGTTTACTCCATTATAGCTATCTCATTGTTGTCTTTTGTTTTCTGTACAAATTTTGTGTCGGAGATGACTAAATTAAAGCAATGATTATAGTGCAATTGATGAATTAAACTATGTTGGTGAATAATGATTTATAACACCTTTTTGTTCATACAATTTCAGTGTCCTCAACAATCTGGAGCCTTTGAATGTGGATACTATGTCATGAAGTGGATGTACGACATCACCGTATTTTACTCTAAGAGTCAAGAAAGCTTAATTCAGTTTTTTTTTTAACTTAATCTTAGTTTTTCTGTTATAAAGTAATTATGGGTGTAACCGCTAATCCATCATCACTATTCTTTTTTTATTTGTTAGTGTGTTTCAAAATCAAGAATGACGACGGAAGATATGAACCAAGTTCGTGAATATTGGTCTCAGAAGTGCATAGAGTTGATGATGTAGTACGTATGTGACTTTGTTAACTTTTGTGGTTAGATATATTGTAGTCATGTTGATTGCCAGATGTGGGGCATTCTACTGGAGATGTTACTTAAGTAGTTGGAGGTGTGGATTTGGTTATCGATTTGGTTGTGCTATTTAAACATTGCAGTGATATGATTTTGATATTGGGTTCATCAAATTGTAGGGAGGTGCTGCCCAATTTTCGACAAATTATTAATATTATAATTGGCGTGCTTTGATTTGTTTTTTATATATCATCTTCAGGGATATGAAAATTCAATTTTGTAATTAAAATCAGTAACATTTGTCACCGGTTTCAAAATATAAATAAATGATAAAATGACATGCCTTTGGAACCGCGTCTAAATTATCATAGGTTTCAATGAGGTACCCTTTGGAACCGGTTGTGAATAGTAACAGGTTCCAATGAAACAGTCTTTGGAACCGGTTGTGAATTGCAAAAGGTTCCAATGGAACACCCTTTGGAACCGGTTGTGAATTACAACAGGTTCCAATGGTATACTTTTGGAGCCGGTTGTGATTAATAACAGGTTTCTATGGTACACCCTTTAGAACCGGTTGTAAGTACAATAGGTTCCAATGGTATACCCTTTGGAACCGGTTCCTGCAACAACCGGTTCCAAAGGGCATCTATGGAACCCTCTTACAACCGGTTCCAAAGCTCCGGACCTAAGGAATTTGTGGCAGTAGAACCTTTGAAAAAAGGTTCCAAAGGGTAGTTTACAACCGGTTCCAAAGGGTAATTTTCTACTAGTGTACACCACTCCACCATCCTATTACACCATCCATTAGTAGTAGTAATCTAGAAAAATCCTCCAAAATTCTAGTAGTTTACATCGTAATTAATAGTAGATCTACATAATTTCCATCAACAATTATCTAGATTTGAAGTTTGTAAGAAGATTATTCAAGTTTTATTTGAAGATTTGTTGGGTTTATTGGAGGATTAGTGACAAGTTCTCCATTTTATTCATCAAAGATTCAATCTTTATCTATGATATCTTCTTATTTCTTATAGATCTACATAGTTGGTATAATTCTCTTCCACTCTCTAATCTCTAGTTTAGTTTTTATGTTGTTTACTCATCATCATCATATCTAAATCATATTGGTGTTGTTAGTTTCATTAGATCTATTTAATATGCATGTTGTAGTAATTTTCCCCTTAATAGATATTTTGTTGTCTTCCATAATGATTTGTGAGTAGATTTCTTGTTGGGGAGTTTAGGGATGAGGGCTTGGATTATTTGAATATAGGGATGTTGGTGGGTTGCTTGCATGTTGGTTTATCTTATTTGTGGTGTTATGTCATTGTTATTTTAGTCCGGCCAACTAGACCGACCTTGAATAATTTCTATGAATATGGGGAAACTCGGGGTAGAAATTACCATGACTAGGGACTTACCCTCATTCGCCGCGAAAGCGGGATTTTAGGTGAGTTTATCAATATTGCGACAAAAACTCGATTCCGACCTTCTTAGACTCCAAGTACCGAATCCCGACTTCTCCCCAACAATTTTTCCCTAGATTGACCACCCTTAGCTATTTCTCTAGATATTCCCTTAGTTTAGACTCGACCCTAGAAAAAAACCCCCCTCTAGACATCGAACACGACACTTTAAGCTTCACATCACACACCGTTCCCTGTGAACCGACCTCGACTTACCACGATTACTCTAGTAGTTTTTGTGTTATTCCGAGTCTTACAAATATCGTTTGATCCCCCATCCTTCGTTAACGACCGATCCGATTGGGAGGCGATCAAACTGGCGCCGTTGCCGGGGACGGCTAGTTGTTGTTGTGTTTTTAGTTGTTGTGTTTGATTCTTTTCCCTTCTCTCTTTTCCCTAGTACCGCGAGGTGTTAGGAGTCTCACCGCTTAATTGAGTTTTATGCCCATGAACACGTCATCGCCCTAGTGGTTCGATCCGGAGCCGGAAAGGACTTTTAGAGCATTGCGTTTTCGAGGAAATAACTCAACCACCATGCATCATTCCACATCCTTCATTCATTATCACCTCCTAATCTTAATCCCATCCTACCACATTCACTTTCTACACCTTCCACATCACACAACCCCACCCCAAATAATCCTTCCATACCTTTCACTTCACAAAATTCACCTCCACTACCACCATCACCGAAAACACCACCTAATCAAGATCCATCCCCTCCAAATTCTCCAAATCCACCAAATTCAAATCCACCATCACCACCAATCCAACAAATGGCGACCTTAGCCTCTCACTCTCAACTCACACATGAAGAAACACATTCTCCCGTCGATTTCGGAGAGATACCTGAGAACTATGAATTGAAAGCTTCTTTGACTAATGCGGTCCAACAAGATACTTTTCACGGTTTTTCTCAAGAAGATGCTCAAGAGCACATCGCTTCATTTAAAGAAAAATTAGTAGGAGCTCGTCTCAATGGATTAACTTCATGTCAATTGCATCGTTTATTATTTCTAAAGACCTTGAGAGATGGAGCTCGTAGATGGCTTCAAGGCCATTCCGCTAATACATTTACAACATGGGCTCAACTATCTAATGCCTTCTTGGAGAAATATTTTCCGCCGTCAAAGACTAACCAATATCGCATGGAGATACAAACGTTCAAGCAAGATAAATTTGAAAGCCTAAGTGAGGTTTGGGAAAGATTTAGAGACTTGTTGCGCAAATGTCCACATCATGGAATACCCGATTGGCTAACCACCCAAACATTTTACAACACCCTTTCATCGAGAACCAAGGAGAACCTCAATTCGGCCGCCGGAGGAGACTTCTCTTCTCTCACCGATGAGGCTTCTAAGAATCTTATTGAGAAGATGGCAAGGAGTGATTCTAGAATGGGTCAATCAAGGGATTCTAGAAAGAAAGTTGAAGTGAACTCATCTACGAGTTCTAATGAATTAAAATTCCAAACGGAACTTGAAGAATTGAATAGGAGAATGGATGCCATGAATTCTAAGCCCACTCCTAGAGGTATGTACCAAATTCAAGGGAGTGTTCCTCCAAGGCAACCATCACCTCCAAAGCAATTAACATGGGAAGTTCAATGTGATCATTTTGGCAATCATGGCCACGACTCTAGCTCTTGCATTCCTAATGAAGAAGTCTATGTTGAAGAGCCAAATGAAGTTCAAGCTATACAAGTATATGGGCAAAGACCTCAATTTGATCCTTTTTCTAATACTTACAATGCCGGCACAAGATTTCATCCTAATTTCTCTTATGGAAATCAAAATGTTCAAAACCCGATGCCGCGCACCCAAGGGAGTCAAATGAGGCCATTCAATCAATGTCAACGAAGGCTCTTTAACCAAGGTCCTCCAAAGATGCCCCCATATATGCCTCCTCATCAAAGGAGTAACTTCAATCAACAAGGTAGCAACTTCCATGTTCCCAACAATTACAACAATTACCAAAATCAACATGGTAATCACTTTAATCATGGATACAATCAAGGGTTCCAAGGAAATTCTCATGGTAACCAAGGTTACAATCAACAACCATTCAATCAACCCTCTCAATATTATGGCCAACCAAGCAATTCTCAATTTGGTCAAGGAGGTCCTTCATGGGAGAACTATAATGATTTGCAAAGAACCGTTGGCCAACTATGGAATGAACATCAAGATACTAAGGCGAGGCTAAAAGTTTGGGAATCACAAGAAGCAACAAAAGCCTTAGCCGCACCAATTCATCCACCCCATGGTTTGCCCGGTCAACCCCAAAACCCAAGAGATCCTTCACACCAAGCAAATGCCGTAAGTTTGAGAGGTGGCAAAGAACTTGAGGACCCATATAAGAACTTGAACTTGAAAACCAAGAATACCCCATCCAAAGTGAATCAACCAAGTGCACCACAAGAATCATCTCCCACTTCCCCCAAACAAAACCGGGGAATACAAGCGGAGTTTGATATCCTCCAAAATGCGGAGAATGAATTAAGAGAACAAAGAAAGAAGAAAGAGCAAATGGAAGCGGAAGAAGCCAAAAGAAAAGAGGCGGAGCGATTAGCCGAAGAAGAAGAAGAATCTAATGTTCCACCGCCTCCCGCTTTTGTTCCTCCATTGCCTTTTCCCGAGCGAGCTAAGCCACACAAGGAGAATGCTCAATTTAGCCGTTTCGTGGATATGTTGAAGAAAGTAGAGGTAGCTTTACCTTTCACCGAGGTAATTTCTCAAATGCCCCTCTACTCTAAGTTTTTGAAAGATGTCTTGACTAAAAAGAGAACCATAGAGGATAAAGAATGTGTCTCTCTTACGGGTCAATGTAGTGCCATTCTTATGAACGAAATGCCAGAGAAACTAGATGATCCCGGTAGTTTTTCCATCCCTTGTCGGGTAGGAAATGTTGTTGTTAATCAAGCTTTATGCGACCTAGGGGCTAGTGTTAGTTTGTTACCCTATTCTATTGCTAAAAGACTTAGTGTGGGGGAAATGAGACCCACTAGTATGTCAATTCAACTTGCGGATAGGTCCATCAAGTACCCACTTGGGATACTTGAGGATGTACCCGTTCAAGTTGGTAAGTTCTTCATCCCCTCCGACTTTGTTTTCATGGATATGCCCGAAGACACTATTACCCCCATTATCTTAGGTCGACCTTTTATGGCTACCGGTGGTACTATAGTTGATGTTAAGAATGGAAAGTTGTCATTTAACATAGGGAACGAGTCGGTAGAGTTTTCTCTTTCTCAAGCTCTTAAACAACCAATGATTGAACAAATGCATTCCATTGAAGTTATTGATAGTTTGGTTGAGTATAGCTTGATAGATGATGATAAGCAAGAAGAGGAACCATTTGACTCTCCACCTCTTGAAGAAGAATGTTTGCATGATGAAAAAGTAGAACCACTACCGGTGGGTAAGAGTATGGTATCTTCTCCTCCTAATCTTGAACTTAAACCACTCCCCTCTTCCCTCAAATATGCTTTTCTTGAAGGAACTAATTATCCCGTTATCGTCAATGCTACCCTTGATCGACCACAATTGGAAAAACTTTTAATTGTTTTGAGAAAGCACAAAAAGGCCATCGAGTATAGCATTGCCGACCTCCAAGGCATAAGCCCAAATGTTTGCATGCATAGGATCATCCTTGATGATGACCACCATCCTTCGGTTGAGGGTCAACGTAGGTTGAACCCCACCATGAAAGAGGTTGTCATGAAGGAAGTCCTCAAGTTGTATGAGGCTAACATTATATACCCAATAACCAGAAGCAAATGGGTTAGCCCCGTACAAGTTGTGCCGAAAAAAGGAGGAATGACGGTTGTTAAAGGAGAAAAGGGTTAGTCAATTTCCACTAGGACTATTACCGGTTGGCGCATGTGTATAGACTATCGTAAATTGAACACGGCCACCATAAAAGATCATTTCCCCCTTCCTTTTATGGATCAAATGCTTGAAAGATCGGCGCATCATTCTTATTTTTGTTTCCTCGATGGTCATTCCGGATTTCTTCAAATACCTATTCACCCCGATGACCAAGAGAAAACCACTTTTACTTGTCCCTATGGCACCTATGCTTATAGAAGGATGTCATTCGGATTGTGTAATGCACTGGGAACGTTTCAAAGATGTATGATGGCTATTTTCTTCGATTTTATTGAAAAATCCATGGAAGTTTTTATGGATGATTTTAGTGTCCATGGTACATCTTTTGATTCTTGTCTTGAAAATCTTGATCAAGTGTTAACTCGATGTGAAGAGTATAGACTTGTTTTAAATTGGGAAAAGTGTCATTTTATGGTTGAACAAGGTGTTGTCCTAGGTCATATTGTTCTAATAGAGGAGTCGAAGTCGATAAGGCGAAAGTCTCCGTGATTGAGAACTTGCCACCACCTACAAATGTCAAAGGGGTGAGGAGTTTTCTAGGTCACGCCGGTTTTTATAGACGATTTATTAAAGACTTTTCTAAGATTGCTAAGCCTTTGACTTCTTTGCTTATGAAAGATGTACCTTTTGTTTTTGATGACTCGTGTCTTGAGGCCTTTTGTAGGATAAAGACCGCTCTCACTACCACACCAATTATCAAAGCTCCCGATTGGAATCTTTCATTTGAGATCATGTGCGATGAATCCGATATTGCCGTTGGTGCCGTTCTAGGACAACGGGTTGACAAGAAACTACATGTGATTTATTATGCAAGCAAGACCTTAGATGAAGCCCAATCGAGGTACACCACAACCGAAAAAGAGATGCTTGCCGTTGTCTATGCCATGGAGAAATTTCGAAATTATGTTACCGGTTCGAAAGTCATTATTCACACCGATCATGCGGCGATTCGATACATCATGTCTAAAAAGGAGACAAAGTCCCGACTCTTTCGATGGGTGCTCCTTTTACAAGAATTTGACATTGAGATTAAAGACAAAGCCGGATCGGAGAACTTGGTAGCGGATCATCTTAGTAGACTAACGGTTGGTAAAGAAAGCAATGAAGAACATGGTATTCCCATCAATGAAGCTATGAGAGATGAGGCCTTGATGGCCGTTGAAACTATTACACCTTGGTACGCCGATATCGTCAATTTCTTTGTATCTCATTATATTATGGACGATTATTCCACGCAAGAGAGGAAGAAACTACATTATGAAGCCCGACGCTATTATTGGGACGAGCCTTATTTATTTCGCCGATGCGTAGATGGAATTTACCGACGATGTGTTACGGCCGAAGAAGGATATAATATTGTGAAGCACCTTCACTCAACATCTTATGGTGGACACTTGGCCAACCAAAAGACAATTGGCAAGGTTCTCCAAAGCGGGTTTTGGTGGCCTTCCATGTTCAAAGACATTCGAGCTTTCATTCTCACATGCGATGCATGCCAACGAAGTGGCAATATTACAAGAATAAATGAGATGCCCCTTCAACCTATCTTGGAGATTGAATTGTTCGATGTTTGGGGTATTGATTTCATGGGTCCGTTCACATCCTCTTTTGGTAACAAGTACATTCTAGTCGCGGTTGATTATATCTCAAAATGGATCGAGGCCGTAGCTTCCCCCACCAATGACTCCAAGGTTGTAATCAAGCTTTTCAAGAACGTGATTTTCCCGAGATTCGGTATGCCTAGAGCCATAATTAGTGATGGAGGCTCTCCTTTTAGGAAAGATACCTTTGAGCACCTTCTTAGAAAATATGGTATCACTCACAAGATGTGCTTGGCCTACCACCCTCAATCAAATGGGCAAGCCGAGATCTCCAACCGTCAAATCAAGGGAATTTTAGAGAAAGTTGTAAATACACACCGAAAAGATTGGTCATTGAAATTAAATGACGCCCTTTGGGCATTGAGAACGGCTTACAAAGCGTCGATTGGAACCACTCATTATCATCTTGTGTATGGTAAAGCTTGTCATTTACCGGTGGAACTAGAACACAAAGCCAAATGGGCAATCAAAGAGCTAAACTTCGATGAGAGTGTTGTGGGAAATAATCGCCTTCTCCAACTACAAGAATTAGAAGAACTAAGACTTGAAGCCTACGAGAATTCGAAGATCTACAAAGAAAGAACTCGCCAATGGCACGATTCTCGAATTCTACGTAAGGACTTCTTCGCTGGTGACAAGTTATTACTCTTCAACTCTCGCTTTAAGCTTTTCCCCGGTAAGTTGAAATCAAAATGGTCGGGTCCATTCGAAGTGACCGGAGTGCAACCATATGGATCGATAGAGATATCAAGCCCGGAAACCGGGAAGTTCATGGTTAATGGGCAACGTTTGAAGATTTATCATCCCGGTCATATTCGTGAGACCTTTGCTACTATGAAGTTTGGTGAGCTCCCATCGGGGAGCGATGTTTGAACCTCTCTCGCAATTGATGTAGGTTTGGTGGTATCCTCAACAACCACCTTGTATATATGTATCATATTTCTTTGAGTTTATTAGTTTTGTTAGCTTGAGAAGATTGATTGAAATTGGATTTCACTATGGAGCTAAATTTGGATGAAGATCAAACTTTTGGAGAAGTTATGGAGCTTAAATCGAAGACCACAAGCATGTTTGTGGGAGATATTGATTATGTAAAGTGAGTCGAGTCAATATATGAATCCCTAGGTGATTATTGAAGAGCCATGAAATGGCAAGGCGGAAAAACGCAGCAAAGAAGACCGCCGGGCGAAACTTCTTCGCCCGGTGAGACTCGACCGAGCGAAACTTCGCCCCACGGAAAAGTTGCCAGAATTGCCGGAACCGAAGAATATACCGCCGGGCGAAATTTCGCCCGGTGAGATTTTGACCGGGTGAAATTTCACCCGGTGGAAAAATGTTGGCAAAATTGATTTTCACGACGAAAAGTCGTCGGGTGAAATTTCACTCGATGGTGCCCGACCGGGTGAAATTTCCCCGGCGGTGTGACTTGACCGGATCACCTACACCTTTTACTCACTCACTACATTTTCATCTCCCTCCAACAATTTACCTCAACATAACTTTCCCTCCAAATATTTTTACACCAAATTTTTACCACCAACTTTAAACTTTCAATTTCCCTCCTCAAACACCCTTATTTATACCACCTTTTTCACCTCACTCATCATTTCACCCTTTCAACCATCACAAAATCATCACACCACCTTCCATACACCATATTCAACCTCCATTCATAACTCCTTTCCATACTTGGGTGAATATTTATTTTGGGTTTTTGAAGAAAGGAGAAGCAAAAGTTTCAGGATTTTCTTGCAAATTATTATCATGGAAACAAGAGCTCAACGAGCCGCGCGTAAACAAGGTATGGCCTCGACTTCTAATCCTTCTAAGCATTCATCTTCTAGTAAGTCCGCTAGGCCTAAACTTTTATCGTGCCCTAATTCACCCCTTGCTCGTACCTTCTCTGAAAAGAACTTTCAGAGTACGAGATGGCCTTGTCCATTCACAATGAAAACTCTAGGAATTAAGAACGATATTAGAGAGTTATCGTCTAGAATTGGTATTAGTAAACTCCTTGATTTTGTGCCTTGCACAAATAAAGACTTGACTTGTGAGTTTTTAGGTACCTTTACAATCGATAACCCGACCACACCTAAGGAGTTCAAATTTAATTTGTTTGGTAGAAATCGCTGTTTAAATATTTCCGACTTTAACTTAGCTCTAGGTTTACCCTCATCGGGTACCGGACTAAGTAGACCCCTATGTGATTCGCAAAGTAGTGCGACTAGGAGAGACTTATGGAGGCGCATAGCGCCAGGTCAACGTGATTTCGAACCCAATTTTAGTTTTACCGCTGAAATCTTTAACCCAGCCATTCGTTATTTCGCTGAAATCCTTTCACACTGTCTTTTGCCATCTATCGATAACATCATTAACCTCAATGTGTGTGTCCTACAATTGATATGTGACTCTTTACTCAGTAACCCTTTATCCCCTAGACCTACCTACTGTCGTGGCGTTACACTTTCATCAAATTATTATTGACCAACGCCCCTCTGTTGACTGTGGTGGTCTTGTGACCGTAATAGCAAAAAATTTGGGTTCTGCTACCGACTATCTTAAACCACATGGCCCCCGTGTCTGGCTTGACGAGGCTTACTTCCCGACTTGGATCTTTCACGTACCTGACCACCGCCTTGTTTCTCTTAGCCATGACCGTGCCTTAATTCTCCCCAGCAAAAACCGAACCAATATTTATAACCGTCACAATTGGGACCTACCTCCAGGTCCCTGTGAATTCCGACTGAACAACTCGGGGGATGTAGGAGTTTGGGAGTATGTCGGTGAGGGAACTCCCACAGCCTCCTTTGCGTCAAATGACTATTCGAACTAGACCACCCCTACAAGAGTCGGTAGATAATATGGTTTGTATGAGTTGTGGGTATATATGTGTGGAGTCGGTGAGTCTTAATCATCTACAATTGTCCTTGAACTAATCTTGTTCCTTATTCCCTGTTCTATCATTTTAATCATTGTGATTGTTTTATCTTGAACAAAAATTGCAAGTTATCCCACCGTCCCATTGAACGATTTTTGCGGCCGTCGCGGCCTTGGTATTGCTCCCGGTCTCTAGGCGATGTGATTACGTCATTGACCCCTTGAAAAATCCAAATTTTTTATCAATTTTTCTCAATTTTTCTTAATCCGGGCCAGGTGACGTGACTACACCTATGCCCAATTTTTCACCCTTTCATTTTCTTTTAATCATTTTCATTTTCTTAGCCACTTGGCTAGGGTCTAGGTGATGTGATTGCACCTAGTCCCGCCACTATCTTATCATTTTCTTTTTATTTTCTCAAAAATTTTGAAAAATCCAAAAATATTCAAAAAATTATAAAACCCAAAAACATTCAAAAAATTATAAAATCCAAAAACATTTGAAAAATCATAAAAATCCAAAAAGATTTTTCTTTTTTTTCTTTTTCATTTTTCTGGTTCTTTCCCCTATTTGTCCATTGAGAACAATGTACAGTTTTAGTGTGGGGGAGGAGTCTACTATCTTTTATTTTTCAAAAATCCATAAAAATTTGAAAAATTCGAAAAATCAAAAACATTTTCTTTTCTTTTTCTTTTCTTTTCTTGTTCCTCGTTATGTTTCGTGTCCCGTCACTAGTAGAAAAAAAGTTGATTTGCGGCTCCAAAAAAACCCTCATGTGAGGCGTTTTTCTTGATGCCTCATATGGCGGGGCAGCAAATACAAAAACATTGTGCGGCGTCCCAAAATACGCAACAAAGGGGACATTTTTTGCGGCGTTTTTTGGAAAAACGCCCCAAATAAAGACACTATCTGAGGCGTTTTTTTGCGAAAAACGCCGCAAATGAAGATTTATTTGAGGCGTTTTTCTTAAGGACGCCGCAAATAGAATTAATTTTTAATAAAAAAAAATTGGGAGCATTTTTGACAAATTTCAATATGCATTTTGATTGAAACCAAACCAAATGTTTCATTATCTATTCCAATCGACATTTATTGAAGTCTAAAAAAGAAACATGGATACATTTACAAATACTCATAAACTTAATAAACCAAAAGAAATACTTTCATCAAATATTCTCTAGCTCCAGTAGTGCAGTAACCTTCAATGAAAGGAGCTCCAATCGAAGTGAGCTTTTGAGGACGCCGCCCAACAACCCGAGCCACATCTGCCCGCTAATCATACTCGCCCACTGACCGACCTACTTAAAACAAGGATAATAATACATTGATTTTGACTTATGTGGCACAAAAATCTCATAAAAAAATGGTAACAAATTATTGGTAGTTGTCATCTAAACATAGTGTATGAATTTACACGGTCCAATTCATAGTAGCGATCTCATGCGGAAAATAGAATTATGTTGGAGCAACTCTACTTGATATTTTGTTCTATTATGTAGAGAATTAGATTACCAAACCAATTTGGGACGTACCTTTATCGCAATACCGCAACTAGAAGCTTCAGAAGCTAGCAATGTGTCCAACATTGTCAACAAAAACAACTCCAATAGTGTCCGTGATCAAATCTTCCTCCAATGCTCCTACTATCTTAGACTCGATGAGTGGAGACTAATCCATATCTAGTGTGAAGGAGATAGTGATGAATGACATAGAATTAGTGAAGGGGATTCCAAAACAAGGATCCAATTAAGAATTATTTTAACTGTTAAAGGCAGCTATATCACATCATACTCACGAGCAGAGGGCATGACCAAACTCCTACACGTATAACTACATATCCGACATGACACCTTGGGCGTGAAGTCATAAACTCTGTATATATATACACATATGACATATAACTTCCTCTTTGATCTGTAATGTAATATTTACTGTTGGCATATTGTTTTCAAGCAAAGGTTAAAAGTACAAACCACAAAACAATTCATTTGACATTTGAATGCACTCTAAACCATGACAGACTACACTTGGAGGAATCAAACTGAAAATATCTAGCTGTAAATATTTTTCAGCTATTTCTGCATTAACTTCAACTCATTTCTAAATTTGGAACTCAAGCTGTCTTAGTCTACTGGTTGGAACTTGAAATGGAAGTTTCAAGTAACGCTGTAGGCTCCCAAATCCTCTTTCCCGTTGCATTGTATGGGCCTTGTATTGTGACATTTCTTACATAAAAAAGAAACCCTTTAGAGAACTATCTAAAAAAAACACGCAACTACTCTGATTTTCAGATTATGTCATGACCAGAGCGTGTATATTGCATTTTAGATTTAAAGTAACATAATTTATGTAGATTTAGAGACAAAGTTAGCTGATAACGGACCATTTTCTTGACCTTTCCTGTTACAAGGCTTCATCTATAAATCATTTTGAGTTTTAGTATCTTCAAGCTGTGGACATGACATAGGTCCACCCCGACGCGGCCACGCGCGGGTTTGGGGAGGCGAATGAATCTCCATATGAGAATGGATCGAATTGAAATTTAGGTCTATGTGGAGTCGCCACCGAATTTTGTGGTTATTCGGAACCATTCGAGCCCACTCTATGTCGTAGTGGTCCGTATACAAAATACGGCCAATTTCCGATGTCAGAGGTTATTGGCTCGTCACTTTGCATTGCGATACCGATACCGACATTATCAGATATCGTGTATGAATGACTCTCGTGCGCCAACGGTTTCGGACATCCGGAAACCGAGGTTCTGAGTAAGGGGTGAGGGTACGTGTTGGGAAGCCCACAAAGGACACTCAACCCCGCCCGCACATTAGCGGCCTCTACTAAGAATTCGAATGACTTACAATACGCGCGTTAGTAACGGGAAAAAAGCTTATGCAAACATTGTTTTTCCTAGGCATGTGAATGAAATTGAAAAGTGGGTTTCTATGTCAATTTAATGCAATTAATTCTACGTCAAAGTGGAATTTTAGCATGTGGGTTCATTTAGTACAATAAACCAACAATAATTAAATTGACAAAAGAAATAACAAACGCGTTAGTAACGATGTAATAATATAACGGATAATAAAGGTTTGTGCAAATATGAGATGAGATGAAAAGATGCAAATATGAGACGCATGGTTTCAAAAGATAGTATACATGTGATTAATTAAGCACATGTTGACCTAAGTCGTAAAATACTATCGAGTTTAGAAAATAGAAGAATGTACGACTCGTTATTTTGGTCGTGATGAGGCTACTCGGTCGAGTGGTCGATGGACTCGATCGAGTAGACCTATAAAAAGCGATTCTGTTTTGCGTTATGGACCATACTCGGCCGAGCCATTGCCCAACTCGGTCGAGTGCATGGCCACTCGACCGACTCACTGTGAGACTCGATCGAGTGGGGGTCGTGATAAGCGTTCTGACTCGATTTTGTGATGTCACTCGATCGAGTGACTAAGGCACTCGGTCGAGTGGCATCTGTACGAATTGTAATTCGCTTGCAATTTTATATTGATTTTCGAAATTGCTTTAGATTTTTTGATGAATCGACGGTTTTACCGAATTGGGCATAAATATTGCATGACCTATGCTCGATTCGGGTTGTTTATAAATCGTTGATTTTGCTAAACCGAATATAAATATTGTTGAATTTATACCCGATTCTAAATTCGAATACTCTTTGTATCCCATATTCGATTATTTGAATCGAAATGGAATATTAGAGTGAAATAGAAAAAAAAATAGATTAATTTTAGTCGTCTTAAATTAATTATCGTGACATGAACAAATCACGTTAATTAATTTATGTGACTTGATCGTTAGATTCGATATCCAATTATGGAATTGGTATCGAATCTAAGATCGACGCTTTACTTGAATAAAAAAAGACTTGATTCTCTCGACTTCTCCGACATCGAAATAAATCCCTAGGGATTGTGATGTCGGATCCGTGTCAACGGGTTTCGACCCTTATTAAAATTGATTTAAAAAAATTGATGAATGCAAGATTAATGATGATGATGACGAGAAATAATAACGAATTGTTGTTTAAGTTAATTTATCTCAGTAATCAAATAGTCGGGGTATCGGGATAAGCGACCGACGACGCTTGTGCAGTACACTTGTATATGCTGTTTTCCTTATCCCAGTATCCTTCTTATTCGACACAAATCGATAAATATTTTAATGCTTTGATATTAGTAGTACTATCGATATTATGATACAACGAAAATAAGTAAAAAAAACGAAAGAAGACGGAGAAAAAGGGGACGGACGACAAAGAGAGAAAGGAAAGGAAAGAGAGGGTTTTGACACCCTCAACCTACATGTTCTTGTCTCGGTGCGGACTCGTAACCGTGGCTTCAACACAAGAGTCTTCGAGGTTCTATGTAGGTTAAGTTGTGGTGGCTCGGGATTGATTCCTAAAACTAGGTTTAGGCTTTTTGCTAGTGTCGGATTGCTAGGGTTTGATTAAGGTTTGCAATTGACGTTGTATGTGTGTGTGTAAGGTTGCTTTAGGGTGTATTAGGGTTGTAAAAAGATTGGTTCCATGTGTGTTGCATGGGGGGTTGCTTATATAGGCATGGCTAGGGCACCGGTTTAGGGTTACTCGACCGAGTATGGGGCTAACTCGGTCGAGTGGCCCGTGAAGCCTGCCGTCGGGCTTGAAACAAGCCCACTCGATCGAGTGGGTGGGTCACTCGATCGAGTGGCCCAGTCGGGTTGCACGGGTCCATTGTTTTTGGACCTTGACTTTGAGTTTGATGGGTTTTGTGTTTGACTGGGACTTTTGATGGTTGTATGGCTGTTTTTGTGTGTCTCGGAAACGACTTTGACCGGGGTTGACCCAATCGCAAAAAGTTGATTTTAATTTCGGTGTCGATTTTGGCCCAAATTAGTCTTGTTTGACTCGGAATGATCCACTGGGCCTGGATTCGAGGTTGATTTTGTGAGATTTGTACTCCGTAAGTGAGTTAGCCAGCGATTAATGGATTTGAGCCCGTATCAGAGCGCGTAGAAACACGTTAGCGTCCGATCATCATCGGGTATTTTTTGGAAACTGTCATAGACACCTGGCAGTCAATGCGGGTGTCTACAGAGCCCCCACTCTGACTGAGGCTTGGACAGGGCGAAAGTCAGAGTAGCTACCAAGCCTTTTAAGACCTGGTAGACTTCCGGTCGGGTCGTTTATAGTCCATTAGACTTGCGTGAAGGGCTCGCCAGCCACAAGACAGAAATCACACCTGCGCTGGATGATCGTACTTCGTGGGGAATTTGGGCTTGTCGCGTAAGCCCTGGGTGTGCCTGTGTGTTGGCCCATCCCGTGATATCCCGGAAAATGTTGCTGGGGAGATTTGATGGTTTGCATGTCCCTGTTTGAGTCGTACCTGTATAAGTCACATAGAATGCATGCAACACGTAGGTAGTAAAATGACTCGTGCTGGGGAAAATGACTTTTTGAAGGCTTGAAAATTTGAATTTTTGAAATTGAAATCCTGAAAGCAGCTCACGTGCTAGGTTTTCAAAACGAAAGGGGGTAGAAAAGAAATTTGCAGTTTAAATTGACCGAAATTTGCCCTTGTCGAAAAGGACTTTTTTCAAATGGTTAAATTTTGCAAATTTCAAAGTGAAATTTGAGAGAGGGGCCTACCGGCAGACTCGACTCTGGACACGACATGAATAGTTGACTGACACGGACTAGACTCTCTAAGGGTTGGATCGTAACTCGGTAGGGGTGTGGGCTGCCTAACAAGACTCTTAAGTTACGCTATCCCGTAGCCTAGGCGAGTGGCAACACGGTCGCACATCGAAATATGCTATGGGAGATTGCAGTAGTCTGTAATTAGACTGTTTTAGTCTGGTGCCCTTCTGGATTTCTGATTTTTGGGTACATTTCCAAAGTGGGTATTGCCTCGAGTCCCGACAGATTCTTGTCTTCGACTGAGCCGAATACTAGGACACACTACAAAAAGGAGGCTAGATTTTTTTTTGGATTTATCTGGATTTTGTGAGTGGATGGAGAACTTCTGCCTAGGAGAAGCCCCCGGGACAACAAAGCTAGCTGCTGAGAACATGATGGTGTCGTGACCGGAATAATGACGCTTTTTGAATGTGTGTCAATGTGGGTGGTTGTGCCTCTGTTGAAAGGCTGCCTACGTATTCACGTGTAGTGAAATCAAACCATGCCGTAATTCAGTGGATTGAGAGATATATTATGGTGCCTAAGCTAATAGGACTTTGTGTGTAACTAGCCATAGCGATGGTGTAGGCTAGGTGCATTCCCAGTGATGTCTTGATCAAAGGGCTTGAATGGTTAGGATATTAATCCTGTGACTGTGAGCGTTCTCCGGGGTAACCCCAGAGGTGGTGTGAACTATTTGGGCATGTTCTATGCCGACTGCAAGTTGAGTTCCCGTGTTCGGGGTTGGTAACTGGTTTGGATGGGATTTTAACGAGTTTTGTTCTCGGGATTTTAACGAGTTTTGTTCTCGGGATTTGATGTATTTGGGGATGTGGTGCTAGGAAGTAAATGGCCTTGATAACTCGAAATCTGGAGCTCGGTTATGTGGAGTTAAGGCTTCGAGAGCCGGTTTGATAATGAAGTAAATGGCCTTGATAACTCGAAATCTGGAGCTCGGTTCTGTGGAGCTAAGGCTTCGAGAGCCGGTTTGATAATGAAGTAAATGGCCTTGATAACTCGAAATCTGGAGCTCGGTTCTGTGGAGCTAAGGCTTCGAGAGCCGGTTTGATAATGAACTAAATGGCCTTGATAACTCGAAATCTGGAGCTCGATTCTGTGGAGCTAAGGCTTCGAGAGCCGGTTTGATAATGAAGTAAATGGCCTTGATAACTCGAAATCTGGAGCTCGGTTCCGTGGAGCTAAGGCTTCGAGAGCCGGTTTGATAATGAGGGATCTGGTTTCCATGTCTGGCCCTAATTGTTAGGGGATGGAGCTCGAATTCTCAAAATTCCGGGCTGTCTCTGGCCTGGGTCTCGGGAAGGTCTTGAGGGTTGTAATGTGGGAAAGCTGAGTGTGGTGTTAGCTGACCAGCTTGATTGTTACTCCACTATTGGATGGCATGGATAATTTTGAATTTGACTGTACCACGGTCAAAGGATTTCCACTTGAATTGACTGTTGACCACGGTCATGGGTATTTGATTTTTGATTAACCTCTTAGCCGCGGTCATGGGTTTTGATAATTTTGACCGTGCCCTGGTTGTGGGACTTTCACTTGAATTGACTGTTGACCACGGTCATGGGTATTCTGAATTTTTTGATAACGGCCTGCTTTTTTTGTTTTGGCCTTTTGCTTTTTTTTTCATGGACTTTCGATTTTTTTTTTTGATGGCCTTCTTTTTGCTTTGGCCCTTTCTTTTTTCTTTTTTTTTTTACTTTTGATTTTTTTTTTGTCCAGCGCTCTTTCGTTTTTTTTTTGCCGGTCAGACTAACACCTAAGGTAGGGATTGGTCAGTCTTATTAGAGGGGTGTTTTATTGTGGGAAATGGGCTTGCCTCCCGTCTTGAACCCAAACTAGGAGATTACCTAGATTCGGGGTAGTTATGTGGCTTTTCTATACGAGACACGGAGTAGGTAAAAAGAAAACACGGGCTCGGTTTCCTGCAGTCATTATAGATGTGCCTATAATAGTCACGTGCATGTGCTCACAGTGTATGACGGTGTTCATCATGTTCTCGGAAACACATAAGGAAAGTATATATGAGAAACAGGAAAGCTGATTTTATTGGATTTTGAAAAGGAGGACAGAATACAATTGACTCTGACTCTGACTTTGACTTTGACTTCGAAGGGAATAGTACATCCTAGACTCGGACTCAGACTCGGACTCAAACCAGATCCGGACTCTCGGATAATGTTGTCGTTAGTCGTCGGCTTTTAAGGACTCGAGTTGATGTCCAGTATAGCCTTTAGTAGAAACTTCACCCAAATCTTCGTTGTGTCGAAGATCGTCTTCAATCCTAATGCCCATTTCGGTAAGTATGGCAAAGTTTGAAATGCCGGCATACCTAAGATGGACGCGGTAAGAAGGTAGGAGGTTGTTGATGAAGGCCTCCACTAGTGTCTTCTCGTTGGGCTTGTTTACCAACTTTACACTCTCGGCCCTCCATCTTTGAAGATATTTAGTGAACCCTTCTTTGGGCTCTTGGGCCATCACTTCCAGAGTACGCATTGTAGTCTGGATTTCGATATTATCAGCGTAGTTCCGAGCGAACTCCGTTGCCACGTCATCCCAAGTCGGGTATTTCTTGGAATCGAGCCTGTAGTACCAGGCTTTGGGGTGCTTCTCGAGGGAGGAAGGGAATAAGTGCTTAAACATGGTGGACTTTACCCCTTGGACCGCCATGAAATCATTGAAAGCCCGGATGTGATGGACCGGGTCTCCAGCACCCTCAAACATTGGAATTCCCGTAAGGTTGAGGTTGGCAGGTAGCTCGTCATTCAAAGGTGAGTAGGAACGAGCATTTTCATGTGGATTGAATTGTTCGTCGACAGATGAACCTGTTCTTCGAGCCTGCGAGCAGGCTGATTAGCTCAGCTATGGGTCCAGTGGGCTCAGATCCCTCAACTGGGGCCGTTTTCTCCACAGTGCTTAGGCGGGTGGATAAAGTCGCTTGGTTAGCCTGGATGGCGGCCAGTTGAGTCTCAATCTTGGCCAGAGCATTTTTCAAATCGTCCATTTTGCGTTGGTATCTGGTTTCGGGTGGCATGTCTGTAGAACACCACGTAATCAGAAAATTTGATTCGGAACTCCAACTCACCAAGGCATGGGAAATAGCGCAGGAGGAGAGACGACTCTAGTTTGACTCGGGTTAGACTCCTCTAAGACAAATATGTAGGGTACGATTCTCGGAGTGACTGTGATTAATCACTCGTCGGAGAATGGCCCCCCAGGTGAGACTAAAGACTTTGATAGGACTCAGATGGTGTGACATCTAAGTGACTCGAAAGTGGGGTACGTGAGGCACGTGTAAGACATGACCCTTAGAGCAACCGTGATTGATCGCTCTGCTAAGGGGTAGCCCCCAGTAGGATTGAAGATTTTGTTAATACTCGAGTGTGGGACGAGTGACCCTTAGACGTAAGGACCGTGAACCTTTTGTTATAGGGCTATGCCTCGTAAAAGGTTGACTCGGAAAAGACACCTAGACGGGTGACTTGTGAAAGGTGGGCCTCCCTTACGATTCGGCTATGTGGGCCGAGTCCTGCTCGAAGGAAGGTCTACGTGAGCATCCCCTGACTTTTAGACTCGAGTGTGTAGACGGGCCTTCCTTTGTAGGGATTTGTCCTACGTAGGTGGGCCTTGCCTTAGTCTAATAAGGCGGACTGGGAAAGGGAAGAAACTCGTGATGTAAGATCAACAGAGTTTCGACGCTACGGAACTTGACAACTTAAGACACGACCCGACACTGCTAAATACGGGAAGTCCTAGAAGAGGAAGGTTTTGAAAATTGATGGTTTTTGAAAAGGGACCGAGTGGACTCGGTGAATGGCCCAAATTTCCGAAAAAAGGACGAAAAGTCATTGGGCCACGGGTTTTGAAAGTTCGAGTTTTGATTTGGGCAGCATACCGACTAGAAAATAGGCTATTTTGAGTAAAATCATAAGTCCAAAATTCGGTATGTGTCCCGGATTTTGAAATTGAATAATTTGAAAAAGATGCAATTTTTGAAAAATAGACGATTTTTGAAAACGACTCGGAAACCAAGTAGCACGTAGTCACACAAGCATTATAACGACGCCATGTATGCTCTATACTAAGTCTCGGTCGGTCTATAAGGGGTCTATACCAGTGTACATAGTCTAGACGTTGATCGGGACGGACTTCCTAAGTCGAGTTGATCTTAGAACATGCCGCGAAACCCACTCGAATCGACTATGGACACCTTTTGACATATCTGTATTGGAGTACATCAACGGTATAGTGGAACGTCGGTCGAGAGTACCGGCCCGGGAAAATATGGGTTATGCATGAACCGTAAAACTAAAACGCGTATTGTATTCGTCAAACGATTTCTATTCGAGTCTCACCCTGAGGATGCCGATGGTAAGTCACGCATCAGTTAATCCCCAGCGGAGTCGTCAAATTGTGGACATGACATAGGTCCACCCCGACGCGGCCACACGCGAGTTTTGGGAGGCGAATGAATCTCCATATGAGAATGGATCGAATTGAAATTTAGGTCTATGTGGAGTCGCCACCGAATTTTGTGGTTATTCGGAACCATTCGAGCCCACTCTATGTCGTAGTGGTCCGTATACAAAATACGACCCATTTCCGATGTCAGAGTTTATTGGCTCGTCCCTTTGCATTGCGATACCGATACCGACATTATCGGATATCGTGTATAAATGACTCTCGTGCGCCAACGGTTTCGGACATCCGGAAACCGAGGTTCTGAGTAAGGGGTGAGGGTACGTGTTGGGAAGCCCACAAAGGACACCCAACCCTGCCCGCACATTAGCGGCCTCTACTAAGAATTTGAATGATTTACAATACGCGCGTTAGTAAAACGGGAAAAAAGCTTATGCAAACATTGTTTTTCCTAGGCATGTGAATGAAATTGAAAAGTGGGTTTCTATGTCAATTTAATGCAATTAATTCTACGTCAAAGTGGAATTTTATCATGTGGGTTCATTTAGTACAATAAACGAACAATAATTAAATTGACAAAAGAAATAACAAACGCGTTAGTAACGATGTAATAATATAACGGATAATAACGGTTTGTGCAAATATGAGATGAGATGAAAAGATGCAAATATGAGACGCATGGTTTCAAAAGATAGTATACATGTGATTAATTAAGCACATGTTGACCTAAGTCGTAAAATACTATCGAGTTTAGAAAATAGAAGAATGTACGACTCGTTATTTTGGTCGTGATGAGGCTACTCGGTCGAGTGGTCGATGGACTCGATCGAGTAGACCTATAAAAAGCGATTCTGTTTTACATTATGGACCATACTCGGTCGAGCCATTGCCCAACTCGGTCGAGTGCATGGCCACTCGACCGACTCACTGTGAGACTCGATCGAGTGGGGGTCGTGATAAGCGTTCTGACTCGATTTTGTGATGTCACTCGATCGAGTGACTAAGGCACTCGGTCGAGTGGCATCTGTACGAATTGTAATTCGCTTGCAATTTTATATTGATTTTCGAAATTGCTTTAGATTTTTTTGATGAATCGACGGTTTTACCGAATTGGGCATAAATATTGCATGACCTATGCTCGATTCGGGTTTTTTATAAATCGTTGATTTTGCTAAACCGAATATAAATATTGTTGAATTTATACCCGATTCTAAATTCGAATAATCGTTGTATCCCATATTCGATTATTTGAATCGATATGGAATATTAGAGTGAAATAGAAAAAAATAGATTAATTTTAGTCGTTTTAAATTAATTATCGTGAACAAATCACGTTAATTAATTTATGTGACTTGATCGTTAGATTCGATATCCAATTATGGAATTGGTATCGAATCTAAGATTGACGCTTTACTTGAATAAAAAAAGCATTGATTCTCTCGACTTCTCCGACATCGAAATAAATCCCTAGGGATTGTGATGTCGGATCCGTATCAACGGATTTCGACCCTTATTAAAATTGATTTAAAAAAATTGATGAATGCAAGATTAATGATGATGATGACGAGAAATAATAACGAATTGTTGTTTAAGTTAATTTATCTCAATAATCAAATAGTCGGGGTATCGGGATAAGCGACCGACGACGCGTGTGCAGTACACTTGTATATGCGATTTTCCTTATCCCGGTATCCTTCTTATTCGACACAAATCGATAAATATTTTAATGCTTTGATATTAGTAGTATTATCGATATTATGATGCAACGAAAAAAAAAAAAAAAAACGAAAGAAGACGGAGAAAAAGGGGACGGACGACGAAGAGAGAAAGGAAAGGAAAGAGAGGGTTTTGACACCCTCAACCTACATGTTCTTGTCTCGGCGCGGACTCGTAACCGTGGATTCAACACAAGAGTCTTCGAGGTTCTATCTAGGTTAAGTTGTGGTGGCTCGGAATTGATTCCTAAAACTAGGTTTAGGCTTTTTGCTAGTGTCGGATTGCTAGGGTTTGATTAGGGTTTGCAATTGACGTTGTATGTGTGTGTGTAAGGTTGCTTTAGGGTGTATTAGGGTTGTAAAAAGATTGGTTCCATGTGTGTTGCATGGGGGGTTGCTTATATAGGCATGGCTAGGGCACCGGTTTAGGGTTACTCGACCGAGTATGGGACTAACTCGGTCGAGTGGCCCGTGAAGCCTGCCGTCGGGCTTGAAACAAGCCCACTCGATCGAGTGGGTGGGTCACTCGATCGAGTGGGTGGGTCACTCGATCGAGTGGCCCAGTCGGGTTTCACGGGTCCATTGTTTTTGGACCTTGACTTTGAGTTTGATGGGTTTTGTGTTTGACTTGGACTTTTGATGGTTGTATGGCTGTTTTTGTGTGTCTCGGAAACGACTTTGACCGGGGTTGACCCAATCGCAAAAAGTCGGTTTTAATTCCGGTGTCGATTTTGGCCCAAATTAGTCTTGTTTGACTCGGAATGATCCACTGGGCCTGGATTCGAGGTTGATTTTGTGAAATTTGTACTCCGTAAGTGTGTTAGCCAGCGATTAATGGATTTGAGCCCGTATCAGAGCGCGTAGAAACACGTTAGCGTCCGATCATCATCGGGTGTTTTTTGGAAACTGCCATAGACACTTGGCAGTCAATGCGGGTGTCTACACAAGCAGTGTTTTATTCTTTTGCCATTGTGCTTTAGTGCTCTTGGTCAGCACGCCACTGATATCAAATAGAGCAAAAGTTAGAGAAATCAGAAAACAGACTGATTAAAAGCAAAAATTAATTCATCAACAAAGAATATCATGTTCAGTAAACGCATAAGAACAGAATAATAGGGTGGAGTGAACCTTTTCGGCATCCTCAATCGTACTTTCTGAACAAATTCTCTTTAGACTTGGCCTACTTGCATGCTCCTTCGCCAACTAGAAAGCTAAAGAAAATGAGAAGAGCTGAATTTATTGTGCCTATTTTCTCTATGTTTTCACGCTTGCACATCAGCTTGTATAGTAATAAAGTCATTGAACCTTCAAGTCTTTTTACTAAGTTAGAAGGGGAGACTAGGAAGTGACTCAAATGAGAAGAGCTGAATTTATTTTCGGTGCCTAAAATCAACACCACGTACACTAAGTAAATGATTTAGTACGTACTACACGTACACCTCGTACTTCGCTCCGACATTTAGAAATCTATGAACACCAAACTTCCATCAATTGAACATGGAGACATAATGAACCTTCTCATTAGTTAAGATATATATATATATATATAATCAGATCCTATAGCATTAAACACACTAGATTGAGACACGTCACTCAATCAATTACAACCAAACCTGTGTTGATCTAACTCTAAACACATGCTCTTCTCCAGTACACTTGTCAACCTTCACCACCCAATTATTACTCTTCTTAACACAACTCCCGCCTTTCTTACTCACCAAATTCCGATCAATAATCCTCGTCACCAACAACCCATCACCAATCGGCAGTAGATGCGTTCTCAACCCGCTCCACTGCCACGTCGATCCCTTAGAGAATGCATTGAACTCGACTACAGTACCGCCTTTCTTAACCGCCCTCGTCGCTTGAATTCCCCTCATTATCTCCTCATATTCCTTGATGTTACAGTCGATCAGCAGGAAATCTGCGTCTCTATAAGTACTGTTATTAACGAGTACTTGACTTGCATTGCCTGTTATGAAGTTAACGTATTTGGCATCGGATTTGAGCCCGTGTTTGGCTGTCTGTAATTCTGTGTGTTTCTCATCAATTAGTTCCTGTTTTTCGTGAATAAGTTTATGTTTGTGTTGAATTAGTTTATGTTTTTCCGTCAATTTGTGTGTTTTTCGTCAATTGTTCTTATTAATTAGTTTATGTTTGTTGATTCTGGTTCAATCCATCAATTTAGATGATTCGAAATTGAATTACTGCTTTTAATTTAGGGTTTTTGTGTGTTAATACTGATTATTGATTCAATTTCGAACCATAAGTTTAATACTGATTCAATTTCGAAATTGTGTGTTAATACTGTTTGTTGATTCTGGTTCAATCCATAAGTTAATACTGATTATTGATTATAAGACTTCGAGACTCCCTCCCTCCTTTGCATTACCCCCAAAAATGAAGAAAGAAGCTTCTCTCTTCTCTCATGCACACGACTTGAACTGCCTGGATACCTCTATTGTTTTCTCAACGGGGATCATTTGAAATTGCAGCGTTTTTTCAGACAAATTCCCTTATATATTCTGCCAAAGCCGTGCGTTTCCGTATGGGGTACAAGGTATTGCAGGACGAAGACGAGGTGGACTTTTCAAAAGACGATGAAGGCCAGTCTTATACTGACAAACATTTTGTATGGACCTATACCTCGAAAGAATTTCCTATGCTGCAGGTCAGTGTCGAACTTTAATTGGCTTCTCCTGTGATGCTAATTACTTTTGTGAGGAGTATTTCATTGGGGAGTATTTCATTGGCACGAGTGCACGACTGATGCTCCTACGTGCGGGTCAATTAAACTAAATATTACTCCGTAAATATGGATTTTTAATTATATACTTTTGCTGAGGTTATTAGGAACGAATTTCTGCATTATGCAATCGCCTTCTCTAATGACAACCTCACTCCATCTTCGGATCCTCCTAATTTCCTTCTTTCCCGGGAAAAAGTATCAGCACAATGGAACATATTAACCTATTTCTTAAACAGAAGAATCGTTTACAGAGTTTCAAGCTGCCAGAACCTGTTCTTTGCATTGGGGGAATCATCCAGATAGAGCTTCTAGGGCGAGTAAAAAGGCAAGAAATGGATGGCATGTTCTACATCTGGTGAGTTCTTACTCATGTTTGCTAACTATGTATGTTTTCTGTTGTTGTCTCGTTTTTGTATGTTGTAATTAAAACTTGAACGATGCTATGTTACAGTGTGGCTTATGTACAAATTTTAGGGCAACCGCTGTCCCCAGTCTTCAGCGTGAATCCTGTAGAACCACCAGGAAGATTTGTACTCATATTCAATCCCCAGGCTGCTTTCTCCGTCCCAAAAAAAAATATCAACGACAAGCTGTTAGAAATAACCGAGAATCCAGGGACGATGCAAAGGCATATCAGAGGTTGGGAGCAGATCCTTAACATGTTGCGGGGAACCCCATGGGTAGAGCTTTATGACTCAGACGAATTAATTGGGTTTATATCCATATAAGTTATTGTAATGGTCACTTGACAACTACGAATTCTATTATCAATATTATAAAATTAGTTATTTTGTATGTTTGTCCTTTTTTTTAAAATTAGTTACTTTTAATATTTCTATCTAATTAAAACAATATTATTAGAAATAAAAAAACCTCCAAAATTGGAAAGACACGCTTACCAATTAAAAAAAAGCAAATGAAATAAATAAATAAAATAAATAACAAAATTTTGAATTTATGAAAAGCCTATAGTGGGGTTTATATAAGGCTTTACCAGCATTTGTAATAAATGCCACAACGACTTCTCCCTACATTGAATCTAATGGCAAATGATTAAATGCTGCAATCACTTTGCGTCGCATTTATAAATGCCGCCTAATAACAGAATAAACGCCGCTAAAGATGTGATCTCTTGTAGTGTACCCATTAAGAGATTACTATATATATGTTACCCTAGTTTATTGTCCAAGTCACATCTCCATTGTGGTAAGGAGGGAAGTCATTACACCACTCCACCATCCTATTACACCATCCATTAGTAGTAGTAATCTAGAAAAATTCTCCAAAATTCTAGTAGTTTACATAGTAATTAATACTAGATCTACATAATTTCCATCAACAATTATCTAGATTTGAAGTTTGTAAGAAGATTATTCAAATTTTATTTGAAGATTTGTTTGGTTTATTGGAGGATTAGTGACAAGTTCTCCATTTTATTCATCAAAGATTCAATCTTTATCTATGATATCTTCTTATTTCTTATAGATCTACATAGTTGGTATAATTCTCTTCCACTCTCTAATCTCTAGTTTAGTTTTTATGTTGTTTACTCATCATCATCTTGTCTAAATCATATTGGTGTTGTTAGTTTCATTAGATCTATTTAATATGCATGTTGTAGTAATTTTCCCCTTAATAGATATTTTGTTGTCTTCCATAATGATTTGTGAGTAGATTTCTTGTTGGGGAGTTTAGGGATGAGGACTTGGATTATTTGAATATAGGGATGTTGGTGGGTTGCTTGAATGTTGGTTTATCTTATTTGTGGTGTTATGTCATTGTTATTTTAGTCCGGCCAACTAGACCGACCTTGACTAATTTCTATCAATATGGGGAAACTCGGGGTAGAAATTACCATGACTAGGGACTTACCCTGATTCGCCGCGAAAGCGGGATTTTAGGTAAGTTTATCAATATTGCGACAAAAACTCGATTCCGACCTTCTTAGACTCCAAGTATCGAATCCCGACTTCTCCCCAACACCTTTTCCCTAGATTGACCACCCTTAGCTATTTCTCTAGATATTCCCTTAGTTTAGACTCGACCCTAGACACCCCCCCCCCTCTAGACATCGAACACGACACTTTAAGCTTCACATCACACACCGTTCCCTGTGGACCGACCTCGACTTACCACGATTACTCTAGTAGTTTTTGTGTTATTCCGAGTCTTACAAATATTGTTTGATCCCCCGTCCTTCGTTAACGACCGATCCGATTGGGAGGCGATCACCCACGAAAACCGGCCACCTCTACCCGTCATACCCTACACGACCAAACCACCATAACTCACCAACATCATCTCGATGCTCCCGTGTCTAAACCATATTCCGACGAGCCCCGTTCCGAGAATTCAAAGCATGTAGGTTGAGGGTGTAAACCCGACTTCTCCTTTCTCTCTTCCCTTCTCTCGTCTTTTCCTCGTCTCGTCGTCGTCGGTCGTCTGTTTTATTAAGGGTCATCGTCGTATCTCTTATATTTTTTATAATAACGATATTACAAAACTATTTTCATATAAAACAAACGTTCTTAAAAATACGATATCGATTCTCTAGTCGAATATCGTATCAAAAAAGAACTAAATTAATCTTGTTGACGCTAAAAAAATCGTCACATGGTTTCATAAGACAAAACACGACGATTTTTAACGCGGAGAGAATCAAACATCGTTTTCCAGTATAATTTTACAAAATGATTTTCAAAACTTTTCCTTTTTCAAAAAATCATTCCGAGTATTTGATATCGATTTCATAATCGAATATCGAATATAACAAATATCGCGAAATTAAATCGAGTATAAATCATGCAATATTTGTACGCGATTTAATAAAGTTAAAAATGTTCCAAAAAATAATTTCGAAAACAGCCCGGGACGCGAGTCGCGCGCATCCCGGGCGAGTCGCCTTCTCGCGCGAGTCGCGCTCTTCCCGAGCGAGTCGCTTGATCCCCTGAAAACGCGACATAAATCAATTTCGTTCTAATTTTTCGAACATCAAACAAGCGGGTTTTCTCGACATATTTTATTTTTCCTTGACCTCAGTCAACGCGTGTTTAATTCATCACGTGTCATAAAACTTTTCAAAATCATGCATATCGTCGTATTTATATTTCTTTTATTCAATCGTTACTAACACGTTTGTTCATCTTTTTAGCAACTTCTTTTCATCTTTTGTTTTATTATACTAAAACGAACCTCGCATGCTAAAATACAACTTTGACGTTAATTTTAGATGCATTAAATCGACTTAGCAACCCATTCAATTTTTCGCATGTTTAGGGAAAACAATGTTTGCATATCATTCATCGTATTACTAACGTGCGTATTTCAAAATCAAACGATATCCTAGTAGAGGCCGCTAATGTGCGGGCGGGGTTGGGTGTTCTTTGTGAACTTCCCAACACGTACCTTCACCCCTTACTCAGAACCATGGTTTCCAGATGTCCGAAACCATTGGCACACGAGAGTCATTCAATACACGATATCCGATAACGTCGGTATCGATATCAAATGCAAAGGGACGAACCCAATAAACTCTGACATCGGAATGGGCCATACTTTGTACATGGTCCACTACGACATAGAGTGGGTTCGAACGGGCCCGAACTCCCACAAATTTCGGTGGCGATTCCACTTCGATTTAAATTTCAATTCGATCCATTCTCATATGGAGATTCATTCGCCTCCCCAAACTCGCGCGTGGCCGCGTCGGGGTGGACCTATGTCATGTCCACACATGGCGGAGGAAAAAGAGTGCAACGCGTATTTACTCCCCCCTGATTAACACATTGCTTGATGTCCTTGAGACGACGTAAACCAAGTCTAGTGATTAACTTCTCAAAAATCTTGCTTAGTAGTGCTTTCGTAAAAACATCCGCAAGATTATCACAAGAAGAGATTTGTTGAACGGTAATGTAGACACCCGCATTTTGACTGCCAGGTGTCTATGGCAGTTTCCAAAAAAACACCCGATGATGATCGGACGCTAACGTGTTTCTACGCGCTCGGATGCGGGCTCAAATCCATTAGTTGCTGGCTAACACACTTACGGAGTACAAATCTCACCAAACCAACCTCAAATCCAGGTCCAGTGGGCCGTTTCCAATCAAATAAGGCTAATTTGGGCCGAAACCGACACCGGAAGTAAAATCGACTTTTAGCGATTGGGTCAACCCCGGTCAAAGTCATTTCCGAGACATACAAAACAGCCCCTCACAACATCAAAAGTCCAAGTCAAACACAAACCCATCAAAAAACCCAAGTCACGGTCCAAAAGACTGACCCACGCGACCCAGCTGGGCCACTCGATCGAGTGACCTACCCACTCGATCGAGTGGGCCTGTTTCAAGCCCGACTACAGGCGTAACGGGCCACTCGACCGAGTTAGCTGCCTACTCGGTCGAGTAACCCTAATCGGGTGCCCTAGCTTAGCCTATAAATACACCCCATGCAACACACATTCAATCATCTTTTTTGGCATCCTTACAACCCTAGTTTCAACCCTAATTCTACACTAAACAATTCTACATTCAAACCCTAGCACTACATTAGCAAACCCTAAACCTAGTTTTAGGAGATCGAAACCCTAACCACCATAACTCAACCTTCATACACCTCGAAGCTCCCGTGTTAAAGCCGCGATTACGAGTCCGATCCGAGACAAGAACATGTAGGTTGAGGGTGCCCAAAACCCGTTTTCTTTCCTTCTTCTCTTCCTCTCGTCGTCTTTCCTTGTTCTTCACGTCTTTTTTAGGTTTTTTTTTATTATTTTCTTTATCGCATCGTAATATCGATAATAACTAGTATAAGACATTGAAATACTTGTCGATTTGTGTCGAATGTGAGCGATGGTGGGTAAGAAAAACCGAACATACAAGTGTACTGCACACAGCATTGACGATCGCTTATCCCATCACCCCGATCATTTGATTATTGAAACAAGTTAACCTAAACAATAATCCATTTTATTTCGTTTTCGTCGTTATTCGAGTCGCATATTTACGTCGATTTCCAAAAACAAGTATTCTATTTAATGAGGGTCGATCCATTAGATTCGATACCAATTCCCTAATTGGATGTCGAATCTAGCGATCTAGTCACATAAATTAATTAACGCGATTTACCCATATCACGATAATTAATTTAAGACGACTAAAATTAATTTATTTTTTTATTTTCACTTTAATATTCCATATCGATTCAATAATCGAATATGGGATACTACGAGTATTCAAAATTAGGATCGAATATAAATCCCGCAATATTTATATTCGATTCAACAAAATCGACGATTTATAAAATCCGAGTCGAGCATAAATTGTGCAATATTTATGTCCGATTTGGTAGAATCGTCGAATTATCAAAAATCAAAAGCAATTTCAAAATCAATAATAAAATTGCAAACGAACCAGAAATTCGTACAGGTGCCACTCGACCGAGTGCAATAGGCCACTCGATCGAGTGACATCACAAAAACCGAGCAGAATACGTTTTCCAACCTCCACTTGGTCGAGTCTCGCAATGACTCGATCGAGTGGCAACGTACTCTGCCGAGTTGGTCAGTAACTCGGTCGAGTAGGGTCACGAAATCCGGACAGAACCTTTTTCAGAGGTCCACTCGGTCGAGTCCCTCAATGACTCGGTCGAGTGGCCCCATTTATCGCGTCAAACCGCGAGTCCTACAAGTTATTCGAGTCTCGTTCATATCTTCTCGTGACTTGGGTCAACACGTGCCTAATTAATCACGTGGAACATCTTTTCAAAGCCATGCATTAATTCATTCTCGTCATTCTATATAATTCAATATTTGCACAAACCGCTATTATTCGTTATATCATTACTAACAGTTTGTTGTTTCTTTTGTCAATTTTTGCTTGTTTATTTTATTTTACTAAAATGAACCCGCATGCTAAAATACAACTTTGACGTTAATTTTAGTTGCATTAAATTGACATAGAAACCCCTTTTCAATTCCATTCACATGCTTAGGGAAAATAATCTTTGCATATCATTTTCCCGTTCAACTAACGCGCGTATTAGAAAGTCATTCGAATCTTAGTAGAGGCCGCTAAAGTGCGGGCGGGGTTGGGTGTCCTTTGTGGGCTTCCCAACACGTACCCTCACCCCTTACTCAGAACCTCGGTTTCCGGATCCCCGAAACCGTTGGCGCACGAGAGTCATTCAATACACGATATCCGATAATGTCGGTATCGGTATCAAATGCAAAGGGACGAGCCCAATAAACTCTGACATCGGAAATGGGCCGTATTTTGTATACGGCCCACTACGACATAGAGTGGGCTCGAATGGTTTCGAATAACCACAAAATTCGGTGGCGACTCCACATAGACCTAAATTTCAATTCGATCCATTCTCATATGGAGATTCATTCGCCTCCCCAAACCCGCGCGTGGCCGCGTCGGGGTGGACCTATGTCATGTCCACAATTTGGCGACTCCGCTGGGGATTAACTGATGCGTGACTTACCATCGGCATCCTCAGGGTGAGACTCGAATAGAAATCGTTTGACGAATACAATACGCGTTTTAGTTTTACGGTTCATGCATAACCCATATTTTCCCGGGCCGGTACTCGCGACCGATGTTCCACTATACCGTTGATGTACTCCAATACGGATATGTCAAAAGGTGTCCATAGTCGATTCGAGTGGGTTTCGCGGCATGTTCTAAGATCAACTCGACTTAGGAAGTCTTTCCCGATCAACGTCTAGACTATGTACACTGGTATAGACCCTCTATAGACTGACCGAGACTTAGTATAGAGCATACATGGCGTCGTTATAATGCTTGTGTGACTACGTGCTACTTGGTTTCCGAATCGTTTTCAAAAACCATCTTTTTTCAAAGACTGCATCTTTTTAAAACTATTTCAAAACTCGGGACACATACCGAATTTAGGACTTATGATTTTACTCAAAATAGCCTATTTTCTAGCCGGTATGCTGCCCAATTCAAAACTCAAAAACATTTTCGAACTTTCAAAACCTGTGGCCCAATACCCTTTTCGTTTTTTTCCGAAAATTGGGCCCTCAACCAAGTTTTCTCGGACCTTTCTCAAAAACAATCAATTTTCAAAACTTCCTTCTCTTTAGGACTTCCCGTTTTTAGCAGTGTCGAGTCGTGTCTTAAGTTGTCAAGGTCTTTAGCGTCGAAACTCTGTCGATCTTACATCAGGAGTTTCTTCCCTATCCCAGTCCGCCTTATTAGACTAAGGCAAGGCTCACCTATGTAGGACAAACCCCTACAAAGGAGGGCCCGTCAACACGATCGAGTCCATAAGTCTGGGAATGTCTCACGTGAACCTTCCTTCGAACAGGACTAGGCCCACCCGCCGAATCCTAAGGAATGCCCACATTTCACAAGTCACCCGTCTAGGTGTCTTTTCCGAGTCATTTTCCTTTTTAGTCTTGTTCGGGATGTACTTTCTATTCCGGGATTTTGGGCTAGTTTCTGATTACGTGGTGTTCTTACAGACAGGCCACCTGAAACTAGACACCAACGCAAGATGGACGAATTGAAAAATGCTCTGGCCAAGATCGAGACTCAATTGACCTCCATTCAGGTTAACCAAGCAACGTTAGCCACTCGCCTAAGTGCCGTAGAAAAGACGGCCCCAGTTGAAGGAGCTGAGCCCACTGGGCCCATAGCCGAATTGATCAGTGTTGTTCGTAGGCTCGAAGAGCAAGTCCACTTATTGACGAACAACTCGATCCACACCGAAAATGCTCGTACTTATTCATCTTTGAATGACGAGCATCCGGCTAACCTCAACCTTACGGGGATTCCTATGTTTGAGGGTACCGAAGACCCGGTCCACCACATCCGGGCTTTCAAGGACTTCATGGCGGTCAAAGGGGTGAAGTCAACTATGTTCAAGCATTTATTCCCTTCCTCCCTGGAGAAGCATCCTAAGGCCTGGTTTTACAGGCTCGACCCCAAGAAATAAAAAACTTGGGACGATGTGGCGACCGAATTTGCCCGGAACTACGCCGATAACACTGAAATCCAGACTACCATGCGTACTCTGGAAGTAATGGCTCAAGAGCCCAAAGAAGGGTTCACAAAATATTTGCAAAGATGGAGGGCCGAGAGTGTGAAGCTGGTCGACAAGCCCGGCGAGAAGGCCCTAGTGGAAGCTTTCGTCAAAAACCTCCTCCCATCCTACCGGGTCCACCTCCGGTATGCTATCATCCCAAACTTTGCTGTCCTCACTGAAATGGGCACGAGAATCGAGGATGACTTGAGACTAGAGAGCCTGACTAATAAGGCCTCTACCAAAGGTTATCAAGGGGCTAGTTCATCTACAAACAAGCCCACACCTGCAGCTGCAGCCCGCAGCATTTTCGATGAGGTAAATCTGCTCGACAACTCATCCAAAAAGAATACACCAAATCGAGTATTCACAGATATAGGGACTACCTATACTTATGCCTTACAAAGGCTGTCTTCGAAGGGCCTAATCCAACCGATAGGCCCAACTGCAGAGCCTCCAATAGAGAAGAGGCCCAAAACTTATAACGCCCAGGCCTACTGCCAGTATCATCGAGGTAACGGACATGATACTGAAAAATGCTGGAGACTAAAGCATCTGATCCAAGATCTTATCGAGAGCGGGAAAATCCCGTTGCCCGGAGACAAGCCGAGCAACAAAGAAAACCCGTTCAGTGCCCACGCAATATTCACTGGAGAAGTAATCGATTGTTCTCACCTCATTTCCCCTTTTATCCCACAAATCAATGGGATATGGTTCGATGATGAGGATGATGTTTACCTGACAAAAGGGGAAGCTGTCCTCATTACCCTTGAAGAGGCCCGAAAGGCTAAGTCCAAAGCTTTAGCCACTAACCACCTCGCCAGGGCGCGCCACTCCAACACCCGTCACTGAACCTTCCAGGACGGGGTCTACCCTCGAAGAGCCAAGCAATGACACGGTTTTAGTCCAACAACTGAAGAGGGTTCGAACTGATCTGACCATATGGCAACTACAAGTTAGCTCACAAGCTCATCGGGAAGCACTGACTAAGGCTCTCGATGAAATCAAGGTCGACTCACAGGCTACCCCTTCTGAAATGGTAGCCACTATTATGCCTTTTCTCAAAGGCAAGTCAAAGGAAGAAGGCCCGCTTATAACCTTCTCTGAAGCTGATCTACCACCATTTGGGCCCAATCACAATCTGGCCCTATACATCACGGTCATTTGCAAGGGTAAGTACCTTCCGATGACCCTTATCGACGATGGATCAGCCGTGAACGTCCTACCTCTAAGGACTGCTAGGGCCCTCGGCATCACTGATGCCGACTATCTCCCGACAACACAAACTATCCAGGCTTTCGACGGAAGCCCAAAACCCGTCGCCGGCGCCGTTAAATTGAAGATCATAACAGGCCCAATCGAAAAGGAGTTGGAGTTTCAGGTCATTGATGTCACCTCATCCTTTAACCTACTACTAGGAAGGCCTTGGATCCATGCAGTCAAGGCCGTGTCCTCTACCCTACATAGGAAAGTCAAGATGCCACTTCAAGATGGCATCATCACGCTAGAAGCTACTCCTATCACCGTGGCTAGCTGTAATGCCACAAGCCGGGCCGAACCACGAGGATTCGACTTCGTGGGTATGATCGAGGAGGAATATCTTTTCAGGCCCTACTTCACTACTAGCATCGATATGATGCTACAAAACTTGGGCTACTTGCCGGGGGCTACCTCGAGACCATATCTTCCAGCTGGGAAGATCATCGAAGTCCTAAATGATGGCGAATCACAGTTCGGGTTGGGGTATGCTATAACCCCAGAAAATGTGGTCCGGGCCGGTATTCACAAGGCCATCAACATCCTTAAGGGTACTTACATAGGCCCTTATAGCCCGAATTTAACTGACTACTTCGTCACTCCCGTGTTTGGGGCGATCCAAGTGGGCCTCTACCAACCCACCATCACATATGCCGAGACCAAAACGGTTCGGGAATGCAACTATATCCCCGATGATATACTCACCATTATCCAGGCCGAGTCCGAGAAAGGTGAGAGCGACTCCGAGCCCGCACTGGGGCTCTTATTTGGAGAAGACAAGACCGTCCCTGCTCCAAAGGATGACTTGGTCAATTTAATCCTCCGCAGCGATCGGTTCGACCCAATCAAGCTAATCACCGAGGTCGGTGCCAACACCAAGACGAGGGCTTGGAGGAAGACCGTCAAATGGACGGATAGCCAAGGTCGGATCTACAAGCTGACTACCGGCGAAGGAGACATGCCGGATACCGAGTCCGAGTCTGAGTCAGAGTCAGAGTCGGAGTCTGAGTCCGAGTTTAGGGGGTCTGGTGCTGGAGTCGAGTCTGTAACCCCTCTTCCCTTAGCCACTGAGGTCTCGGGGCCTGTCCCAAGACCTCTCCCTATCCCGCCACTGACCAACGATCAGATGGCAGCTCTTTTCGAGCTATTTTCCAAATTTACCATTAATAATAATATCGAAAACCGTTTTGCTTACGACTTGTCTTATTTCCAAAATTTTCTCAATTCCAAAAATTTTATATGCAATGACATTGAGAAACCCGACGAACAGGTACCTCTGTCTCCGCATCTGATCGAGCAGCTCGAACAAAGGGAGTCCCGAGATCCGGTAATCGAAGAAACTGAGTCCATCAATGTGGGAACCACTTTAGAGCCCCAGATGCTTAAGTTGGGCCTATCCTTAGATCCCGAGGAGAGAAAACAATTCACAGACCTCCTCCAGGAATTTAAAGACGTCTTCGCATGGTCCTGCAAGGACATGCCGGGTATAGACCGGGAGATAGCCGAACATCGAATACCCATCAAAGATGGGTGCAAACCGGTGAAACAGAAGCTCAGAAGAATGAAGCCCGAATGGTCTCTTAAAGTCAAGGAAGAGGTCGATAAACAATTCAAAGCGGGTTTTATACAAGTGTTTGAATATCAAGACTGGGTTGCAAACATCGTGCCGGTACCCAAGAAGGACGGCAAGGTGTGGGTATGCGTGGACTTCCGGGACCTAAACAAGGCCAGTCCAAAAGACGATTTTCCGTTACCATACATCGACATATTGGTGGATAACACGGCCGATCATGCCCTTCTATCGTTCATGGACAGGTATGCCGGATACAATCAGATTAAAATGGCAGAAGAGGATATGAGTAAGACCACCTTCATTACACCATGGGGGACTTACTGTTACACCGTCATGCCATTGGGCTCATCAACGCCGGGGCCACTTATCAACGGACCGCCACTACTTTGCTCCGTGACATGATGCATAAGGAAGTGGAGGTCTATGTGGACGACATGATCGTCAAATCCAAGGACCGAAGCGGGCACATCTCGGCCCTAAGAAAGTTTTTCACCCGGCTACGTAGGTACAACATGAGACTGAACCCACAAAAATGCAGTTTTGGGGTAACATCGGGCAAATTACTAGGCCATATCGTTAGCCAACGCGGCATCGAGGTCAACCCGGCTAAGATCAAAGCCGTCACCGAGATGCAACCACCTAAGACCGAAAAGGAAATAAGGGGGTTTCTTGGGAAAGTCCAATACATCAGCCGTTTCATTTCAAAACTAACCATGGTATGTGAACCCATTTTCAAGAAACTGAAGATCGGAGAACGGGTATTATGGGACGACAAGTGTCAAGCGGCTTTTGACAAAATCAAGGTGATTCTGTCTGTCCTGCCAGTACTAATGCCACCTCAACCCGGCTTGCCTTTGTCGTTATACCTAACAACGACCGAGTCAGCCATGGGGGCTATGCTGGCCCAGACAGTTGATTCAGAAGAACGGGCTATTTACTACATCAGTAAAAAGTTCCTCGAGTACGAATGCAAGTACACCATGCTCGAGAAAACGTGCCTAGCTTTGGTTTGGGCCACTAAAAAGCTCAGACACTACATGCTTAGTCACGAGGTACATGTTTTATCCAAAATGGACCCTATCAAGTACCTATTCGAGAAGCCCATCCTCAACGGCAGGATGTCGAGATGGACTTTAATGTTATCTGAGTTCGACCTCAAGTTTGTACCATTAAAAGCCATCAAAGGCCAGGTAGTGGCCGAGTTCCTCGCCGATAGCCCGATATCCGAAGAAGGCCACACCGATACTTGGGCCTTCCTTGACGAAGACATATTCCATACTGACACTGAAACATGGGATTTATATTTTGACGGAGCATCCAACTTTCGGGGATTTGGGGTCGGCATTCTGTTAATCTCACCTCGAGGGGAGCACACTCCTTTATCCATAAAATTGGACTTTGATGTGACCAACAACGCAGCCGAATACGAAGCATGCATTCACGGGTTGCAAGCCGCCGCTGATTTAGGGGTAACAAACCTCCAGGTCCACGGTGACTCATCATTGGTCATCAATCAAGCGCTCCAAAAATGGAAAACTCGGAACACCAATCTCGTGGCTTACCAAGCGCGAGTACGGGTTCTAGAGAAGCAATTCCAGAAGGTAGAATATATCTTCCTGCCCCGGGAAGAAAATCAATTTGCAGATGCACTTTCCAAATTAGCATCTTTACTGAACATCCCGGATCACCTGACCAGCATGCCAATCTGTGTCGAAAGACGGTCCGAGCCGACCTATATCCATGCCATTCAAGATATCGAGATAACTGACCCAGAACCTTGCTATCAAGCCGTCCTAACCTACCTGGCAACGGGAGAATATCCCCCGGAAACTGAAAACCGGGCTAAGAAGGCTTTGCGAAGGTTGGCAACCCAATTTGTCCGTACAGACGACGAGCAGTTGTTCAAAAAGACGGCACAGGGGGCTCTCCTCCTATGTATCGACAAAATACAGGCCGAAAAGGTCATGGCTGAGGTCCACGACGGTGAAAACGGTCCGCATATGAACGCCTGATAAGTGTCATTTGTAGTGCCTATTTCGTAGTGTTTTGGTCCCATTTTCCTTGAAGAATCGCTCCTTGGGAGCGGTTTAGGGGCTTCTTATGCTTCCTTTAATTCGTTTCAGGTTCCCGAGACCGATTTGGAAGAGTTGGAGCGATTCCGACTCAATACACACATTTTGGAGCCAGCGGAGTAAAGGAACGATCACTCGATGCCTTGGAGTCGACCCCGAGACCTTGGGACCCAATCCCGAGCCTCCGAGACCCGATCCCGAGTCCCGAGAATCGGTGAGAAGCCCATGAGAACCAAGGAGGGACCAAAAAGATCATAATGGAGGCCTACAAGGCTCATCCCGTTCGGGATGAGGTGCACAAACAAGGAGGCTACTGACCAGGGCCCATCCCGATCGGGAGCATGGCTTCCCGACCGGGACCGACCCCGTCCCGACCGGGACCATCCCGTCTCGGCCGGGATGGCCTAGCTGTAACCCGCGCCTTGTTTTCTTTCTTCTCCCTTCCATTTGTAACCCTATATATACCCCCCTCTTGTATTAAGACACCATCTTATGATATATCCTTAAAAACCCTAGACTACTTTAGGTTAGATTAGATTAGATTAGTGTAGATTAGTCGGTAATTAGTAGTTAATCGTAGTTTAAGCTTGTAATATTGGATCTCTTGAAGAATCCATCCAAGATTGACAACCTTGGTGGATGAATTTGGGTTATCTTCTATGCAAGTGTTCTCCTTTTCATTCTCTTGTTAGTTTGGTATAATCTTCTCATCCTTTAACTCTTAATCTTTATTCATTCATCCAAGTTTACATCTTTGATTGTTGTTTATTGTTCTTGTTAGTTTCTTTATATATGTTTTGTTGTTTGTGTTGGTTTATCTTGTTCTTGTTAGTATTTCCTTTAGATATGTTAGAGTAGTGTTCTTGCTAGGGTTAGTAGGGTGATTAGGGTGTTAATTGGGTGATTAAGGGTTTGTTAGAGATGTTGGTGGAAGATTTGGGTTTCCTCTTGGTTTGGTGCACATCACATGTTTGTCGAAATGCTTGATTGACTAAGTAGATGCATATGCTTGTTTTTCTTGCCTTTCTCTTGTGGGTGATAGTTTGTTTGTTGGTTCGGTTCCCTCACTAAGTTGCGAGAGCCCGGTGAGGACGACCCCTAGGTCGGTCTAAGTAGCGAGAGCCCGGATTTGACCTAGGCCACTATAGCATGTTAGAACCCCGTTTGTCATGTGTGTCACCGAGATGGGTTATAGGATGAACCTCTAGGTGGGTCTAAGTTGCGAGAGCCCGGACCAACCTAGATTACCCTACTACCTCCTTCACTCTAGTTCTTCCTTGACCATTTCGTTACCCCTTTGACCCCGACCTAATCCTAGCCCGTTTTCCTAGTTTGTTCTCCCCGTCTCCTTAGCCATAGCCTAGCCTTCTCCCCTCTCTACCATTCCTAGTTTAGCTTAGCTCGTTGACTTAGTCTTGTTCTTAGGCCGACCTAGTCTAGACGCCTCTTACCGTCCCCGTAGATTCGACCCGACTTGCCCTATCTATCGTAGGAATAGCCGGTTATATTATTGACGGTTGGGACGTGACGAATCCTACCATCAATTTGGCGCCGTTGCCGGGGACGGTGCTAGTTTGGACTTTGTTTTCCTATTTGCTTGGCTTTGTCTTTGTGTTGTGTTTTTCTTTTTTCCTTTTGTTACTTTGCTTCTTGTGTGTGTGTGGTTTATTTCTTTCTTGTCTAGTGCCCAAAAAGCACTAGACTTCTCACGTTTGTTCTTAGTCTACAGTTTGTGCTTAGAGGTGGTGACTATCTTCTTCTTGCAACTTAGAGCCGCTTTAACGGACGGTTGCTAGGATGAGTGGTTTCCAACCGGGTATGAGCTACGATTTTCGAGCGAGCATGGGGTTTGATCTAAACTCCACACACTCGGGAGCCGATATGAGCTACCCATCTTCTTCCATGAACCAAAGCCATGATATGACGTCCCCCTACCATTATCAAGCTTCTTGAGGTAATCAAGATGGGTATGATCCTCAAGAGTATGGATATGGCTACCAACAAGTGAATGATTATCACTCCTACGACCATGGTGGCTATTACTCGAGCTATGATTGTGAACCCACCATGTTCAATCAAGATTCACCGTATGGAAGCCAATACCCCCAAAACCCACCATATTACCCTCCACCCCAACCACAATATGAACCCCATGACCCACAATACTACCAATCACCCCAACCTTGCTACCAACAATATGATGCCCCACCCCTTGGGCATCATCAAGATTATCAAGGAGCTTTACAAGACCCCAATGACCGCCAAATGCCAAACTTGGAGTTACGTCAATCGATGCTTCAAATGCAACAAGAAATGGCCATCCAATCGCAAAAGAATAATGAACTCTTGGCCAAACTTCGAAGGGAAAACGAGGCGAGGGATGCTCGATTAAATGCAATATCGGTTCAAACCGTAATGTCTTTATCCCGAGCATCATATTTAGATGGAGGGTGCCCACTTGAGAGAGAGGAGCAACCTAATTACGAAGCCGCCGATGTAGTCCCCTTTGGAGGAGAAATTTGCTTTGAAGAACCTCAATCGTCTACCCAAAAAGAGACGGATGAGGATATGACCCTTAGTGAAGGCAACATTGGCGAGGAATTGGAGGAGGATAGTGAGTTGGATGGTTTGGTGGAGTTTGTGAAGTTGTTGGGTGAAATTGTTAGCCTCGAGTTGCCCTTGTGCGATAATTTGGACAAGCATCAAGAGCCCCTTGCTAGTACACCGAGAGATGACTTGGAAGAGATTGAAACCGCCGGTAGAAGTTTCGATTCTCCTCTCCAAGATGATGTGGGGCCGAGTGATGAAGATGGGGAACCACAACTTGAGGCAAGTGTGGGGGTGTGCAACGAGGAAGTGAGGCCAAAACCGCTTTTTGTGCCTTGTTTCTTGGAGATGAAGCTTGCTTGTGATTGGAGGCAATGGTTAGGGAGGAAGAGATCGGTGAAGCTCGTAGGATGGAGAGACCCCGGAGACTACTTTGAAGATGATGTCGGGTCTTGGGATTCCTACTTCTTGCCTCCTCCTTGGAGGCCGTGGAGGTCGGTTAAGCTCGAGCGCTTCTTGGGCCTTCACTACGATGTCGGTAGCGCGTTCGACTTGCTCCTCCATGCCCTTGAGGGCTACGGTTGAAGAAGAGTCTACCATCCTAGGTTTGACGGAGTTCCTAAAAGAATCGTCATGTTGTATATTCCCCTTTCCTCTCCTCTTTAGAGTACTTGTGCTTGTATTTGTGTTTTATCTCTTGATTTTGTTAGTTTTGTGATATTCTTGTAATATTGGATTATTGATGAGCGTTGTGAGGGAGAGAATTTGATGTTTTGTTTGAGTTTATTGTGATAGGTGAAGTGCATGTGATTCCTAGAAAGGAATGGTTGATGATGGAGTTTGGTTTGCGAGCGAGGAAGTCGGTTTTTGAAGCTTATGATAAGCTTTTGGGTTTAGGGAAGGCCAAGAAGACTCATCCCGACCGGGAAGAGGGCTTCCCGACCGGGAAGGATAAGGAATCCCGACCGGGAAGGAGCCATCCCGATCGGGATGAAGGTGCCAAAAATCGGACTCACTGGAGTGCATTCCCGACCGGGACGAGATCTTCCCGATCGGGAAGGGTTTATCAACCCGATCGGGACCATCCATCCCGACCGGGATGGTCCCCTTTCTCCCTTTTGAGCCTATTCTTAGGCGTTTGACTCCACCCATCCATTATACCCCCTCCCAACCTCCCTACTCCTCCTTACTCCTATCATATGACCCATACACCTCACTTTAAACACCGAGATCCACATCAAATCCCACCCCCCCTCACACCTTTACCACCTCTACCATGCGTTTCTATCAAGCTTGAAGCGGGATAGCAATGATGAAGACAAGCAAGTGCATATATTGATTTATGAGACGATGGAGAGAGTGAGTTGCTAACCTATGGTACGGCAACTATCCTTTCTTTTCCGTTTTTGTTGTTGCTTGTTTTCCTTTGTTTATTCCCTTCCCCTTGTGCACTTTTGTGTCTTGATGTCATGCTGGCCTTCGAGGCCTCGGTAGTGGTTGCTCCCAACTCTCGATGATGTGACTACATCGAGAGTCATTTCAAAATCCAAATTTTTACAAGATTTTCACTTTTTTTTTTTTTTTTTGAGGATTTAGTCGGATTTAGGCGGAATCCGGGCTAGGTGACTTGATTACACCTAGCCCTCCCCTCCCATTTCCTTTTATTTCCTTCTTTTTTATTTTTCTTCCCCCTTCCATATCTTTTTCTCGTCTCGGCCCATGGTGACTTGACTACACCCCGGCCGGACGCCTTCTACCCTTTTCTTCACTTTATTTTTGATTTTTAGCTTTATTTTCGTAGTTTCTTTTCTTTTTCTTTTGTCTCTCCGCACACTACGATTGAGCATATGAGGACATTGCTCGGTTTAAGTGTGGGGGAGCGATATTCTAGTATAGCTTAGTTTATTTTCTTAGTTTTCGAAAAATCTTTAAAAAACCCTAAAAATTTGTAAAATTTCACAAAAAAAAATCAAAAAGATTTTTCTTTTGTGTGTTTTCCTTTTGTGTCTTTGTGTCGTGTATTTGTTTTGTTTTGTGTGTTTGCCCTTTTTTCCTTATAGGTTGCTTCAATCGCCGCTAATTTTGGAGAGCTTTCATGATGTCCGGTAACATCTTCTATCCCTTTTTCCTTCTTTGTCTCTTGCGGAGTTTGGAGGAGATAGTGATGTGGTGTGCTCGGGTGGAGCTTGTAAAGTTTGTGGTTGTTTTGGTGACTTGTTTGGATGATCGGGGTGGTGTTTGTGTTGTTTATGTGTTCGTTATTGTTCTGTTTTTGTTTTGTTGCTTTTGCTTCTTTTTCTTTAGTTCGTTTTCGTCGTGTCTTTGTTTTGTGTTGTGTTGTGTGTCTTGTGCGTAAATCGTTTTCGAAAACCCGGTTTTGAGGCTAGTGTGCGAGTGTCTACTTTCCCTTCCTAGTTGTATAAATCGAGTTTTGGACTTTAATCTAGTAGAATGACCCTAAATCAATGAGTTCGTTGGTCCTTTACCTTGAGTCCACCTTGCTTACTAGGGATTTACTACGGGATTTGCATTTTGACCATTATGACCACCCACGGTGTGAAAAGGCCTTGGTTACTGAGTCTCGTCCCTTAGGTGACCGTGTTTAGGATTGTTTGATTAGTCCAAGTTCTCCACTTTTTGTGGGTTAGAAGGGAAGGGCCCGTCCCGACTTACCCATTCACCTACCTCCTACACATTCCACACAAATAAAATGCAATTTGTTGATTTCTCTCTTTCTCAATTGTCAAGGAAATGCCAAAAATGCCAAATCTTGCCAAAAGGGCAAAGAAAAGAAAAAGAAAAAAAAATGAAAGAAAGAAAAGAAATGAAGAAAAAGAAAAGGCACAAAAGCCAAAAAGAAAATAGAAAAGAAGAAAAAGAAATGGCATGGCAACAAACAAATCAAAACGTCGAAAAGAAAGAAAATGCCAAAAGAAAACCCGTCTCACAAAAAGAAAATCCCCACAAAAATAAGCCTTTTTCCGAATTTTGCCGTGAAGAGCCTACCAAAGGACCGAGTCCCGAGGAAGGATGATAGCGGCATTAGTCGGTCTTCCCTCATTTTGCATGTTTTCCACCTTTTTACTTGGACTAGTTAGGCGGTTTTGGACACGGGACGACCCTCTTGGCTCACGCTAAAGGGGGCGGGGTCTCACTTACCTACAGTGACGACTAACACCGTGGTTCTTCACTTTTCCACTCCGCCGATCGTCCCGTAGTACGTTTTTAGAAAGTTAGGAGGACCTAGGTAAGTTACCAACGTTTTTGTTGCTTTATCGTCATACTATTAGGGTTTAGTCCACCTTGGTTTGTATTGCTAGCTTGGGAACGTTGTCACTTACCTCGAGTCCTAAACCGGTGTTTCATTCACCGCTTTTAGAGGGAAGCGGTATTTGTTTTTCTTTGGGTGCAACCTTGTGTTTGATTGTTGGTTTGTTGTTTATGTGCTTGTTTTTTTTTGTATGTTGTGTCCGGTTGCATCCGCGGTTTTGTCGCAAGACCCCACTTGCCTTGCGGGGTGCACTTCTCCTCTAAGTGTACTCGCGTGAGTTGAAGGGGCGTAGGGTGCGCTAATACCCACTCGGATAGTTTAGTAGTACTATGTGCTTACTCGAGGGCGAGTAAGGGTTAAGTGTGGGGGAGTTTATAAGTGTCATTTGTAGTGCCTATTTCATAGTGTTTTGGTCCCATTTTCCTTGTAGAATCGCTCCTTGGGAGCGGTTTAGGGGCTTCTTATGCTTCCTTTAATTCGTTTCAGGTTCCCGAGACGGATTTGGAAGAGTTGGAGCGATTCCGACTCAATACACACATTTTGGAGCCAGCGGAGTAAAGGAACGATCACTCGATGCCTTGGAGTCGACCCCGAGACCTTGGGACCCAATCCCGAGCCTCCGAGACCCGATCCCAAGTCCCGAGAATCGGTGAGAAGCCCATGAGAACCAAGGAGGGACCAAAAAGATCATAATGGAGGCCTACAAGGCTCATCCCGTTCGGGATGAGGTGCACAAACAAGGAGGCTACTGACCAGGGCCCATCCCGATCGGGAGCATGGCTTCCCGACCGGGACCGACCCCGTCCCGACCGGGACCATCCCGTCTCGGCCGGGATGGCCTAGCTGTAACCCGCGCCTTGTTTTCTTTCTTCTCCCTTCCATTTGTAACCCTATATATACCCCCCTCTTGTATTAAGACATCATCTTATGATATATCCTTAAAAACCCTAGACTACTTTAGGTTAGATTAGATTAGATTAGTGTAGATTAGTCGGTAATTAGTAGTTAATCGTAGTTTAAACTTGTAATATTGGATCTCTTGAAGAATCCATCCAAGATTGACAACCTTGGTGGATGAATTTGGGTTATCTTCTATGCAAGTGTTCTCCTTTTCATTCTCTTGTTAGTTTGGTATAATCTTCTCATCCTTTTACTCTTAATCTTTATTCATTCATCCAAGTTTACATCTTTGATTGTTGTTTATTGTTCTTGTTAGTTTCTTTATATATGTTTTGTTGTTTGTGTTGGTTTATCTTGTTCTTGTTAGTATTTCCTTTAGATATGTTAGAGTAGTGTTCTTGCTAGGGTTAGTAGGGTGATTAGGGTGTTAATTGGGTGATTAAGGGTTTGTTAGAGATGTTGGTGGAAGATTTGGGTTTCCTCTTGGTTTGGTGGACATCACATGTTTGTCGAAATGCTTGATTGACTAAGTAGATGCATATGCTTGTTTTTCTTGCCTTTCTCTTGTGGGTGATAGTTTGTTTGTGGGTTCGGTTCCCTCACTAAGTTGCGAGAGCCCGGTGAGGACGACCCCTAGGTCGGTCTAAGTAGCGAGAGCCCGGATTTGACCTAGGCCACTATAGCATGTTAGAACCCCGTTTGTCATGTGTGTCACCGAGATGGGTTATAGGATGAACCTCTAGGTGGGTCTAAGTTGCGAGAGCCCGGACCAACCTAGATTACCCTACTACCTCCTTCACTCTAGTTCTCCCTTGACCATTTCGTTACCCCTTTGACCCCGACCTAATCCTAGCCCGTTTTCCTAGTTTGTTCTCCCCGTCTCCTTAGCCATAGCCTAGCCTTCTCCCCTCTCTACCATTCCTAGTTTAGCTTAGCTCGTTGGCTTAGTCTTGTTCTTAGGCCGACCTAGTCTAGACGCCTCTTACCGTCCCCGTGGATTCGACCCAACTTGCCCTATCTATCGTAGGAATAGCCGGTTATATTATTGACGGTTGGGACGTGACGAATCCTACCATCAACGCCCATATGCTATCCCGTAAAATCATGAGGCTCGGGTATTACTGGAACACCACGGAAACCGACTGCCAGTTATATGTCAAGCACTGCCATAACTGTCAGATCTTTGGCAATGTACAGCATATGCCGTCTTCCCTATTATATACCATGACATCACCATGGCCGTTTTCGACATGGGGTATTGACATAATAGGAAAGGTGCACCCTTACGAGACGGGAGGTCATTGCTTCATTTTAGTGGCCATCGACTATTTCACCAAATGGGTTGAAGTCGAGTCATACCGTGTCTTGAACGCCAAGCACGTGGCCAAATTCATCCAAAACAAGATCATATGCCGGTATGGGATCCCTCACGAATTTATCAGTGATCACGGGACCCACTTTCAAGCTGAAACCGCTGCATTGCTGGCAAAATACAAAATTCAAAGGCATACATCTTCACCTTACCGACCCCAAACAAATGGAGCGGTAGAAGCGGCCAATAAAACAATTGTCACCATCCTTAAAAAGATGGCTGAGAATTATCGGGATTGGCCCGACAAAATACCCTTTGCCTTATGGGGGTATCGAACATCGATCCGCACCGCAACTGGAGCTACTCCATACTACCTGACATATGGAATGGAAGCGGTCAAGTACGATTGGATCCAAGCCCGATACGATTCGCTAGTCCTCTTAGACGAACGGCGATCCCGGGCTCTCAATAATATTCAAGTATATCGAAAGAGAATCCAATGTGCCTTCAACAAAAGGGTTAGGCCCGGGAACATCAAAGAAGGGGATTTGGTCCTGAAATCGGTCCGTGCCTTACTACCGGTTGACCCAAGGGGAAAATTTAAACCCAATTGGGCTGGGCCATACTTAGTCAAGAAGGTCCTATCGAGAGGAGCGGTGATGCTGACAGACCTGGACGGGAATGAGTTCGTCAACCCGACCAACTTGGACCAGCTGAAGCGCTATTACCCATAAACCCTTATCTCAATGTCATTTGCAAAAAGTTTATAAAAATTTGTCTTTTTATAAAATTTCAAAATTTTAGACAAGTCAATGAGTTAGAATTAATTATTCTACCGTCGCACATCTCGAATTAATAATCTTGATGTATTTCGAAAATTGCAAAAAAAAATCTATCAAATCAAATTTCGAACTACGTTTGGTTTGATTCCGCTAATTGTGGATACGTAGGCAACCCCTCAAAAGGGTACAACCACTGCAATAACGAAAAGACGGGAACGGTATTCAATAATATGTCTTTTATTAATATCTCGATAAACTCGGGAATTACACAAAAAAAAAAAATGGCAAAATACAAAAAAATCACACCAAAAATAATAGTAATATTCAAATAATAAAATAAGAAGATTAATATCTGGGCATCTTGCCCTTCCCCTTGTCCTTCGGGTCACGTGGAGCCCGAGGTCGCCGAGGCGGGGACGAGCGTTCCCTAATCACGAGGGGAACCTCTTTAGCACGAACCCGTTTCTTTGACGACGGATCTTCAATCACAGTCTTCGGCCCAAGTCGGGCTCGCACATGCTCAGGCAGTCTGTCTCGTGGGCCGAGTCGGTCCTGCACGGCCAGTCTTGGGCCAAGTCTCCTTTCCAAGTCCGTCTGGGGGCTCACCTTCCCCCGAGCACCTTTAGCACTAGACCCTTTAGCTTGAGTCTTAGCCTTCTTCTTCTGACCAGACATTGGACGAACTAGGGTAGCTGGAGTGTCTCCTTCGTCAAAGAACCCCCTGTTGTCTTTAGCTTGCTCCCTTCTCAGCAGGTCGAAGGCTTCGTCAACCTTCAAAGCAGCTCGGGCCTTGGCATCACCTGTTTTGGTCCACTTCACGTATGAGTCTGAAACCCAAATCGAATGGCGAGATTTGGAAACGGGCCAGGTGTGCCGGGTGTACCATCTCTGCATCCACGTGTCACACATCACGTCAGTCAGTTGGGTAGGGTCACACACAAGTGCTTCAATTTCTGGTATCTGTTGAGCCCGTCCGTACTGCCTTAGTATGCGATCCGAGTAGAGATGAACCGTTTGCCTGAAGGACAAGATTACTTGGTAACGAGCTCTGTCCCTTGGATCCAAGCCGGTCCAAACGTAGATGCCACCACGGCACAACCCATCGAATTAGCCGCCCGCCATGGATTGATAATACCTCGTCCCAATATTTCTGACTAATTTGGCGAGAAAAATCAATGGCGCGTCTCCTCGTCATCAGTTGGTTATGACGGTAATTGCTAGCGTCAAGAGGAGGATCTATCACTGATAGCCTCTCATAAAGCCAAATCTGAAAAAGAAAAAAAGCGTGAGATCCCGAGACGAAACAGGCATCCGCCTGATGACACTCGATCGAGTGCCAGGATGACTCGATCGAGTGGCATCCCTGGGAGCGAACAGGAAGCTTTTTACGAAGGCACTCGATCGAGTGCCAGGGTGACTCGATCGAGTGCCCACTGCAGTAGCCAAATTCACGAAAAAATTCAAAAAATCAAGAGATCGAGGAAAAAATAAAAATCCGACATACTTGCAGCAAACGGGTGCTTCCGGTGAGACAAACGGACAAATCCCTCTTGCGATTGTCCAAGCCTTGGATTATTTCACCCGTCATTAGCCAAGCCGGGCTATGCTCCGTCTCCATTAAATCAACCACGGTTAGTAGACGGATATGACCCATACATGATAATAAGTCCATGTGACCCTCAAAGGCGTATACGTGGAGCATGCAAAAAGAAAAGGCCCTACGGCTTTGAATCGACCGGGCCCTAACGTCGTGCGGATTCATAAACTTCTCGGCCAAGTCAATTAAGGAAACCGTGTTGTCGTCCTGGGCCATCCGAGACATCTCATTATGGGAGAGGCCTAAGAACTCTCGAAGCTTCCTCCTCAAGTCATAGACCGAATATGGGATGGCGGGTCGAAGCATTGGGTTCCATCCCCCTATAGCTGCAATCTCCTCAGGTAAAGGGCAGACTTCGCCCCGAGGAAAGGCAAAGACATGATATATGTCATCCCAGTAAGCCAAGCATGCATCCAAGAAATAACGATCAACCACCATCTGACGGAACGGGTACAGCTGAGTTATACCCGTCTGGTTCAAGACCACCCTATCAGCATCCCTAAATTGTCGGGACCATGCCTGCAACATGGCGCTCAACCTATCGATTCCCATGGCTAAATTTTTTGAAAGGATAAAGAGACTTTCTTTTTTGCCTTAAGGGAAATAAAGAGACTTTCTTTTAAGAAGATTGATTTGTGATGGGATTATGAAGAAATCAAGGGCAAAGGGGGGCTATATATAGCATTAGCCTTGCAAACCTCTTTCCATATCACTTCTAGGAAAAGTTTCCTAATTCTAATCAGAATCAAGCCACGAGCCTAGTCCCGATACTAGCACAGAAACATCCATCCCGAACTTTCCTAATTTCTCTAGGAGTCAAAGTATTTTCAAAGTTTGCCCATTTCAAAATTTCAAAAAATTCAAATTTTCAAAAATTCAAAAAATTATTTTCCCCAGCACGAGTCATTTTACTACCTACGTGTTGCATGCATTTTATGTGACTTATACAGGTACGACTCAAACAGGGACATGCAACCCTCTGAATCTCCCCAGTATTTTCACGGGATGGGCCTACACACAGGCGCACCCAGGACTTACGCGACAAGTCCAAAAATGCCCCACGGAGTATTATCATCAGCACAGGTATGATTTCTATCTTATGGCTGGCGAGCCCTTCACGCGAGTCTAATGGACTATAAACGACCCAAACGGAAGTCTACCGGGTCTTAACGGGCTTGATAGCTACTCTGACTTTCGCCCTGTCCAAGCCTCACTCAGAGTGGGGGCTCTGTAGACACCCGCATTTTGACTGCCAGGTGTCTATGGCAGTTTCCAAAAAAAACACCCGATGATTATCGGACGCTAACGTGTTTCTACGCGCTCGGATGCGGGCTCAAATCCATTAGTTGCTGGCTAACGCACTTACGGAGTACAAATCTCACCAAATCAACCTCAAATCCAGGTCCAGTGGGCCGTTTCCAATCAAATAAGGCTAATTTGGGCCGAAACCGACACCGGGAGTAAAACCGACTTTTAGCGATTGGGTCAACCCCGGTCAAAGTCGTTTCCGAGACATACAAAATAGCCCCTCACAACATCAAAAGTCCAAGTCAAACACAAACCCATCAAAAAACCCAAGTCACGGTCCAAAAGACTGACCCACGCGACCCAGCTGGGCCACTCGATCGAGTGACCTACCCACTCGATCGAGTGGGCCTGTTTCAAGCCCGACTGCAGGCGTAACGGGCCACTCGACCGAGTTAGCTGCCTACTCGGTCGAGTAACCCTAATCGGGTACCCTAGCTTAGCCTATAAATACACCCCATGCAACACACATTCAATCATCTTTTTTGGCATCCTTACAACCCTAGTTTCAACCCTAATTCTACACTAAGCAATTCTACATTCAAACCCTAGCACTACATTAGCAAACCCTAAACCTAGTTTTAGGAGATCGAAACCCTAACCACCATAACTCAACTTCATACACCTCGAAGCTCCCGTGTTAAAGCCGCGATTACGAGTCCGATACGAGACAAGAACATGTAGGTTGAGGGTGCCCAAAACCCGTTTTCTTTCCTTCTTCTCTTCCTCTCGTCGTCTTTCCTTGTTCTTCACGTCTTTTTTTAGTTTTTTTTATTATTTTCTTTATCGCATCGTAATATCGATAATAACTAGTATAAGACATTAAAATACTTGTCGATTTGTGTCGAATGTGAGCGATGGTGGGATAAGGAAAACCGAACATACAATTGTACTGCACACAGCGTTGACGGTCGCTTATCCCATCACCCCGATCATTTGATTATTGAAACAAGTTAACCTAAACAATAATCCATTTTATTTCGTTTTTGTCGTTATTCGAGTCGCATATTTACGTCGATTTCCAAAAACAAGTATTCTATTAAATAAGGGTCGATCCATTAGATTCGATACCAATTCCCTAATTGGATGTCGAATCTAGCGATCTAGTCACATAAATTAATTAACGCGATTTACCCATATCGCGATAATTAATTTAAGACGACTAAAATTAATTTATTTTTTTTTATTTTAACTTTAGTATTCCATATCGATTTAATAATCGAATATGGGATACTACGAGTATTCAAAATTAGGATCGAATATAAATCCCGCAATATTTATATTCGATTCAACAAAATCGACGATTTATAAAATCCGAGTCGAGCATAAATTGTGCAATATTTATGTCCGATTTGGTAGAATCGTCGAATTATCAAAAATCAAAAGCAATTTCAAAATCAATAATAAAATTGCAAACGAACCAGAAATTCGTACAGGTGCCACTCGACCGAGTGCAATAGGCCACTCGATCGAGTGACATCACAAAAACCGAGCAGAATACGTTTTCCGACCTCCACTTGGTCGAGTCTCGTAATGACTCGATCGAGTGGCAACGTACTCGGCCGAGTTGGTCAGTAACTCGGTCGAGTAGGGTCACGAAATCCGGGCAGAACCTTTTTCAGAGGTCCACTTGGTCGAGTCCCTCAATGACTCGGTCGAGTGGCCCCATTTATCGCGTCAAACCGCGAGTCCTACAAGTTATTCGAGTCTCGTTCATATCTTCTCGTGACTTGGGTCAACACGTGCCTAATTAATCACGTGGAACATCTTTTCAAAGCCATGCATTAATTCATTATCGTCATTGTATATAATTCAATATTTGCACAAACCGCTATTATTCGTTATATCATTACTAACAGTTTGTTGTTTCTTTTGTCAATTTTTGCTTGTTTATTTTATTTTACTAAAATGAACCCGCATGCTAAAATACAGCTTTGACGTTAATTTTAGTTGCATTAAATTGACATAGAAACCCCTTTTCAATTCCATTCACATGCTTAGGGAAAATAATCTTTGCATATCATTTTCCCGTTCAACTAACGCGCGTATTAGAAAGTCATTCGAATTCTTAGTAGAGGCCGCTAAAGTGCGGGCGGGGTTGGGTGTCCTTTGTGGGCTTTCCAACACGTACCCTCACCCCTTACTCAGAACCTCGGTTTCCGGATGCCCGAAACCGTTGGCGCACGAGAGTCATTCAATACACGATATCCGATAATGTCGGTATCGGTATCAAATGCAAAGAAACGAGCCCAATAAACTCTGACATCGGAAATGGGCCGTATTTTGTATACGGCCCACTACGACATAGAGTGGGCTCGAATGGTTCCGAATAACCACAAAATTCGGTGGCGACTCCACATAGACCTAAATTTCAATTCGATCCATTCTCATATGAAGATTTATTCGCCTACCCAAACCCGCGCGTGGCCGCGTCGGAGTGGACCTATGTCATGTCCACAGGTAATAAAGCCATCTTTCTGAAGATCACGAGTGAAAAAGAACTTTGGCAAGATGTGCTTCATTCTATCTCCTTTGATGAATCCTGCTTTAAGCTGGGCGATACAAGCTGTATTGTCTTCGTGTAGGATAGTAGGAGCCTTAGTTTCCAGACATATACCACAAGATTCTACAATGTGATGAATCATGGATCTTAACCATACACACTCTCGGCTTGCTTCATGAATTGCCAACAATTCTGCGTGGTTGGAAGAGGTGGCAGCTATCGTTTGCTTTACAGAGCGCCATGAGATGGGAGTATCACCACACGTGAATACATAACCAGTTTGTGAACGGCCATTATGAGGATCAGATAAATAACCAGCATCTGCAAAACCAACCAAATTTGTTTTGGATTTGTTAGAATAATATAAACCCATATCTGACGTATCTCTGAGATATCGAAGTAAATGCTTTACTCCATTCCAGTGTCTTTGAGTAGGACATGAACTGTATCTCGCTAATAAGTTGACAGAAAAGGATATGTCCGGTCTTGTCTGACTGGCGAGATACATCAAGGCTCCAATCGCACTTAAGTATGGTACTTCAGGGCCGAGAATCTTTTCGTTCTCTTCTCGGGGTCGAAATGGATCAATCTTGACATCAAGTGGTCTTACTACCATTGGAGTATTTAGAGGATGTGTCTTGTCCATATTGAACTGTTTTAGTACTTTATCAATGTACGTTCCCTGGTGCAACAGAATCCCATTGTCAAGATACTCAATTTGTAGGCCAAGACAAAATTTCGTCTTTCCTAGATCTTTCATCTCAAATTCTTTCTTTATATATTCAACAGCTTTGGTAATCTCTTCAGAAGTACCAATAATATTCAAATCATCAACATAAACAGCAATAATCACAAATCCAGATCCGGATTTCTTTATGAATAGACAAGGGCAAATCGGATCATTTTCGTATCCTTCTATCAATAAATATTCACTAAGGCGATTATTGATAAGTGTAGTTTGTAGTGCCTATTTGTTGTGTTTTGGTCCATTTTTCCTTGTGGAATCGCTCCTTTGGAGCGATTCATGGGCTTCTTATGCTTCCTTTATTTCGTTTCAGGTTCCCGAGACCGACTTGGAAGAGTTGGAGCGATTCCGACTCAATACATACACATTTTGGAGCCAACGAGATAAAGGAACGATGACTTGAGGCCTTGGAATCGACCCCGAGACCTTGGGACCCAATCCCGACCCTCCGAGACCCGATCCCGAGTCCCGAGAATCGGTGGGAAGCCCATGAGAGGCAAGGAAGGACCAAAGAGCGTTTAAGGAAGGCATACAGAACTCATCCCGTTCGGGATGGCCTCATCCCGTTCGGGATGGGGTGCTACATTAAGAGGGCTGCTGTGAGCCCATCCCGGTCGGGACCATCCCGTCCCGGTCGGGATGACAGGGCCATCCCGATCGGGATGATCCGTCCCGGTCGGGACCGTGATGCTGCTGCACGACTCTTTTTCTTTCTTCTCCTTCATTCTTGTACCCATATATATACTCCCTTCTTGTAATTTTAAGACATCTTATCTTACCCTAGATTAGTTTAAGCCTCCATTATCATTCAAAACCCTAGATTATTGCTACTCTCATTAGTTTTAATCTCTTTTTAATCCTTAGTTAATTATTGTAATTAGTCTTGGATTAAGGGATTCTTGAAGATTGTTCCAAGATTGACAACCTTGGGATTGTATTTGGGTTTCTCATTAATACAAGTTTTCATCTTTTGTTCATCCTATTGTTGGTATAATCTTTTCATCCTTAGTCTTTGTTATTTATTCAAGTTTCTTTCTTTTTGTTATTGTTATTGCTATTGTTCTTGTTAATGATAATGGATGCTTGTTTTGTGACATTGATTTCTCTTATGATTGTTGGTTTTCTCTTAATAATGAGTGAGTAGCTCTCTTGTGGGGCTAGTAGGGGGATTAGGAGTAGATTATGGATGATTAGGGTTGATTAAGGGGAAAAGGTTACATCTTTGTTGTTAGTCACATTGTAGGCACTCTATGTGTTTGTTGTTATGCTTGTGTGAGTTGTAGTGGCTATGCTTCCCATACTTGTGTACATCTTCTCATTGATTGCTTATTTTGTGGAAATGTCGAGAATAGTTTAGTCGCGAGAGCGCGGACTAGGGTCTAAGTTGCGAGAGCCCGGACCCACCTTGGCATCGGTTTAAGTTACGAGAGCCCGGACCGACCCTAACAACTAGGAGACACCTATACCCTTGATCACCCCAATTACCCTTCTACTCCTATGAACCCGACCTACCCCACTTCTTTCCATATTTGTGTTAATCCCTTTAGTTAGCCATCGTTCTTTTAGTTTATTCATTAGTTCGATCATTAGCTTAGTCATACTTCTCCTCTACCATTAGTTTTCCTTTTATCGCTTTCTTTGTGTCGTTTTGGTAGCATAGTCTCGTTTATAGGCCGACATAGTCTAAGCTTTGATATACCGTCCTCGTGGAATCGATCCCGACTTACCCTAGCTACCCACTAGGTTATTCGGTGTTTTATTGATCGGCTAGGGACGTGACAAATCCCTTACCATCAATTTGGCGCCGTTGCCGGGGACGGTGCATTGTTTAGACTTAATTTGCTTATTTCTAGACTTAGTTACCCTTCTTTGTGCTCTTCTATCCTCTCTTGTGAATATTCTCTAGATTTTTCTTCTTTCCTTAGTTTTATTTCTTCTTTTTTCTCTTTGTCTCTAGTTGTGCTTGTTTATTGTCGTTACCTAGTGCCCATAAAGCACTAGGTGTTCTTACGTTTGTTCTAGTGTGTAGTGTATGCCTAGGAGGGGAGGCGACTTCTATCTCTTTAATCCAGAGCCGGAGAGACTCTTTCGAGCCTTTCGCCAACCGACGATTAACCGAGTTAGAATCTCTCAACCGAGTGCAAGCAATACTTATCAAGGGCAAGCCCAAGGAGCCGACTTGAACAATTCACCTCGAGAGACGGCCGGAGGGACCTTCATCAATCCCTTCGGTGATTCTTCTCCTAGTTCCCCCTCTTCATCTACATCAACACTCTCTACACCACCATCTTCTCCCTTACATCCAAGAATGCCTAAGTTTTCCTCTCACTCCACCTTCACGGAAGATGTCTTGCCGGGACCAAGTGCATTACCGGAAACTTATACCGGGAATTTTGTGGCAAAGACTCAATTTATCCAACTTGTGGAGAGGAGCCCATTTAGTGGTTTGCCCACCGAAGACCCGCACCAACATATGGAGACTTTCTCCGATTATTGTGACGCTATATCTCAAACCGGGGTTACTCAAGATCAAATTCGTTGGGTACTCATCCCGTTTTCTCTTATTGGAAAAGCGAAGCAATGGATCAAGAGTCTCGATAGGGCAACCATGGGGATCGATACTTGGAAAAAGCTTGCCTTGGCGTTCTACCAAAAGTTTTACCCTCCGGAAAAGACGAACTTGCTTAGGGCCTCCATCACCGGGTTCCAACAAAGGGATGAAGAGAGCCTATATGAAGCTTGGGAGCGGTTTAAGTCTTTGGTAAGATCGTGCCCTCATCATGGACTCTCACAATGGTTCTTGGTGCAACAATTTTGGAATGGTCTTTATGAGGACTCGAGAGCCATTCTTAATATGGGCTCCAATGGTAGGTTTACCGAGGTCGATGACGACCAAACATGGGCGAGAATCGAAGAGATGGCGGTGCATAATTCGCAATACTCTAGGCCTAGGAAGGCACATCGAGGAGGCATACATGAGGTCGATGCTATCACCAAATTAAGCATTGACCTTGGAGCCCAATTGAAAACGCACATGGAGACTATTGACAAGAAGCTCCAAAGTCACCTCGACCAAGTCCAAGGCACTAGTTCCTCACACCATCAACCGATTCAAGAAGTGAATGCGTTGGGGTTTGCACCTCCTTTACCCTACTACGGGATGTGCGATACTTGTGGAATAGTTGGACATGAGCCTATGTATTGCCGTGGAAGTATCGAGCAAGTGAACGCATTCCAAGCGTTCAAGCAAGGTGCTTCCTACTCTAATCAATACCAAGCTTCCAATCAAGTCCCTCAACAACAAGCACTTCAACATCAACAACAACCTCGTCCTTATGTTCCACCTCCCTTACGGGACAACAATGAAGGTTACCAAGGTTATGGGGGTAATCAAAGACCCTTCAACAATTTCAAGCAAAATAACCAAGGCAACTTCAACAACAAGCATGGGTTCCAACAAGGGAACTTCAATCATGGCGATTTCCAAGGAAACCAAAATTTCCAAGGAAACCGAAGCTTTCAAGGACAACAAAACCACAACCAAAGCCTTAATCAAGGCAATTCTCATGGGTTCCAAGGGAACCATCAACAACAACAAGCAACACAAGGCAATCAACAAAGCAAGCCTAGGAGTCGGTCTCCTATTCATGACTACGGTACACCATTAGCCCTCACCGATACTCCGCGTAATCCATCATCCCCACCACGGGATTACGACATACAAAAGCAAATGATGGATATGCAAAGGAATACTCAAGAAATGCAAAAGAGTCAATTGGAGGCACAAATGTCACAACAAGGAATCATTGCTCAAATTCTAATGGATAACAAGGAAATGAAAACTCACATGAAGATGATTGAGAATCAAGTGTCACAACTTGCATCGGGAAGTTCTTCAAGACAAAGGGGGCAATTGCCTCCTCAAGGTGAAACTCCAAATTATGGACATGTCAATGCCATCACCTTGAGGAGCGGTGCTACATATAATCCTCCCGTGTTTCCTAGTGAGAAACAAGAGATGAAGGAAGTTGTGCCTCCAAATCAAGAAGAATCAAGCTTGGACAATTCAATAGAGGAGCAAGTCTTATGGGAGGCCGAGAAACCCCAAGAAGACAACCCTCCTCCTCTTCAAGAGAAAGACAAGGGAAAAAGGAAAGTGTCCTTTGAAGAGTCCACCCTTAATGATCAAAACAAGTACCAAATCAAGTTGCCTTACCTATCGAGGCAAATGAAGACTAAGGTGGACACTCATTACGACAAGTTCCTTAGTATTGTGAAGAAATTGGATGTTAGCGTCCCGTTCACCGAACTACTTACCCAAATCCCGGCATATGGAAGATTTATGAGAGAAATCCTAGCTAGGAAGAGATCCGTCGACAAGGAAGAGACCGTAGCGTTCACGAGGGTGGTGAGCGAGCTCATACGAGGTTCCACGCTTCCGAAGTTGAAGGATCCGGGTAGTTTTTCGATCCCTTGCACCATAGGCAACTTCTTGATCAAGAATGCGTTATGTGACTTGGGCGCGAGTGTGAGCATCATCCCCTATTCTATTTGTTGCCGACTCGGAATGAAGGAGTTGAAATGTACGTCCCTCACCCTCCAAATGGCCGATAAATCATTCAATCGACCATTAGGAATGTTAGAGGACGTACCGGTACGAGTGGGGAAATACTTCATTCCGGTCGACTTCATTGTGCTCGACATGCCGGAGGATGCCAACACTCCCATTATTCTTGGACGCCCATTTCTACACACCGCGGGTGCCATGATCGATGTGAAGAACGGTAGGATCACATTTGAGTTAGGCGAGGAAAAGATAGTGTTCGACCTCCAAGGCAACACTACGCCTACTAAGGATGAATCATGGAATATGATCCAAGCCAAGAAAGACATCGTTCTAGGGGGTGAACCGGAACAAAGCTTGAAGAAGTACTCTTATGTACTTGATGATGATGACTCCGAGAGTGAGGAGGATGAGAGCCCATGTCATGGGCTTGATGACAAGTTGAAGTGCAATGACAAGGAAGAAGATGAGCCTCCCTTGGGGCCGCATGAGGACCGGTGGACGTTTGGGTATATCCCCAAGGACCGAAAGTACAAGTTCAAGTCGTTGAACTTGGAAGAGCGGGATGCCCCGGGAACGTTGAGGCAAGGCCACGAAGAGTCTTGGGATGTGGTTGGTTATATGACATGCCTGATTGAAGACTTCTCAAGGGCCTTCGACTTGTTCTTACGTGCTCTCGATGGAGATGGAACTAGTTTTGGTTGTTGAAAAAGAATGAAGATTGCACCATCTTGGTTTGACGGAGTTCCACAAGAACCGTCTCATTGTATATATCTTCTTCTTGTAGTTAGTTGGATTTTTGTGAATTCTTGTCATTTGGATTGATTGATGAGTGCTGTGAGGGAGAGAGTTTGATGTGTGTTTGAGTATTGATTGATAGGTGAAGTGAGAACGCTCCTAGAGAGGATTGGCGATGATATACCTTGGGTTGTAGGCACGAGGATCGGGTTTTTGATGCTTGGAGCAAGCTTTTGGGAATTGTTGAAGTTGAAGAAGACCCATCCCGGCCGGGATGAGGCGTCCCGACCGGGACGGGTGTGGCATCCCGACCGGGAAGGAGCTGTCCCGATCGGGATGGGTGTACCAAGATTTGAGCTCACTGTGGGTCCGTCCCGACCGGGATGAGGTCGTCCCGACCGGGACGGGTGAGGTAACCCGATCGGGATCAGTCTTCCCGACCGGGATGGTCCTCTGCTCCCCCTTCGCGATTCTTCTTCGCAAATCAAGTCCACCCAACCGTTTTATGCCCCCTCCCAACCTCCCTACTCCTCCTTGTTCCTATCATATAACCCATACACCTCACTTTACACCGTGATCCACATCAAATCCCACCCCCCCCCCCTCACACCTCTACCACCTCTACCATGCGATGTTATCGAGTATGAAGCGGAAGAGCAATGATGAAGACAAGCACGCGCCTTTATTGATCTATGAGACGACGGAGAGAGTGAGTAGCTAACCTATGGTATGGCAACTATCCTTTCTTTTCCGTTTTTGTTGTTGCTTGTTTTCCTTTGTTTATTCTCTTCCCCCTGTACACTTATGTGTCTTGATGTCATGGTGGCCTTCGAGGCCTCGGTAGTGGTTGCTCCCGACTCCCGACGATGTGATTACGTCGAGAGTCAATCGAAAAATCCAAATTTCACAAGATTTTCACTTTCTTTTTTAGGATTTAGTCGGATTTAGGCGGAATCCGGGCTAGGTGACTTGATTACACCTAGCCCCCCCCCCCCCCCCCCATCCCATTTCCTTTTTATTTCCTTCTTTTTATTTTTCTTCCCCCTTCCATATCTTTTTCTCGTCTCGGCCCATGGTGACTTGACTACACCCTGGCCGGACACCTTCTACCCTTTTCTTCACTTTATTTTTGTTTATTTAGCTTTATTTTCGTAGTTTCTTTCCTTTTTCTTTTGTCTCTCCGCACCCTACGATCGAGCATGAGGACATGGCTCGATTTAAGTGTGGGGGAGCGATATTCTATCATAGTTAGTTTTATTTTCGTAGTTTTTCGAAAAACCTTTAAAAATCCTAAAAATTTGAAAAATTTTCACAAAAATCAAAAAGATTTTCTCTTTTGTGTTTTCATTTTGTGTCTTTGTGTCGTATATTTGTTTGTGTGCGTGTTTTGCCTCCCTTTGTCCTTATAGGTTGCCTAATCTCCGTTGTTTGGAAAGCTTTGAAGACATCCGGTAACATCCTCTAACCCTCTTTCCCTCTTTATTCCTTGTGATGTTTGGTGAAGGTTGTGCTGAGGTGTGCTCGGGTGGAGCTTGTACATTCTTGTGGTGGATTTGGTGGCTTGTATAGATTATTGGGGTGGTGCTTGTTATTTGTTTGTTTGGTTTTGTTTTATTTTGTTGCCTTTTTGTTTCTTTTCCTTTCGTTCGTTTTCGTTGAGTCTTTGTTTTGTGTATGTATTTGTGTCATGTGTGTAAACCATTTTCGAAAACCCGGTTTAGAGGCTAGTGTGTGAGTGCTTACTTTCCCTTCCTAGTAGTATAAATCGAGTCTTGGACTTTAATCTAGTAGAATGACCCTAAATCAATGAATTCGTTGGTCCTTTACCTTGAGTCCACCTAGCTTACTAGGAATTTACTACGGGATTTGCACTTTTGACCATTATGACCACCCACGGTGTGAAAAGGCCTTGGTTACCGAGTCTCGTCTCCTAGGTGACCGTGTTTAGGATTGTTTTGATTAGTCCAAGTTCTCCACTTTTTGTGGGTTTGAAGGGAAGGACGCTCCCCGACTCACCCATTACCCTACCTCCTACACATATCCACACAATAACTTGCAATTTGTTGATTCTCTCTTTCTTGTTATACAATCAAAATGCCAAAAATGCCAAATCTTGCCAAAAGGGCAAAGAAAAGAAAAGAAGAAAAAAAAAAGAAAGAAAATGAAAGAAAGAAAAGAAATGAAGAAAAAGAAAAGGCACAAAAGCCAAAAAAAGAAAATAGAAAAGAAGAAAAAGAAATGGCATGGCAACAAACAAATCAAAACGTCGAAAAGAAAGAAAATGCCAAAAGAAAACCCGTCTCACAAAAAGAAATCCCCACAAAAATAAGCCTTTTTCCGACTTTTGTCGTGAAGAGCCTACCAACGGACCGAGTCCCGAGGAAGGATGATAGCGGCATTAGTCAGTCTTCCCTCATTTTGCATGTTTTCCACCTTTTTACTTGGACTAGTTGGGCGGTCTTGGACACGGGACGACCCTCTTGGCTCACGCTAAAGGGGGCGGGGTCTCACTTACCTACAGTGTCGACTAACACCGTGGTTCCTCACTTTTCCACTCCGCCGATCGTCCCGTAGTATGTTTTTAAAAAGTTAGGAGGACCTAGGTAAGTTACCAACGTTTTTGTTGCTTTATCGTCATACTATTAGGGTTTATTCCACCTTGGTTTGTATTGCTAGCTTGGGAACGTTGTCACTTACCTCGAGTCCTAATCCGGTGCTTCTTTCACCGCTTTTAGAGGGAAGCGGTATTTCTTTTGTTTTGGGTGCAACCGTCTATGTGTTTGTTTGTGTGTTTGTTTGTTTATGTGTTTTGTGTCCGGTTGCATCCACAGTTTTGTCGCAAGACCCAACTTGCCTTGCGGAGTGCACTTTTCCTCTAAGTGCACTCGCGTGAGTTGAAGGGGCGTAGGGTGCGCTAATACCAATTCGGCTAGTTTAGTAGTTAGTGTGTGCTTACTCGAGGACGAGTAAGGGTTAAGTGTGGGGGAGTTGATAAGTGTAGTTTGTAGTGCCTATTTGTTGTGTTTTGGTCCCTTTTTCCTTGTGGAATCGCTCCTTTAGTTCGTTTCAGGTTCACGAGACCGACTTGGAAGAGTTGGAGCGATTCCGACTCAATACATACACATTTTGGAGCCAACGAGATAAAGGAACGATGACTCGAGGCCTTGGAATCGACCCCGAGACCTTGGGACCCAATCCCGACCCTCCGAGACCCGATCCCGAGTCCCGAGAATCGGTGGGAAGCCCATGAGAGGCAAGGAAGGACCAAAGAGCGTTTAAGGAAGGCATACAGAACCCATCCTGTTCGGGATTGCCTCATCCCGTTCGGGATGGGGTGCTACATTAAGAGGGCTGTTGTGAGCCCATCCCGGTCGGGACCATCCCGTCCCGTTCGGGATGACAGGGCCGTCCCGATCGGGATGATCCATCCCGGTCGGGACCGTGATGCTGCTGCACGACTCTTTTTCTTTCTTCTCCTTCATTCTTGTACCCATATATATACTCCCTTCTTGTAATTTTAAGACATCTTATCTTACCCTAGATTAGTTTAAGCCTCCATTATCATTCAAAACCCTAGATTATTGCTACTCTCATTAGTTTTAATCTCTCTTTAATCCTTAGTTAATTATTGTAATTAGTCTTGGATTAAGGGATTCTTGAAGATTGTTCCAAGATTGACAACCTTGGGATTGTATTTGGGTTTCTCATTAATACAAGTTTTCATCTTTTGTTCATCCTATTGTTGGTATAATCTTTTCATCCTTAGTCTTTGTTATTTATTCAAGTTTCTTTCTTTTTGTTATTGTTATTGCTATTGTTCTTGTTAATGATAATGGATGCTTGTTTTGTGACATTGATTTCTCTTATGATTGTTGGTTTTCTCTTAATAATGAGTGAGTAGTTCTCTTGTGGGGCTAGTAGGGGGATTAGGAGTAGATTATGGATGATTAGGGTTGATTAAGGGGAAAAGGTTACATCTTTGTTGTTAGTCACATTGTAGGCACTCTATGTGTTTGTTGTTATGCTTGTGTGAGTTGTAGTGGCCATGCTTCCCATACTTGTGTACATCTTCTCATTGATTGCTTATTTTGGGGAAATGTCGAGAATAGTTTAGTCGCGAGAGCGCGGACTAGGGTCTAAGTTGCGAGAGCCCGGACCCACCTTGGCATCGGTTTAAGTTGCGAGAGCCCGGACCGACCCTAACAACTAGGAGACACCTATACCCTTGATCACCCCAATTACCCTTCTACTCCTATGAACCCGACCTACCCCACTTCTTTCCATATTTGTGTTAATCCCTTTAGTTAGCCATCGTTCTTTTAGTTTATTCATTAGTTCGATCATTAGCTTAGTCATACTTCTCCTCTACCATTAGTTTTTCTATTATCGCTTTCTTTGTGTCGTTTTGGTAGCATAGTCTCGTTTATAGGCCGACATAGTCTAAGCTTTGATATACCATCCTCGTGGAATCGATCCCGACTTACCCTAGCTACCCACTAGGTTAGTCGGTGTTTTATTGATCGGTTAGGGACGTGACGAATCCCTTACCATCAATTATACCACATCCTCCCGAATTGCTTCAAGCCATATAGTGATCTGTTTAGTTTGATTGAATATCGATCACGAGGACTTGATTTCATCTTTTCAGGTAGCTTAAGACCCTCAGGAAGTTTCATGTATATCTCATTACCAAGTGAGCCATACAAATAGGCTGTAACAACGTCTATGAGGCGTAAATCAAGTCCTTCCCTCATAGCGAGGCTTATTAGATAACGAAATGTAGTTGCATCCATTACCGGAGAGTATGTCTCCTCATAGTCAATACCAGGTCTTTGTGAAAAGCCTTGTGCAACTAATCGAGCTTTATATCTGACTATTTCGCCCTTTTTGTTTCTTTTTCGCACAAACACCCATCTATAACCCACAGGTTTTACTCCGTCGGGTGTGCGAATTACAGGTCCAAACACATCACGTTTGGCCAATGATTTTAACTCTGCCTCAATGGCATCTTTCCAATTTGGCCAATTAATTCTACGTCTGCACTGATCAACAGACTTTGGTTCATGATCCTCATTTTCATGCATGATATCTAGCGCTACATTAAATGCAAAAACACCATCATCGACGTCGATTGTATTTCGGTTCCATATTTGTCTAGACATGATATAATTTATCAAGATCTCTTCATCATTTTCAGGTACCTGAGTCTCTTCTGGAGACATATTCTCAGTCATGTCGTCAGACTTTTCCGGGGACTTTTCAAAAGTCACTTCTTCCTCAGATTTTGCTCCTTTACGTTTTCGAGGATTTTTATCTTTGGAACCAATGGGTCTACCACGCTTCAGGCGTGTCATAGACTCATTTGCAATTGATGGTCCTTCCGGGACTACAATTTTAGCTGGAGCATTAATGAGATTTAATCACACCTTTCGGATCAGTGAAAGCATCGGATAATTGATTTGCCAATCGTTGTAAATGAATTATCTTTTGAACTTCGAGTTCACATTGTTTGGTTCGAGGATCTAAATGAGATAGTGATAATTCATTCCAACTTATCTCTTTTTCCAGCTGTTTATTATCTCCCCCTAATGTCGGGAAAACTGATTCATCAAAATGACAATCAGCGAAGCGGGCTGTAAATAGATCACCTGTAGATGGTTCTAAATACTTGATAATCGATGAAGATTCATACCCGACATATATTCCCCACCTTCTTTGAGGTCTCATCTTTGTACGTTGTGGCGGGTTAATTGGAACAAACACCGCACAACCAAAAATTCTTAGATGAGAAACAATTGGTTCTTGACCAAAGATCAATTTTAGGGGGATGATGTATGATAACTTGTTGGTCTAATGCGAATTAATGATGCTGCGTGCAAAACTGCATGTCCCCATGCGTAAGTAGGTAAATTAGACCTCATAAGCATTGGTCTCGCAATCAACTGAATGCGTTTAATTAATGATTCGGCAAGGTCATTTTGAGTATGAACATGTGCTACAGGGTGTTCAACACCTATCCCAATAGACATACAATAATCATCAAAAGTTTATGAACTGAATTCACCCGCATTCTCAAAACGAATAGCCTTAATGGGATAATCTGGAAAGTGAGCTCTTAATCTTATCAATTGAGCCAGTAATCGCGCAAACGCAAGGTTGATAACAAGGACACATGTGACCATCTAGTAGATACGTCAATTAGAACCATAAAGTAACGAAATGGTCCACTTAGTGGATGTATAGGTCCACAAATATCACCTTGTATCCTTTCCAGAAACGTTAGGGGTTCATTCCCAATTTTAGACGGCGATGGTCTAATTATTAATTTACCTTGTGCACAAGCAGCACATGAAAATTCTTTGGACTGAAAAACCTTATGGTGCTTTAATGAATGTCCACATGAATTTTGGATTATTTTTCGCATCATCACAGATCCGGGATGACCAAATCGATCATGCCACATAATGAAATTTGTTTTATCAGTAACCTTTCGGTTTACTACGTGTGATTCAATTGTACTAATTGTCGTATAGTACAAGCCGGAGGACAAAGTAGTAAATCTCTCCAATACACTTTTATTGTTCGAATGTGAACATGTAATATAGAGGTATTCAATGCCTCTTTCATTTGATGTCTCAACGTGATATTGATGGGAGGAATTTGTCGCGGAATCCCAACCGTCAATAATATAACCGGCTATTCCTACGGTAGAGAGGGCAAGTCGGGTCGAATCCACGGGGACGGTAATGTATAGCCTAGACTAGGTCGGCCCAAATACTAGACTAAGTCAACGAGCTAAGCTAAACTAGAGAATGATAGAAGGGGAGAAAGCTAGACTAAGACTAAGGTGCCAGAGAAACAAACAAGGAAACGGGCTAGGATTAGGTCGGGGTCAAAGGGGTAACGGAATGGTCAAGGGATAACTAGAGCGAAGGAGGTAGTAGGGTAATCTAGGTTGGTCCGGGCTCTCGCAACTTAGACCTACCTAGAGGTTCATCCTATAACCCATCTTGGCGACACACATGACAAACGGGGTTCTAGCGCGCTATGGTGGCCTAGGTCGCATCCGGGCACTCGCTACTTAGACCGACCTAGGGGTCGTCCTCACCGAGCTCTCACAACTTAGTGAGGGAACCGAACCCACAAACAAACTATCACCCACAAGAGAAAGGCAAGGAAAAACAAGTATATGTATCTACTAGTCAATCAAGCATTTCAACAAACATGTGATGTGCATGCACCAAACGAAGAGGAAACCCAAATCTTCCACCAACATCTCAAACAATCCCTTAATCACCCAATTAACACCCTAATCACCCTACTAACCCTAGCAAGAACACTACTCTAACATAATCAAACTAATACTAACAAGAACAAGAGGAATCAACATAAACATCAAAACATACATAAAGATACTAGCAAGAACAATAAACAACAATCAAAGATTAGAACTTGGAAGATTAAACATGAAAGATTAAAGGAAAAGAGAAAGGAAAGGTTATACCAACTACAAAGGATGAAAAGGAGAACACTTGTATAGAAGAAAACCCAAATAATTCCACCAAGGTTGTCAATTTTGGATGGATTCTTCAAGAGATCCAATAATACAAGAGTAAACTAAGATTAAGGACTAATTACCGACTAATCTACACTAATCTAACCTAATATAACATAAATTAGTCTAGGGTTTAATGTCTAATGAAGTCCATAAGCTTTAAAAAACAAGGGAAGAGTATATATAGGGTTACAAGTGGAAAGGAGGGGAAAGAAACAAGCGCGGGTTACAGCTAGGCCGTCCCGGCCGAGATGGGGTGGTCCCGGTCGGGATGGGGTCGGTCCCGGCCGGGAAGAGCTGCTCCCGGTCGGGATGAGCCACAGACAGGAGCCTCCTCTTTTGTGCACCTCAACCGGGACCGGTTGAGGCCATACCCGTCGGGGATGAGTCTTGTAGGCCTCCAATATGAACTTTTTTGGTCTCCCTTTGTTTCTCATGGGCTTCCCATCGATTCTCGGGACTCGGGATCGGGTCTTGGAGACTCGGGATTGGCTCCCAAGGTCTCGGGGTCGATTCCAAGGCATCGAGTCATCGTTCCTTTACTCCGTTGGCTCCAAAATGTGTATGTATGGAGTCGGAATCGCTCCAACTCTTCCAAATCGGTCTCGGGAACCTGAAACGAACTAAAGGAAGCATAAGAAGCCCATGAATCGCTCCCAAGGAGCGATTCCACAAGGAAAATGGGACCAAAATACTACAAAATAGGCACTACAAACTACACTTATCAACTCCCCCACACTTAACCCTTACTCGCCCTCAAGTAAGCACATACTAACTACTAAACTATCCGAGTGGGTATTAGCGAACCCTACGCCCTTTCAACTCACGCGAGTACACTTAGAGGAAAAGTGCACTCCGCAAGGCAAGTCGGGTCTTGCGACAAAACTGTGGATGCAACCGGACACAAAACACACAAATAAGCAAACACACAAACAAACACATAATCGGTTGCACCCAAAAGAAAACAAATACCGCTTCCCTCAACAAAGCGGTGAAAAGACACCGGTTTAGGACTCAAGGCAAGTGACGACGTTCCCAAGCTAGCGATACAAACCAAGGTGAACTAAACCCTAATAGTATGACGACAAAGCAACAAAAACGTTGGTAACTTACCTAGAATCCTCCTAACTTTCTAAGAACGTACTACGGGACGATCGGCGGAGTGGAAAAGGGATGAACCACGGTGTTAGTCGACACTGTAGGTAAGTGAGACCCCGCCCCCTTTAGCGATGAGCCAAGAGGGTCGTCCCATGTCCAAAACCGCTCAACTATTCCAAGTAAAAAGGTGGAAATATTGCAAAATGAGGGAAGACCGACTAATGCCGCTATCATCCTTCCTAGGGACTCGGTCCTTTGGTAGGCTCTTCACGGCAAAAGTCGGAAAAAGGCTTATTTTGAGAGGTAGGGGTTATTTTTGTGATTCGGGTTTTCTTTTGGCATTTTCTCTTTTCTTTCGCATTTTTGCCTTGTTTTGCCATGCCATTCTTTTTTTTCTTCTTTTCTATTTTCGTTTTGGCTTTTGTGCCTCTTCTTTTTCTTCATTCTTTTTTTTCTTTCTTTCATTTTTCTTTCTTTTCTTTTCTTTGTCCTTTTGGCTTGATTTGGCTTTTTGGCATTCCTTTGTATGACAAGAAAGGGAGAATTCAACAAATTTCAATTTATTGTGTGGATATGTGTAGGAAGTAGGGGGAATGGGTATGTCGGGGGTGCGCATCCCCTTTCAAACCCACAAAAAGGTGGAGAACTTGGACTAATCAAACGATCCTAAACACGGTCACCTAAGGGACGGGACTCGGCAACCAAGGCCTTTTCACACCGTGGGTGGTCATAATGGTCAAAATGCAAATCCCGTAGTAAATCTCTAGTAAGCTAGGTGGACTCAAGGTAAAAGACCAACGTGAATTCATTGATTTAGGGTCATTCTACTAGACTAAAGTCCAAGACTCGATTTACACTACTAGGAAGGGAAAGTAAGTACTCGCACACTAGCCTCTAAACCGGGTTTTCGAAAACCATTTACACACAAGACACAACCACGCACACAAAACAAAGACATGACGAAAACAATAAGAAAAAGAGACAAGAAACAACAAAACAAAACAAAATAAACACATGAACAAAACAAACACCACCCCGAACTTCCAAACAAGCCTCCAAATCCACCACAAACTTTACAAGCTCCGCCCGAGCACACCACAACGCACAACTACTCCAAACTCCACAAGGAACAAAGAGGGAAAAGGGGTGAAGAGATGTTACCGGAAGTCTTGGAAGCTCTCCAAAGCTAACGGCGATTTAAGCAACCTATAAGGAAAAAGGGAGGCAAACACGCACAACAAAACAAATATACGACACAAAGACACAAAAGAAAAACACACAAAAGAAAAATCTTTTTGATTTTTATGAAAAAATTTCAAATTTTTAGGGATTTTTCAAAGATTTTTCAAAGAACTAAGAAAATAAAACTAACTATGATAGAATATCGCTCCCCCACACCTAAACCGAGCCATGTCCTCGTGCTCGATCGTAGTGTGCGGAGAGACAAAAGAAAAAGAAAAGAAACTACGAAAATAAAGCTAAAAATCAAAAATAAAGTGAAGAAAAGGGTAGAAGGCGTCCGGCCGGGGTGTAGTCAAGTCACCATGGGCCGAGACAAGAAAAGATATGGATGGGGGAAGAAATAAAAGAAGGAAATAAAAGGAAATGGGAGGGGAGGGCTAGGTGTAATCAAGTCACCTAGCCCGAATTCCGCCTAAATCCGACTAAATCCTCAAAAAAAGAAAGTGAAAATCTTGTAAAATTAGGATTTTGAAAATGACTCTCGATGTAGTCACATCATCGAGATTCGGGAGCAACATATACCAAGGCCTCGAAGGCCACCATGACTCCATGACACAAAAGTGTACAAGGGGAAGGGAACAAACGCAAAGGAAAACAAGCTATAAAAGACGGAAAAGAAAGGATAGTTGCCGTACCAATAGGTTAGCAACTCACTCGCTCCATCGTCTCATAGATCAATGCATGCACATAGCTAGTCTTCATCATTGCTATCCCGCTTCAAACTTGATAAAACCGCATGGTAGAGGTAGTAATGGTGCAAGGGGGTGGAAATTGATGTGGATCTCGGTGTAAAGTGAGGTGTACGGGTCATACGATAGGAACAAGGAGGAGTAGGGAGGTTGGAAGGTGGTATACAATGGATGGGTGGAGTCAAGTGCCGATGAAGAGGCTCAAAGGGGAGGAGAGGACCATCCCGGTCGGGATGGATGGTCCCGATCGGGATGACACACCCGTCCCGGTCGGGAAGACACTCCAGCAAGCTCGAAAATAAGCACCCTCATCCCGATCGGGACGGCTCCTTCCTGGTCGGGATGACTCATCCTTCCCGGTCGGGAAGCCTTCTTCCCGGTCGGGATCGACCATCTTGCCTTCCAAGAAACCCAAAAGCTTATCCTAAGCTTCAAAAACCGATTTCCTTGCTCACAAGCCAAGTTCTATCGATAACCAATCCTCTCAAGGAGTCATCTTCACTTCACCTATCACAATAAACTCAAAATACAACATCAAATTCACTCCCTCACATCGCTCATCAAAATACCAAATCAATTACAAGAATCCCACAAAAACAGACAAATCCAAGAAATAAATCACACAAATATAAGCACAAGTACTCTAAAGAAGAGGAAGGGGGAATATACAACATGACGGTTCTTTAGGAACTCCGTCAAACCTAGGATGGTGGACTCTTCTTCAACCGTAGCCCTCAAGGGCATGGAGGAGAAAGTCGAACGCGCTACCGACATCATAATGAAGGCCCAAGAAGCGCTCGAGCCTAGCTAACTTCCACGGCCTCCAATGTGGAGGCAAGAAGTAGGAATCCCAAGACCCAACGTCGTCATTCAAATCGTCTCCAGGGTCTATCCATCCTACGAGCTTTACCGACCTCTTCCTCCCTAGGCATCGCCTCCAATCACAAGCAAGCTTCAATTCCAAGAAACGAGGCACAAAAAGCGACTTTGGCCTCATTTCCTCGTTGCACACCCCCACACTTTCCTCAAGTTGTGGTTCCCCATCTTCATCATTTGGCCCCACATCATCATAGAGGAGAGAATCAAAACTTCTACCGGCGGTTTCAATCTCTTCCAAATCATTGCTCGGTGTACTAGCAAAGGGCTCTTGATGCTTATCCATGTTATCGCGCAAGGGCAACTCGAGGCTATCAATTTCACCCAACATCCTCACAAACTCCACCAACCCATCCAACTCACTATCCTCCTCCAATTCTTCACCAATGTTGCCTTCACCAATGGTCATATCCTCATTCGTCTCTTTTTGGGTAGACGATTGAGGTTCTTCAAAGCAAATTTCTCTATCAAAGGGAACTACATCGGCGGCTTCGTGATTAGGTTGCTCCCCTCTCTCAAGTGGGCATCCTTCATCTAATTGTGACGCTCGGGATAAAAGCATTGCGGTTTTAGCCGCTAACGCGTCTAATCGAGCATTCCTCGCCTCGTTTTTCCTTAGAATTTGGGCCATCAATTCATTTTGTCTCTTTGCATTTGGATGGCCATTTCTTGGGTGCTCCTTTGCATTTGAAGAATAGATAGAAACACCTCCATGTCGGGCAATTGGTGATCATTGGGGTCTTGTAAGGCTCCTTGAAAATCTTGATGATGCCCAAGGGGTGGGGCATCATATTGTTGGTAGTGAGGTTGAGGTGATTTGTAGTATTGTGGGTCATGGGGTTCATATTGTGGTTGGGGTGTAGGGTAATATGGTGGGTTTTGGGGGTATTGGTTTCCATAAGGTGAATCTTGATTGAACATGGTGGGTTCACATTGATAAGTCGATTAATAGTCACCATGATCGTAGGATTGGTAATCGTTCACTTGTTGGTAGCCGTTTCCATATTCTTGAAGATCATACCCGTCTTGATTACCCCAAGAAGCTTGATAGTAGCAGGGAGACGTCATGTCATACCCTTGATCCATAGAAGAAGAGGAGTAGCTCATATCGGCTTCCATGTGTGGGGAGTTTAGATCAAACCCCATGCTTGCTCGAAAGTCGTGGTCCATACCCGGTTGGAAACCTCTCACCCTAGCAACCGTCCGTTAAAGCGGCTCTAAGTTGCAAGAAGAAGATAGTCACCACCTCTAAGCATAAACTGTAGACTAAGAACAAACGTGAGAAGTCTAGTACTTTTTGGGCACTAGACAAGAGAGAAATAAACTTCACACACACAAGAAGCAAAGAAACAAAAAGAAAAAAGAAAAACACAAACACAAAGACAAAGTCAAGTAACTAGGAAAACAAAGTCCAAACTAGCACCGTCCCCGGCAACGGCGCCAAATTTATGGGAAGAATTTGTCGCGGAATCCCAACCGTCAATAATATAACCGGCTATTCCTACGGTAGATAGGGCAAGTCGGGTCGAATCCACGGGTACGGTAATGTATAGCCTAGACTAGGTCGGCCCAAATACTAGACTAAGTCAACGAGCTAAGCTAAACTAGAGAATGATAGAAGGGGAGAAAGCTAGACTAAGACTAAGGTGCTGGAGAAACAAACAAGGAAACGGGATAGGATTAGGTCGGGGTCAAAGGGGTAACGGAATGGTCAAGGGATAACTAGAGCGAAGGAGGTAGTAGGGTAATCTAGGCTGGTCCGGGCTCTCGCAACTTAGACCTACCTAGAGGTTCATCCTATAACCCATCTTGGCAACACACATGACAAACGGGGTTCTAGCGCGCTATGGTGGCCTAGGTCGCATCCTAGGGGTCGTCCTCACCGGGCTCTCGCAACTTAGTGAGGGAACCGAACCCACAAACAAACTATCACCCACAAGAGAAAGGCAAGGAAAAACAAGTATATGTATCTACTAGTCAATCAAGCATTTCAACAAACATGTGATGTGCACCAAACCAAGAGGAAACCCAAATCTTCCACCAACATCTCCAACAATCCCTTAATCACCCAATTAACACCCTAATCACCCTACTAACCCTAGCAAGAACACTACTCTAACATAATCAAACTAATACTAACAAGAACAAGCGGAATCAACATAAACATCAAAACATACATAAAGATACTAGCAAGAACAATAAACAACAATCAAAGATTAGAACTTGGAAGATTAAACATGAAAGAGTAAAGGAAAAGAGAAAGGAAAGGCTATACCAACTACAAAGGATGAAAAGGAGAACACTTGTATAGAAGAAAACCCAAATAATTCCACCAAGGTTGTCAATCTTGGATGGATTCTTCAAGAGATCCAATAATACAAGAGTAAACTAAGATTAAGGACTAATTACCGACTAATCTACACTAATCTAACCTAATCTAACCTAAAGTAGTCTAGGGTTTAATGTCTAATGAAGTCCATAAGCTTTACAAAACAAGGGAAGAGTATATATAGGGTTACAAGTGGAAAGGAGGGGAAAGAAACAAGCGCGGGTTACAGCTAGGCCGTCCCGGCCGAGACGGGGTGGTCCCGGTCGGGATGGGGTCGGTCCCGGCCGGGAAGAGATGCTCCCGGTCGGGATGAGCCACAGACAGGAGCCTCCTCTTTTGTGCACCTCAACCGGGACCGGTTGAGGCCATACCCGTCAGGGATGAGTCTTGTAGGCCTCCAATATGAACTTTTTTGGTCTCCCTTTGTTTCTCATGGGCTTCCCATCGATTCTCGGGACTCGGGATCGGGTCTTGGAGACTCGGGATTGGGTCCCAAGGTCTCGGGGTCGATTCCAAGGCATCGAGTCATCGTTCCTTTACTCTGTTGGCTCCAAAATGTGTATGTATGGAGTCGGAATCGCTCCAACTCTTCCAAATCGGTCTCGGGAACCTGAAACGAACTAAAGGAAGCATAAGAAGCCCATGAATCGCTCCCAAGGAGGGATTCCACAAGGAAAATGGGACCAAAATACTACAAAATAGGCACTACAAACTACACTTATCAGATATCCGTTTCTACGAATATCATTAAAACTCAGCAAATTTCTTTTTGCTTGTGGAGAATACAAAGCCTCCTGAATTTCAATAATTGTCCCTTTTGGCAACAAAATCTTAGCTCTTCTAGAGCCTTCAATTAGTTTTGTAATACCGGCAATAGTATTAACATTTGCCTTTTGCTCTTTCAATAGAGTAAAATACTTTTTATCCGTAAGGATAGTATGTGTTGTCGCACTATCGATGAGACATATATCTGCTACTGTAGCGTCCATAATCTTCATGAAAAAAAAAAAAAAAAATAACATAAGATGGATTGTAAATAAAATTGTTTAGTGGTGAGTGATTTATTCTAATGCAAAAATTTAATATTCATTCATGAAACGGTAATTTAATGCGACTACAAAATATTTAATAGCTTCTCATTAATAATTAATGCAAATAAAATAATAAAACTTAATAATAATAATGTCCATTGACAAATAATTATTTAAACTAAATAAAATACGATGACAAAGTTCGATATAAAGTGCTTAATAATAATAATAATAATAATAATAATAATAATAATAATAATAATAATAATAATAATAATAATAATAATAATAATAATAATAATAATAATAATAATAATAATAATAATAATAATAATAATAATAATAATAATAATAATAATAATAATAATAATAATAATAATAATAATAATAATAATAATAATAATAATAATAATAATAATAATAATAATAATAATAATAATAATAATAATAATAATAATAATAATAATAATAATAATAATAATAATAATAATAATAATAATAATAATAATAATAATAATAATAATAATAATAATAATAATAATAATAATAATAATAATAATAATAATAATAATAATAATAATAATAATAATAATAATAATAATAATAATAATAATAATAATAATAATAATAATAATAATAATAATAATAATAATAATAATAATAATAATAATAATAATAATAATAATAATAATAATAATAATAATAATAATAATAATAATAATAATAATAATAATAATAATAATAATAATAATAATAATAACAACAATAATAATAATAACAATAATAATAATAACAATAATAATAATAACAATAATAATAATAATAATAATAATAATAATAATAATAATAATAATAATAATAATAATAATAATAATAATAATAATAATAATAATAATAATAATAATAATAATAATAATAATAATAATAAATTTTTAATTTTTTAAAATAATAATAATAAATAATAATATTGCTCTAGCTTCTCTCTAGCCATGGTTTGAAGATAAGCTTGCTTAGTCTTGCTCTTCCATGGCTAAGGAGGAGGGAAGGAAGCCAGGTAGGCCCCCAAAAAACAAGAAACTAGATGCTACTCCTAATGACAAAGCTAAAAGTACAGATTTTATGCTCAATGATGAAGGAACAATTGAGTGCACATCTCAGGCAACTACAAGTATCAGTCTCAGATCTGGAACCAGCAACACCTCCACTGGGCAAGAGACTGAACAACAGACTGCTGCTCGAAGCATGGGGACGCCAAATAATGCCTCAGGGTATATCGACGAAAGCTCACCACCAACTGAACCTATTCTACAGGAGAGCAATGTGGCCAAGCTGAAGGAGAAAAATATTACCTCGGACCAAAAGAAGGATACAGCAGCAACAAGCATGAAATGGGCGACTATGCTAAATAAGAAGAGTCAGGCAGGTATGAACCTTCAATTCTATGAGGATATTGCAAATGAGGACACAATTGAAATAGATTTATCTGATGTTGAGGATGAACTGAAACTATGGGAAAATGCGCTTGTGGGTACCGTGCTGGGTTTAAAGCCCCATGTTAAACAGGTGGAGGACTTCGTAATTAAGAATTGGAACCATGTCTCAAAACCGATAGTACAGTACTATCGGAAAGGATGGTTCAGTTTCCGATTTAGCTCAGAGAAAGATATGATAGACGTTTTAGAGAAAGGGCCATGGCTCATCGGTGGGCACGCGCTTGTCTTGAAAAGATGGACACCTGGGTTCGGAGAAGAAATTGACAATGTGTCAAAAATTCCGGTGTGGGTGTTATTGCCAAATCATGAGCCCTATCTTTGGTCTCCGTCAGCCCTTAGCAAAATCGCTAGTCGAATAGGGGTACCCATATGTGCGGACCATGTCACAACTCTTAAGGAGCGTCTGGGTTTCGCTCGTATTATGGTCGAGGTGGATGTAGCTTCAGAACTGGTACACGAGGTGGTTATAAACAATCCGATAACAGGAAGAACTGTCCAAGCTGTAGAGTACGAATGGCTTCCCCACTATTGCCATTGCTGTAATAAGCTGGGGCATGAGAAGGCGCAATGTCGAAGGAATAAGGCTTCAAAATCAGCAGGCCTTATGTATAAACCCAAGACCCAGCCCCCCTGCAACCCTGAACAAAAACATCAGAAACAGCAGCAGGACCAGAAAGAACGGACTGATCAGTCCAGGGCTGGTGATCAGCCTAATGTTGCCTTCACGCTAGTGACTAGAAAATCTGCTGCAAGACTGCCAGAAGGAGGACCGATTGCACCTATTGCTACGGATAACACATTCTCTACTCTAACAAGTGAAGATGATCCACAGTTAGCGAATGAAACAGATAGGAATGCAGGCGAAATTATTGGTCTGCAGGAAGTCACGGCAGCTGAAAGTGGGCTAGGGGAACCGCCCGACCATGATTTGGCTCAATGATTATACAATCTTGGAATATTAGAGGCACTAATAAAGGATTTAAGATCCGTGAAGTCATCAATCATATTAGGAGTCGGAATGTAGATATTCTCGGCCTTTTGGAAACTCGAATCAAAGCTCACAAGGCTCAGTACATTAAAGATCGATTCTTCCCTTCGTGGAGGATTGAACACAACTACGAGTTTCACCCAAATGGACGTATATGGCTCATTTGGAATCCAAATAAAGTCAGGGTTAGTATTCTCCTGAAACATGCGCAATTTATCCACTGTGAAGTACATGACTTGATATCTAATTCTTCTATCGTTGTCACCATGATTTATGGAAGCAACGATGGAGGAATTAGAAAGCTTTTGTGGAGTCAGCTTCACTCTCTTGCCCCAATCCGGAGTAGCTGGATTTTGATGGGGGACTTTAATATAGTGAGGAAACAAGAGGAGCGGCTAGGACCCAACCCCCCTAGTGCTACTGAAATGGAGGACTTTAATTACTGGATTAGCAATTGTGACCTCCTGGAGCTCAATTCACATGGATGCGAATATAGCTGGACGAACAAACAAGACGTGGCTTCTCGTACCTGGTCACGACTTGATCGTGCTCTGGTTAACAAGGACTGGATTACAGCTTATCCTACCTCATTTGCTGAGGTTCTTCTTCCCCATGTCTCGGACCACTCGCCCATAGAAGTGGCTGTAGCTCACACAAAGCAAGCAAGGAAGAAGCAATTCAAGTTCCTGAATGTTTGGGCCTCGCACCCAATGTTTGAACAGGTTATTACGCAGGCCTGGAAGGATAGTAAGCATGGTATTTATGGAACGAAAATGTATAGGTTGGTCAAGAGGCTAAGCAGTCTGAAACCTGTGCTAAAACTCCTTCATAAATGCAATTTTTCCCATATTTCTGAGCAGGTAAAACGCAGCAAGGCAGCTCACGTTGATTGTCAGTCTTCTCTAGCTTCTGACCCAATGAACCAACTATTAATTGACAAAGAAAGAAGACTACTGGAGGAATACACTAAGACCAAGAAGATAGAGCTAAGCATCCTTTCTCAAAGAGCAAAGATCCATCACATTAAAGAGGATGATGGAGGTTCTAAATATTTCTACAATCGGATAGCTGAACGAAAAAATAGGAATCATATAGGCCAAATTCATGATGATACGGGAAGGAAACAGACTACGGTGAAAGGTGTAGAGGATGCTTTCCAATCCTTCTACACTAGCCTCTTGGGTAATGATGCAATGCTTGATGATATTGATCCAACAGCTATTAGTAACGGGCGGTGCCTGCAGAGTCACGAGGCAATGCCTCTCGATTCCAGAATCACTAATGAGGAGATTAAAACAGCTTTATGGAGTATTAACGAGAACAAAAGCCCGGGCCACGATGGTTTTACTTCTGGGTTCTTCAAGAAGGCTTGGAATATTATTGGCTCTGACTTGTGCGAGGCGATAAGGGACTCGATTGAAAAGAAGAGGATGCTCAAGTACATCAATACTACTGTCCTGGTTTTGATCCCTAAAAAAGACATCCCATCTACCGTGATGGATTACCGACCCATTGCTTGCTGCACTACTATCTATAAGATTATTAGCAAAGTCATGGCTAACAGACTCAAGAAAATTCTTCCCCTTATTATTGGTAAGGAACAATCTGCCTTCACCTCAGGCCGCAACATAATGGACTGTATTATGGTCACACAAATGCTCATCAAAGGTTACTCAAGATCCTACCTCACCCCAAGATGCCTCATGAAAATTGACATTAGGAAGGCATTTGATTCTCTTAATTGGAGGTTCATTAAGGACATGCTCCTGGCTTATGGGTTCACTACGGGGTTTGTGGACTGGATAACGCTTCTCATTTCCACGCCTTGGTATACTCTAGACATCAATGGCAACCACACTGGTTTTTTTGAGGGGAAATGTGGGCTCAGACAGGGAGACCCGATTTCACCTTACTTATTTGTCCTGGCTATGGAGGTTCTCTCGAGACATCTTAGGACTATACATCACCATGCCCTCTTCTCCTTCCACCCCAAATGTTCTAAGCTGAAGCTCAACCACCTTATCTTCGTCGACGATCTTATGTTCTTCGCACGAGGAGACACTCCTTCGGTTATGCATATGTTTGAGAGTCTTAGAGGTTTCTCTAATACCTCAGGGCTCAACGCCAATGCTCACAAGACTGAGATTTATTTTGGAGGCGTTAAGAACGAGATAAAACAGGAAATACTGAACAGGACGGGGTTCAAAGAGGGAGAATTCCCCTTTCGCTACCTTGGTGTCCCCGTCAAGCCTTCTAGGCTTATAGTTACCGATTATGAGGAGTTACTTGCTAAAATTAAATTGATGATTCTACACTGGAACAACAAATTTCTCTCCTATGCAGGCAAGCTACAACTAATCAACTCTTCTATTACGGGACTCATTTCTTATTGGGGTTCGTATCACCTTATTCCCAAAGGAGTCATCAAGTCCATCAATAGGCTATGTAAGAACTTCTTCTGGAACATTGAAGCCGGTTCAAGGAAAATTATCTGCAAGAGCTGGAGAAGCTCATGCTCACCTCGAGAGGAGGGAGGTTTCAATATTCGTGAGCTTCATGCGTGGAATAAAGCTCTTATAGCTCGACTCATTTGGCGTCTTGAAAGAGACGAAAACAACATCTGGCATGGGTGGATACATGGTTATAAAATTCTGAAATGCAATTTCTGGCAGGTGAAACTCAAGGATAGTGATGCGGGGAGCTGGCGAAGTATCCTCCAGGTCCGAAACGAGCTCATCTCCGCTTCCGGATCTACACACAAAGCATCTAACATAATCAAGGATTGGGGTAAGCACGGGAAATTCACACTGGGTCGAGCCTATGATTTCTTTCGAGAAACATATCAAAAGTACAAGAAGTTCGACACTATTTGGCATCAGATATGCAGCCCCAAGCACAGCCTCATTGCCTCTCTAGCCACTCAAAGAAAGCTTTGTACTGTTGATTCCCTTCAACTTAGAGGGTATTGTCTCGCTAACCGGTGCATTCTATGTACTAATCACGAGGAGTCTCATTCGCACCTCTTCTTCGATTGCGACTTCTCTCGGGAGGTAATGACACATATCTTTAACTGGTTTGGAAGGACACAGAGCCCTAGATGTCTGGGATACGAGATTAAAGCCCTTACGGGGAGGGTGAGTATGAAGAATTGGATGATTCAATGGAGACTTTGTTCAATCATTTGTGCTACTTATGTGATCTGGGAGGAACGGAATCGCAGAATATTTGCTGAGATCGCACGGACTCCGCTTGCTTTGGCTACTCATATTAAGCATCATGTGTGTATCAAATTACTTCATAGTAGCCATGAGTCTCATTTTGTAGTAGAGAGACTTATGGGTTAATTTGTTGCTGCTATTTTTTTAGGTTATGTTTTGGCTGCTCTTTTTGTAAGTCTGTTATTTTTGTTCCCCTTTTTGGATGAATGAAAGTAAGCTATCCTTTCTTGCAAAAAAAAAAAAAAAAAAAAAAAAAAAAAAAAACAATAATAATAATAATAATAATAATAATAATAATAATAATAATAATAATAATTAATCTTGTGGCTCGAAACTTCCGTCACCAATCAGGTGATCAATTCTTCCATCAGTGTCTGAAAAGAAATCTGAGACATCCAAATCACCAATATTATAATCATCTCCATCAGCAAAATTTGTCTCAACATCTTTCTCAACAACAAAATTTGCTTCAATTTTCTTCCCTTTATTTTTAAGGGACTGATGATAAAGATTCACAAGATGTCCGGGTGTACGGGCCCAATGACTATTATCACCACAACGGTGGCATGAACTACCGACCGGGATATTCTTTTCGCGTGGACCATCATTTTCTTCTCGTTTATGGCGAGAAAATGAGTTTTTAAATTTTCCACCTCTAGCACCTCGATAATTATTTCTCCCTTGTCCACGTCCACGTCCACGGCCTCTACCGTGACTTCTATTATTATAATTATTATCATACTTCGTCGCATTCACTTCTGGGAATGGATCAGATCCAATTGGACGGGATTGGCGATTTTTCAACAGAATTTCATTATTCTGTTCAGCCACAAGCAAGCAAGAAATCAACTCAGAATATTTTTTAAAACCTCTCTGACGGTATTGCTGCGATAAAACTAAATGTGACCCATGAAAGGTCTGATATGTTTTTTCCAACATATCTGCATCAGATATTTTTTCGCCACACAAATTTAATTGTGAGGTAATTTTGAACATGGCTGAATTATAATCACTCACGGATTTAAAATCCTGTAATCTCAGGTGGATCCACTGATGTCGAGTTCTAGGTAAAATTATCAATTTCAAGTGGTCATATCTTTCTTTCAGATTTGCTCATAAGACCAAAGGGTCTTTCACAGTCAAGTACTCGATTTTCAGCCCTTCACATAGATGGTGATTGGTGACGAATAAAAATTATAACTTTCGCCTTGTTCTGGGAAGATGAATTATTCCCCACTTTAATAGCGTCACCAAGACCATTAGCATTCAGGTGCATTTCCGCATCTAATGCCCATTCTATGTAGTTCTTGCCAGAGATATCAAGGGTATTAAATTCAAGTTTCACCAAATTCGACATGATAACTATAAAAGAATTTAAAAAAAAAAATTAGTTATATTCAACTGAGACCAATAAAGAATTGTGATATTAAAATAAATAATAAAGTATATGATTAATCAATTACTAAAATAATGAATCACCGCAATAAGTCGGCTATCATAATTATTAAGAAATAAGAAGATTGTTAAAACCAATTGAAACCAAAATTATGTGAAATTATTTACGAGCAATTAAAAACAAACAAATAAACCAAAAAAAAAATTAAAAAAAATTTGTTTACGTGTAAACAATTTGATCATGTATCAAATTGATCACCCATTGAAACCAATTGTTACGTGAAAAAAAATTGTTTTGCTTTTTTTTTCTTTACCTGAAAAAATTAGTGGTAGAGTTCGTGATGATAACGTGTTGTGAAAGAGAATTAAGAAGAAAGAAGAGAGAATTGAGAGGTGGTTTATAGGATACAAGGGGAATAGAGTTTAGGGTTAGTAATCTACATGGACCTAAACACTATACATGAACATCCATATAATTATAGATAACATGAGAAATATTATAATAAAATGGGGCAATAAATAGTGATCAGAGAAAGTATTACATTATTGGATACATATCGGTCCCACGGTGGATTGTAAGAGTAAGTTCAATAGTGAGAAAAAAAAACTAAATTGAAATTTAGATAAATTATTAAGCTACAAGGTAATCGTAGGAAAAGAAAAAATTGATGTAGCTAGAAAACAATACATGCTCAACCAAGCTACAAGTTAGGATTGAAAAGGAGGAAAAAATTATTTATTAAAAAGTATTGTACATGTGGCACCTACAAAACTAGTACAAGGTGTTGCAGCTACCACTTAAATACGTTCTAGCCGGAAAGTAAGACCGCTTAAAAATATGACGTGTAAAGTCCAACTACAAGATGTCGTAGTTAGCCATGGGACTTGCTCAGTTCCTCTAACATCTTGTAACTTTCTTTGTCCCACAACTTTACTTTTATCCAATGAAAATCCTTTTCTTTATTTTCTTGACTAGTTGTTCCCCCGCACGCGATGCGCGCGGTGTTACAAGGAAGATGCGTATATTAGAGTTAAGCCATTAAGCGTAATTATTAAGTAACGAAACCGTTGATAAGTGTGGAAAAAGAGAAATATTAGCATACATCTGTACATTTTGGTGATCGACATATATAACCACTTGTGGGTAACCGATCACTGTCCTATTCTTAGCATCATCAAAGTGTGCCCCCGGGCCCCCCGCATGTCAATTGACCTAACCGTAAATTAAAAGACCAACACTAAAATAACTTGACTCAAATCCATGATTATGGATTTGAACTAGAATTTTAACATTTGTCATCGAAAAAGATCTGAAATGAACTGAACTAAAAAAAATGTATGTGCCAATGTGAAAAATATCTAAATTTTCGATTTTAGAACCCAACACGTACCTTCACCTCTTACTCAGAACCTTCGATTTCCGGATGCCCGAAACCATTGGCACGAGAGTCATTCGATATACGATATTCGATAATTCGACAAAGGTATCGTTATGCAAAGGGACGAACCCCACAAACTCTAGTACTATAAGGCAAGCTGTGCTTTGTGCGCGATACGCCTAAGTATAGAGTGAGTTCGAACGGGCTCGAACTTCCACAAAGTTCGGTGGCGACTCCAACTTCGATTTAAATTTCAATCCGAGAACAATCTCACCACGAGATTCATTCGCCCACCCAAACCCGTGCGTGGCCGCGTCGGGGTGGACCTATGTCATGTCCACAGGAGCAATGCTATGCTATTCCCATTTTCATCCTATTTTCACAAGTTCTCACATTTATAAGGTTTTTAGATTAATGCAAGTTATAGCTTGCCTACTCTACCCTCCCAACTCTATAAATACAAAAAACCGGGCAACATTTCAAAGGATCAGAAATTTGACTTTTGACGTTCTATGATTCACTGTATTAAACGATAGTTAAATGACGTAGCTCAATTCGTGACGTCGTTCGTTTACCCGAAAGCAGGCGTCTTACCTTATTGAAGCAGATTCGAAAAACTTCAATTTAATTTGAATGACTAAATTATGTACCGAAAAGGTTGTAACAAGTCATTTCTCAATATGATATGCGAGGACCAACATATTCGTAACTTTATGTCTGGACAAGAACAAAGGAGTAGACTCAAACGCCTAGCTTAGTGCAAGGTGTCTGAGTACTGCATCACCTGATTGGGCATCTTAGTTCTACAAAGCTTAGTGCCAATCTTCGACCCGAGTCTTTGGTCAGTACATTATGTCGTCGTTGGCCAATGCATGTTTCTGTTCGTACACTTGAATATCACATTCAATGCTCATAATTTGCCGTTTATTACTTTATTGTCACTTCATTAATGTTCAAACTTGTATTATATGTCTATGTAATTTATAATTTACATTCAACTGTGTGACAATTTATTGCTTTCAATCAAATCGCATGCTAAATCAACATATGCACTAAACCAAGAGTAGGTCCCCTGAGAGACGGTCTCTCATTAACTTTACTGAGAGACTAAGTACAAATGGAAGTAACAGTAGTACCAAACCTAATAGAAGTAGGTACGATTACCATAAAAGAGTATACAAATATAGAGAGGGTACGCTTGTTATAAAAACAAGTACAAAACAAAGCTGTCACTTAAGGGTATAAATATGACCTAGAGTGCTACTGAATAGTGGTCTCTCAATAAGTGATACGATATGTGTGGACATGACATAGGTCCACCCCGACGCGGCCACGCGCGGGTTTGGGGAGGCGAATGAATCTCCATATGAGAATGGATCGAATTGAAATTTAAATCGAAGTGGAGTTGCCACCGAACTTTGTGGGAGTTCGGGCCCGTTCGAACCCACTCTATGTCGTAGTGGGCCATGCACAAAGTATGGCCCATTTCCGATGTTAGAGTTTATTGGGCTCGTCCCTTTGCATTTGATACCGATACCGACATTATCGGATACCGTGTATTGAATGACTCTCGTGCGCCAACGGCTTCGGGCATCCGGAAACCGAGGTTCTGAGTAAGGGGTGAGGGTACGTGTTGGGAAGTTCACAAAGAACACTCAACCCCGCCCGCACTTAGCGGCCTCTACTAGGATATCGAATGACTTTCTAATACGCGCGTTAGTAGTTCGGTTAAATGATATGCAAACGTTGTTTTCCCTAAGCATGTGAGAAATTGAACGGGTTTGTAGGATGATTTAATGCAACTAATTCTAACGTCAAAGTTAAATTTAGCATGCGAGTTCATTTTAGTACAATAAAACGAATAACGGAAATAAATCGAAAAGACATAAACAAACAAGTTAGTAACGGTATAACGATAATAACGGTTTGCAAAGATGTAGAATGCTATGGAATGATGTAAATAATATGATGCATGATTTTGAAAAGTAGTATCTCACGTGATAGATTTGACACGTGTTGACCTAAATCATAAGAAAATATTATCGAGACTAGAAAAGCGATGTGGGACTCACGGTATTTGTCGTGATAAGGTCACTCGATCGAGTCATACGAGGACTCGACCGAGTGGTCCTCGAAAGAAGCTTCTGTCCCGTATTTTAGACCCTACTCGATCGAGTTATTGACGAACTCGACCGAGTATGCTGCCACTCGATCGAGTCATTGCGAGACTCGATTGAGTGGAGGTCGAAAAACCTTTCTGTCTCGGCCTTTGAGGTGCCACTCAACCGAGTGGGCTAGGCACTCGGTCGAGTGCCCTCTGTACGAACTAGGGTTCGCTTGCAATTTTGTTATTGATTGCGATATTGCTTTTCGATTTTGAATACGTCGTTGATTCTGCCGAATCGGGCATAAATATTATATAATTTATGCTCGATTCGGATTTTGATCAATCGTTAATTTGTTGAATCGGGTATAAATATTATGGGATTTATACTCGATTCTAATTTGGATACTCGTCATATCCCATATTCGATTATTGAATCAATATGGAATATTAGAGCAAAAACTTGAAGAAAATAATATAAGTCCTTTTAAATTAACTAAGACAGTATGGATTTCCTCCGCGTTTATAGTGTCGTAATTCTAACGAATTATATGACATCTATTTTAGCATCAACGAAAAACCGTGTTAGTTAAATTATTTGACTAAATCGTTAGATTCGACATCCAATTATTGAATTGGTATCGAATCTAATAGATCGACACTTGAATTAAAAAAAAACTCGACTTGATTCCCTCCGCATCCCGACATCATAATTAATTCTTGCGAATTGTTTGAGGTCGGATCCGCATCAAAAGGTCTTGACTCAACTTGAATAAAAAAACGTGAATAATAATAAATAATAAAAAAAGGGTTTTAGAAATCGATGTATGCGATATTGATGATGACGCAACGAAAATAAAAAGAACGATTTTGTTGATGTTGACACGCTTCAACAATCAAACATTCGAGGTGTCGGGATAAGCGACCGGTCGCGTCGGGTGAAACACCCTTGCATTCGTGTTTTCTTATTCCGTCATCTCTCATGTTCGACACGAATTAGCGCGTATTTTAATGTTTTATACTAATGATATTATTAATGATATTAGAGACGCGACAACGAAATAAAAACAAAAAAACGACGACTACGACGAACGACGCGAAGAGGAAAACGCGAGGAAGAGAAGGAGAAAAGGGAAGAATGGGGTTATTGCACCCTCAACCTACATGTTCTTGCTCTCGGACGAGACTCGTTAGATGTGGCTAGCACGGGAGTATCGAGATGTAAGTTGAGTTATGGTGGTTAGGGTTCGGATTCCTAGATACTAGGCTTAGGGTTTTAGTGTATTGGATTAGTGTAGATTAGGGTTTGATTAGGGTTTGCTTAGGGTTTAATAGGGTGAAAAAAGATTGTCCCAAGTTGCATGCAAGAGGGTGTTTATATAGGCATTGGTCACCTCACCCGTCTAAGGTTACTCGACCGAGTAACTGGCTAACTCGGTCGAGTGGCCCAGTGCGACTGCAGTCGGGCTTGTTTAAAGGCCCACTCGATCGAGTGGGGCTGACACTCGATCGAATGGGTCAGCTGGAGTGCATGGGTCCGGTTTTTGGACCATGGTTTGGATATTTTGTGGGTTTTGTATTTGGGTTAGACTTTTGATGTAAATGTGGCTGTGTTTATGTGTCTCGGAAATGGCTTTGACCGGGGTTGACCCAATCGCTAAAAGTCGGTTTTATTTCCGGTGTCGGTTTTGACCCAAATTAGTCTTGTTTGATTGGAAACGACCCACTGGGCCTGAATTTGAGGTTAGTTTTGTGAGATTTGTACTCCGTAAGTGCTTAAGCCAATAACTAATGGTTTCTAGCCCATATCCGAGCGCGTAGAAACACGTTTGCGTCCGATCATCATCGGGTGTTTTTTGGAAACTGCTATAGACACCTGGCGGTCAAAATGTGGGTGTCTACAATATGATACAGTCACCAAAGACCTTGTTTCGAAAGATCTCGACCACGGACCGTCGACTGATAAAGTGTGACACTTAAAATTTATGATCTACGGAGCACAACTTTATTATCGTAGCTAATAAAGGGATAGAGAGAATTAATATCCTACTTAATTAATAGTTTTATTTTGAATGATGGTAATTAGTGATATTTGATGAGCTAGTTAATTTTCGGTTTCCAGGGACTTTTCGTTTGTCTCTTGAGGCTATTTAATCCAATAGTTTGTAATGCAAATCAGACATTGAAGAAAGATAAGAAAAATCATGTTTGCTTGTTAGCATACAAATCCCGTTTTTATTCAAATGCGTTTTGAGTATTAACTTGTTCGATCTCAATAGGTCTTGAGATTCGTTCACCATTGATGAATTATAGGTCTAATTCGTCAAATATCCATTGTTTCGTGTGAGTGAGCGAGTTATTTTGGTTCGTTTACAAAAGTTTCCGCTGTAATTCGCATCAATAAGTTATTGAGAGACCGTCTCTTACAAAATTTTGTGCTAAACCAATTAGTCAAACATCAATGCACATGTTTAGTCAAAGCAACGATTGTCATGTGTTCAGTCACTTTGCTAATCGCACACCGAAACGAGATCTTAGTAGTGGTCGCCTAAGTGCAAGCGGTGTTGAGTGTCAAATTAAAAGAGTTTTCTAGCACGTATTCTAACTCCTTACTCAAATTTATGTTTTTGAACGCCCGAACCATTGACTACGAGTCATTTAATAAAAATTAGTGCCAAGGGACGAATCTCTAAACTTGAGGGCTCATGGTCAAAACCTTGTTTTATGCTTGGTTGGACCTAGGCATAAAGTGAATACGAAATGGCCCGAAGTAGGGGTGTTCAAAAATGGTCTGAATCGGTAACCCGGACCGTCCGATCTCTGGGTTTTCAAAAAATTGGTGGTCGTTCTCCGGTCCGGTCGGTCTACACCTTGAAATGATTTCAATTATTAGTCTATTTTTCCGGCCCGGTGCGGCCCAAACTTGGAAAACCCGGTCTTATGGGGCTCCGGTCCGGGTTCCCTTCTAACCGGTTTGAACTTCGGGTTTGTATTTTGGGGTGACCAGTCTCCGGGTCTATCCAGTCCGGTCCGAGTTTGGACCGATGGACACCTCTAGCCCGAAGCATCATAAATTTTGGTAGCAAATCGCTGATTTAATTTCTACCAAGAGTAGGATAAACCAAAACAAACAACTAGTGAATTTTCACATATCCACAATTTGACAACTTCGCTAGGGATGAATCTCTCTAGGATGAAACTCGAAACTAAATCGTTGACTATTACAGTGTATATCAACACCCCCATTTTGTACTAGTATCCATTTAAGTCGCCCAAACTCAAAACTTTTATAAAATGCTGTGATTTTTCGTTACCCCAACATGGTGCAGACAGAGTTGAACTAATGTTGTTAGTTGTTACGAAGCAAATTGAAGTTATGTTTTGAGATATTAATCATATTTTCACACATTAGCCTACAGATTTTAGCTTTGTGAAGTGTGCATCAAGTGTCAAAACTCAAGGCTAATATCTTGGCTAGATCAAGTCAAGTGCCCAACATTGTTTTCTAGGATTCGAGGGAGGGATATATATATATATATAGTGGTAAAACACGAGTGTTGCAATTCCAAAGAATACGAGAGAGCATACAATTTATCCAATCATTTCCCTCAATCATCCTTTGCTAACTTTCACATTCAAAGTTGTATCAGAATTACAAGCCGCCAATTTGCCAAATGTAATATACATGAGATGAGGGAGCTATTGCAAAAAATAACCAGACAAGAACAATCCAAAGAAGAGAAACAAGGTACCATAAATAAGGATAGCCTTCTGGCCAGAAGTAAGAGAATTTCCCCCCAAACCAAACTGCTGATTTTGAGCAAACCCAGCAATCTCCACGCTCTTGCTATCGAAGAAACTCTGGGCTGCCCCGCAAGTCGGGCACCTCCAGTCCTCCGGAAGCTGTCCAAAGGGCAGCCCCGGCGGGACCGGATAGTTTGGATCACCAGCTGCCTCGTCATATTTATACCCACATGACCTACATTCATATATCCCTGTGTTTAAAACTGCAAACTTCTCCTCCAATCTCTTCTGATCAAAACTTTCTGTTGTGAATTCATCTGATATCTCTGATTTTGGCTCCTCTGAAATGGGTTTGTCTTCTTTTGACACATCAACTGACTTCAACCAGATTTTGGCTCCTCTGAAAATGTGGGGTTTTGGTTGAAAAAACTTGGGTTTTGAAGGAGAAGGTGAGTTGACAAGTTGGAAGTGCAAGGGTGCTGGTCTTGTTATGGTTGAAGCCATTTTGTCCTACTTGTGTGCCAATATGTATGATTTTGTATTTTCTAGGTGGTGAGAAAGGAGAAGCAATGAGGTTTGGGGACAAAATTCAAAGGGTTTGGGGGGAAAGGATCCATGGGAAAGTATATGCCATTTTTTGTAGACCTTTAATTTGAGGGGGATGGTGTTGGAGGATAAGGTGTGGGTTGGGATGTTTATTGGTTCACTCAAGCTCCACCACTCCACTTCTATTCATGACTTGCTTTGTCTCTCTAGCTTTTGCTCATGAGTAATGTTATGTGACCTATCTATTAGAATGTGAAATTAAAACAGGACTGCTAGTAGATGGACCATGTATTATCTTGAGGCAGCTGGCCTGGGTGAGAACTCGGAGCGGGTCCTGGACTAGCCTATGCCACGCGCTGGCTCCAACCTGACCCTAACTTCGGGTGTGGTTGCGGCGGATCACACAGAAACCACCTTGCATGTGCTACACGAGTCAGGTGGGCCTTGAAGCGAGAAGTTGACAACCCTATGGCGAAGCTTTATTGAGCTAACGTTTCTCGTGTTGTACACGCAAGTGACAAGTCGTATTTAAGACTAATATGAGCTGAATGACCCAGCCTGGTAAGGCTAATCCATGATCTGAAAGTGGAGTGACGTTGTCTAACCCGAATATGATCGACCCCTTTACTCGAAATGACTAGTATTAACAAATCTAAAGTAGACTGATAACTCAAGAATTAGTTTAAGTCGCGTCTAAATACACATTTTATTAAAAGATAAACGCGTTGATAATTTCTTTGATAGTCTTTAGATTAAGATAGCAAATTGTTTTAATTTCTTTGATAATTTTTTTTAAAGAAATATATTGTCAAATAATTTACATTAATAACAACGATGTTGAGGGTGGAATTCTCTATTTAGGTGGACTGAATTCAAGAGACTTATAGTTCAATTTGATCTTTACCTGATTGGCTCGTTTAAGAGGTCTCGTTTACATGTAGAGGTGACAAATGCGTCAATCAAGTAGAGTTTTGGGTCAGGTTAATTTGGATGAGCTCATTTATGGTTTGTCATACATTTCTAGTTAGGTCACGTGGAGGCTTGGGTCAATTCGGTTGCCATATTGTCGGATCATTTCGGTATTGGGTCACTTGGACTTGGGTCGTTTCGTGTCAGGTCGTTTTCGAGTATACCATATGAGTCATTCTAAATGGAATCATTTTCAGGTTGTTATTAAAACACTTTAAATATAGTAATGTGACTAACATAAAGTAATTTACTAAATTATTTAATTTTTTATGAAACATTCTACTGAGTAATTTATAAACCTTTTGCTTTAAATCTTTTATATACGTAAATGATATTAATATGACCTATATCAGACATTTCGGTTCATATTGTGTTACTTTGATCATTTCGGACAAGGTAATTATGGGTTGGGTCATTTTCATTGGCTCATCTCTCATCAGACCAACATCGGCTCAATAAAGTTTCGTCTCAAATTTGGGTCGAGTTGAGTCAATTCTAATTTCGGATTATATTCAAGTCAGACAACTAAAATCACTTTCGCGTATCGATCAACTTTATTGTATCAGGTCAGTTTTCTCGGATATACTTACAAGTCAAAAGTGTTCAACATTGTTAAATGAGATGTATCTTAATAGACTAATCGTTGTAGTGCTTATCTGACCCGATAAACCCATTTATTGCGTCTACAGTCTACCTACAATTCAGAAGTCTCAAACGTTGTCGAAGTCGTCGTCGACATCGTCTAATCTCATCCATCCCTCGTGAATCTATCTATTCCTAACCACACCCATGACATGATCTAACCCAAACCCAAACCCAACTCCAACCCAACCAAACCCACTCATCTCTCCTTCTTTCTCTCTCTCCCTCTCTCTCCACTCACCCCAAACCATGGTTGACGATCTGATGTTGACACTCTCCCCAGACCCCCAACCCATCTTCCCCTCCTCCTCCCTCGAATACGACGCCGTTTCATCCTCCGACCCCTCCTCCGACGAAGACGACGACGAAGAAGTAGGGCCACCCCTAAACGACGCCGTCCCAGATCCCTACTCGTCCCCTTCCTCCTCCGACCTCACCATACCCTCCTCCGCCGTCACCGTGGCCATCACCCCCCCGCCCACCGCAACAATCACCACCCTCGCCCTCCCCACCACCGCCGCCGCCACCACCCCGCTCGACTCCCGGCGCCTGTTCCAGCGGCTGTGGACGGACGAGGACGAGATGGAGCTCCTGCAGGGGTTCCTGGCCTACACGTCGACCCGCGGGCCCACCCCCTCCGGCCACTACCACGACACCTCCGCCTTCTACGACCAGATCAAGTCCAAGCTCCAGCTCCCCTTCAACAAAAACCAGCTCGTCGAAAAACTCCGCCGCCTCAAGAAGAAGTACCGCACCAACCTCGCCAAAATCAACTCCTCCAACTCCTCCAAGCACTTCATCTTCAAGTCCCCTCACGATCAGGCCACCTTCGACATCTCCAGTAAAATCTGGTCTCATTTGTCCGCTACTTTCGACGCCGATCCTATCCCCATTTCTATTCACAATCATAACCCTAACCCTCACCCTCCTGTCACGCTTGTCGCCGCGGCCACCCCCTTGCCAAAGCCCTCTAACTCTAGCTATGTAATTAGTCATATTAATCTCAATTCTGGGACTCCTCCTGCTACTGGATATGATACTATGTTGACCAGCTTGACCGGGAATGGAGGCGGATTGCCCAAATTATGTACCAGGAAGCGCTCGAGGATCACCACCTCCACCCCCACCGGCAAGTTTGAGGAGAAATTCGCTAATACCGACGGCGGAATCAGTCTTAGCAACACCCACATTGCTTGTACTGAAAATACTCCTCCTCCTCCTCCTCCTCCTCCCACGGCTAATAATAATAATAATAATAGTAGTAATAACAATGTGGGAGCTGCGAGTGTTGGTGTGAGTTCGCCGTTGCAGGGATTGATAGAGGAGACATTGAGGAACTGTTTGTCACCTGTGTTGAAGGAACTCATCAGCAGTGCGGTTAATTGCACCACTACTGGTACCACCACTGGATTAGGAGGTGGAGGAGGGAGTCCCGGGTTTAAGGGGGCCGGGGCGTTAGGGTTGAATGCGGTGCCATTGAATTATTCGGGGGTAGCTGTAGGAGGGATATGTGTGGAAGGGGGAATCGATGAAAAGTGGAGGAAACAACAGATACTAGAGCTGGAGGTGTACTCGAAGCGTTTGGAGTTGGTTCAGGAACAGATTAAGCTGTCCTTGGAGGAGCTCAGGTCAATGCAAAGTTGAGAAATTTCGCACTAGGGTGGTCGATTTGTAAGTGGGTGTTCTCTCCAATATATAAAATGATGTTTGATTATATATGCGTAGTTAGTAGTTAAGAGTTTAGTGATGTTTTAGTTTGACAGAATGTGAGCTGTTGAATGAATGAATGAATGATGTGTGATCGTCGTCTCTACTGTGTAGTACTGTAGTTAGCTGCTCTTTGGGGGCAACTCTCTTAATGTTATGTATAGTAATGAGTCGAATAGAGAAGTCGCCTATTCTTATGTCTTGATGTGTTTTTAGATTCTGTACTGCTCGTTCAATTCTTATTCTTATTAAGCGCCTTGGGATGATGATTATGCAATGTTTGATGATAGTATTATGTGTGCTTTTTTGTCTGTCGCGGATTTTGGCCAAGGGATGGTAACTGGTCTCATTGCTGAACAGATTAGTGTTTTGTTGATAGTCGAACTTAATTGTAGTGTTTTGTTGTCTGCATTACATCGTTGCTCGCCATGTTATCCAGATTTTGGGTGAGAAGACTGATGAAGTTGGGAACCTGGCTATGCTTTTTCATCTTTTAACAAGGTTTGATGTGCTCTCTTAGGCATCATTGTCGTTGTTGTCTACAGTAATTGGCAGTTGAAGGAGAATCCTATCCTTACCAAAACCATTTTTAAACTGTGTGAAAAAGCGCGTCCTAAGTAGCAGATGGGAATCGAACAACAAACCTTACGATTAGAGGTCTTAGATTCTTAGAGGGTTAGAGCTAGCCCTTTTTCTCCGCAAAACCATTCCTTTATTAAGAATCTTGAAAACTTATTTGTCACACTTCAAACATATCGGAGTAGATCCCCCACTCTTTGCTTCCCACCGTAGATGTCTTGCAACAGCATTTGGCGGCTAACAACCAGGCACCAGCAATGACTTCCATCAGAAAAGCAGCAGACGGATTGGCATCCCACTAGACTTTACTGGTGGTCGACCTGTTTTGACCACTGTTGACTGGTGGATGTACACCAGCGAAGCTGGCAAAAGCGGACTCGACCCGTCAAACCAATGTTACCCACCCGACACGTGACTCAATATCAACCGAATATTTAATGACCCTAAACCGGTCCAACCCGACCCGATTTAAACCCGACTCAATAAGATTCACGATCAGACAATTATTAAACTTAAAGATTAAGTGATTTAGGGTATAACTTGATGCATCCCCTTTCCCCCTAACCAAATAACAAATCTCCAAATTTTCCTGCCTACGACTACCATATGGGTCTACTTTTGGATTATTTAATATATATTGGTTGGACTTATATCTAAAGTACCCATGCATGTTAACTACGATCAATAGCCATATGTTTAAAAGATATTACCATAAATAGTATAAATCTTTTTCTATATAGCATACTAATTAATTGATTAATTAATTGACCGTACAATCTAATTTATATATATTATCATATATTTAACAGTATACGTAAGGCTAAATATATGCTAAATATATCATATCGTAATATCATATATACCGTGCATCATTAAAAATAGGGTTATTTAATAGGAATAATACCAACTTTGGGTGGTATTCCATCAATAAAACCAACTTTAATTAATACGGGAATAAAACCAAGTATGAGACATATTACACGAGAATGAAATTGCCTCTTAAATGACCGGATGAAGTCGGTTTTGTGGGTCCCATGCCATTAATTAACACCCATCTTCATCTTCATCTTCTTCATTGCCCTAAATCAAATTCTCTCTCCTAAACCATCATTTCTCCAAATCCATGGATAACTCATCAATTTCAATTAAACCAATTATAAAAGAACACTAATTGGACACTTAAAACCCCAAAATTAAACCCAGAAAAATCGAAAATCATTAAACCCAGAAAAATCGAAAATCCTAATTTCAACTCAGAAAAATCGATTTAGGGGAAATGAAAAAAATACTAACCGTTGACATTGTCGAACCACAAGATTGAGGAATGAACTTGACAATACCCCTGAAAATTGATTTTCACCAAAATTAATGACAATTACCTTCGACCAAGTTTGACAAAAGTTTGAAAAAGATAAAAAAAATAAAACTTCCGTAAAAATTACCTTCGACGAAGCACGACTGAAGTGATGAATGGATGAAGAAGACGTTTTGAATTGAAGAGAATTGATGAATCGAGAAGATGAAGTTTAAAGTTTGGGAGTAAATGAGGTTAAAAGTGAGAGAGTTTTGTGTTAGTGGTAATGTTAACGGGTATAGGCGGTAGCAGGTAAGCATATTTCATTCTCGTGTAATATGTCTCATACTTGGTTTTATTCCCGTATTAATTAAAGTTGGTTTTATTGATGGAATACCACCCGAAGTTGGTATTATTCCTGTTAAATAACTGTAACACCCCTGATTTTGTAAATTAAAATTTTATTTGTATTTTAATTATGTTTACGATTTTTCATCGAAAATCATATGTATCAAACTTTTCGTCAAATAATTATTATTTTCCCGAGAAATCATTTTATTTTTGAGAATTTAGTTTAATTCGCTTTCATTGAATTTTTTTTATTTATTCTTCGTGGGACTTCATTTCGGTACAAACGTTTGTTTTACACGTCAAGCTTGACCCAAAATTTAAGTTTACAAAAAAATAATATTTGCTTTTAGCTCGTTTCGCTGTTTTGGGCCTAATTCTTTTCTAATGCGTTTTGGACCCGATTTCTCCTCGGACCCGCATTCTCTTTTATAATCGACTTTTAAGATTTATTTAATCCATATTATAGACATAGATTTCATGAGCTGATATTTTTCCGTCTCCTATAGGAATACAAACTCCCTTTATTTGTTTATTAGCTTCCGATTCCTACTCCGACTCAAGTTTTTTTTCGTACCTACTTACACGTTTATATCAAACACAAACTGTTAGCTTTTATATTTAAGCTAACAAGCAAGCTGCTCCCTTGAGATTTGTTTCCACGTGAGTTTTGCCAAGCACGCACACAACCTCCTCCCGATAATTCCTCCTTTGAGCCACTCCTGTCTGTCACGATTTTGTCCGGCAAAACTGTCTTTTTCCTCTTATTTCGGTCTCCTAATTCATTCCTTCTTCGTTCCAATCTTGAGGGTAATTAGTTACTCTTATTCTCTATTCTATTTTCTCCTTTCTATTCACTTATAATGTGGTTTTAATACCATATGTTTAATTATTTCGTAGGTTATCGTGCTAATCCCGACGAAGACGAGTATATTATTGATTCGGATCACGATTAAGGTAACATTGACACGTTACTCGGTATTATGTGATATTATTGTTGTAGTTGCATGTATAGAAATTAGATTTCTATTAGACAATATATGTATGTCTCGTCTTTAATAACAAAGGCTTTAAAATCGTAAATCTTCACATGTTTTGTTGATTTAATCGTTTTTACGAGATTTGCGAATAAATCTTTCTTTTAATTATTAAAAAGGTATTATAAGGCCGAGACTAAAGCATACATATAATAATTTATTTAACAAATTTCGTGATTTTAAAGGTATGAATTATCAAATTGAAAGTTTTATTGTTACAGCATGTTTCAGAATGTGTTACTGATTTTGTGCGAATTAATAATCTATTTTAAAGACTTGATTTACGAAAACTTTGAAAAGAGACTACTAATTATTTTAAGTCTAATTTATGCCTATTTAATTTCGTAAAATACTTTCAAGTGGTTTGGTCACAATAAATTGTTTATGAACAGGTGTCAAATTAATCCGCGAATCTGTCAGTTGTGATAAGATCTAAATTGAAACATATGTTAAACTTTTTATTTAATATTGGTAATTCACGTACAGAAACTATGAAGAGTATAGTTAATGTTTCCAATTGGATTTTATTTAAAATCAATTTCTAAACGTCTTTTATTAAATAAATACAATCGAGTGTCTAATTCTGACAGTTTGTAAACATACGAATAAAAACCTATGTTTTGTTTGGAATCTGGATTTTCTCCTGAAATAAAAGTTGTAAATAGGTTTCTAAAGTTTTCAACACCACTAATCGTATGTTGTTTTGATTTTTAATGATTTAACTACGAATTTTATAGTAAGATAGTGCGAATCTGGAAAATCTGTCAATTTGTTATTTAAATACTTTTAATTATTTAAACTTCAACCTTTTTAAAAATAATTATGATTTTGACTTTAGTTGACTTTTAATCATGAATTATACATTTATATAATAAATATAATGTTTACGTCTCGAAGCCTAATATTAACTATTTTATATAACTCCTATTTTAATCGATTTCTATTTTATAATAGTACCTACTTTTGAAAAGTTATTATTTTAAGAAAAATTATATTTTCTCTTTTAAGAACGAACTATATATCTATTGAATTATGATAATGGCTTTGTTTTGGAGTTATGGAATAAGAGAAGTGTACGGGTAGAGTAATACAGTCTAGAGTATACGTTTTGCCATCAGCTATAAGGCTAGTGTATCCGAGCGGGATGCATTGGTTGTTGAACTGGGCATGTTCTTGTCCAGGAGTGTATGTTCATTTTGACCTTAAGCTCGTACCTCGCATGTAAGACGCCGTCGGGTTGAACTGGGCACACTTGGTGTTCCAGGAGGGGTGTGCATATTTACTTAAGCTAGGACCTCGCATTGATAAGTCGCCGTCCTATTATGGTTGAGTAGCCTGGTTAGAGATCGAGGTTTGATTTGTTTGAACTAAGTTCTCGAAGCTAGTTTAGTATTCTCCTAGTTAAAGTCTATTCTGTTGCACTGATTCGTCTCCATAACGCCGTTATTATTATTGATTGATATTGACTTGGAAGTTGGCAATCATTTTAAATTATTTTACTATATCGTTTTAAACGTTTTCCATTTTGAGCTATTTTGATATAATAGTAATTATGCTTTAATGTCATGTAATATGGCTGGGAGAACGTCGTCGTTACTCCCCACTGAATTGTGGCTGTTATGTTTTTAACATGACAGGTATTCTATGTTCCGGGTTGGGGTTTGGTGTGAGCTAGCGAGTGGCGTGGATCCTACTCCGCTTGATTTATGTTTATTTATGGATTGTTAAACCCATTTGGAGAATTTTTATTTTTAGCCCTTTTGTAAAAAGTGGCCTTTGTATTGACTGACCGTTCTTTCTGTAAAATATAGAACATCAGTGTGTTTTAATCCCAAATCTACAGTGTTTCCGCCACTGTATTGCATTAGAAATTATAGGGGATTACAATAACCCTTAAAAATATACGCTAAATATATGGTAATAATCAATTCGATAAGAATACCGTGTATATAATATAACTATTATGCCTTAAATTCCATATAGAATGCATACATTCCTTATAATATGCATCTATATTATTTTCCGTATATTATGCCATATAATCCATATATATGCCATAATTATTATATCACATTAGATTTCATCCCATATCAAGTTTCATGTAATACCGATAATTGTATTTCCGAATATCTTTGACAGTATAATATTTTGAGAGTAATAATATACTAGAAATGACATTTTGGTTAATTGAGTCTATACTAGAAGATATTATTATAATTAGTTCAATACAATATAATTGTATATATTTTTTGATTTAAAATCAATCTTTTAATTGTAGAAGACGATCAATCTTTTGATTTTGTATAATTGAGAGGATTTGTGTGATTGATTTTGATAGACTTTTTAAATTGTATACTATCATATATAATCATATAGAATATAGAATACTAATTAATTGATTGGCATACTATCATACACCACATCTCTTGGATTAGAAAGAGATTGATGGTTGTGATTTGTTTGAGTAACTAAAGCAAGTGACTATATTTGGTAAATATCTCTCTCCTTAATTTACTCATCATTTAATATCTCTTCTATAAAAAAAATAATTCCCATCTCTCACCCACATATTCCTTCACAATTAAGATTTTCATTTAAAAAAAATTAAATTGTTATTATATAGAATTAAAAATAATAATTTACCGCATATCTTCCCTCTCCTTGACTTATTTTGTGTTACTCTTATTGTACAAAACTGTTACTCTGGTTAAAGTTTGGTGTTACTCTAACGAACATCATGCAAATATGCTTAAATTGATTTCAGAGTTATATGCCCCCAACACTGAACATAATTATTAACTCAACATATGAATAATAATGTTACTCCAACGTTACTAACGCGTTACTCCAATAGATACTTTGTGTTACTCCAACGTTAGAAGCCTGTTACTTTAATAGATACTTTGTGTTACTACGTTAAAAACGTGTTACTCTAATAGATACTTTGTGTTACTCTAACGTTAGAAACATATTACTCTAATAGATACTTTGTGTTACTATGTTACAAACATGTTATTCTAATACATACTTTGTGTTACTTCAATGTTACAAACGTGTTACTCTAATAAATACGCCTTACACATAATTATTGAAATACTGATTGTGTTTCCTATTTTGTTGGATGTTACACTCCTTCAAATTAGGAAACAATATCTTGTTTTTTTAATTCAAAATTTGAATTTATCTCATCCATTCATTGTATTATCATCCAATGGATGGTAGAAGGACTTAGGGACTCAAATATATAGAAGGACTCATAAGAACCCCACTCTCTATATATATATATATCATATACTCCCTCCTATTCACTCTTTTCCTCCCCAATTTTTTTTGGGGGGAAACCAAGGAGGGAGTATAATAATAATAAGGGTTATTTAACAACAATAATACAAACTATAGGGCGTCTTCCCAAAATAATACCAATTTCAATAAATCCGAGAATAATACGTATTATTGGAGTAGTTAAACAAGAGTAGTATAAGTGAATTTATAACCTGCTACATCAGGTCACCTAATTAATATTTAACCTGCTACTTATCCTCCATCCACCTCCTTAGACACGGATAACGGGTGAACTGTGTCGGGTCAGCTTTGAGTCAGGTCACTTTCGGGTTATAATAATCGGGTTGACTTCGGGTCGGGTCGGATAATTTCGGGTTCGGGTCATTCTCCGGTTTGCTGTTTTCAACCTTTTTAGGGATATCGACTAATTTTCTATAATAATAGTCGGGTCAGTTTCGGGTTAGCTTGGGTCAAAATCATGCTACGGTTCGGGTGTCGGGTCGGTTTCGGTTTGGCTTATTCGGGTCGGGTCAGTTTTCTCAAGTCTACTCCTCCTTATTCTTCTCCTTCATCCTCTCTTTCCATTACCCTTCATCCTTCTTCCGTTTTTTTCTATAAGTTTCGTTTAGATTAACGTGTTGATTTTGGTGTAGGATTGTGTTGTTAGTCAGATTTGGTGAGATTGAAGGAAGAGGAAGACCGAAGACGTTAATGACGTTTAATGCCTCGTATACTGAGTAAGTGAAAAAGAGTGAACATTAAACAAATTAAAGGCGAAAAAGCAAGGTGAACGAGTTCTATCGTTAACTGGTCACCTATACTACTCTGATTTAACTACTCCAAAAATATGTATTATTCTCGGATTTATTAAAATTGAAATTATTTTCGGAAGACACTCTATAGTTGATATTATTGTCGTTAAATAAAATTAAAGGCGAAAAAGGGAGGTGAAAGGGTTCTACGGGTAACCGGTCACCCATACTACTCTCGTTTAACTACTTCAATAATACGTATTATTCTCAGATTTATTAAAATTGATATTATTTTGGGAAGACGTCCTATAGTTGGTATTATTGTTGTTAAATAACCCTAATAATAAAGAGTGGAGATAAAGTAAGAGAGATGAATAGAAAGTGGGGTATGAAGTGTAAAAGGTGGGGTATAAAGTGAAAAGGGGTTGGGTTTAGGTGTGGAGGAAAAGAATAAAGAATTGAAGAAAGAATACAGAATGATTAAAATTATTTCCAAAAAAAGGAAAGTGGGAAGAAAACCAAACTAAGCTCAAAAAGGAAAGTGGGAGGAAAAGAGTGAATAGGAGGGAGTATCATATATCATACTAATTAATTGATTGATTAATTGTGCAAATATAATTGATTGATTGATTGATTAGATTATATGTTATCCCCTTTCCACTAACCAAATAACTCAACTCATTTATTTTTCCGCCTAAAGCTATCCACCAACAAAAATTAAAAATCTCCTTTCCAATAACCAAATAATTCAACTCATTTATTTTCCCACCTAAAAGCTATCCACCAACAAAAATTAAAAAATAGATCAAATGAGCTTTGTGCAAATCGAACCCCTTAACCTCATGTATATCACCCTTCTCCTCTCCAACAACACTCTAACATCTTACTGATTAAAATATCACTACATCACACATAAAGATATACACCACAGAAAGTATGTAATTAAGGAAATTTGATTAATTACGTACACTGATTACGAAAATCATATGTTTTACATAGAAAATATCACATACAATATTTAATATGGAATGTATGATTTTAAAAAATATAAATATATTGTATTCCGTTTTAACCAAATAGTTGCATTATTTTTGTTAATAGAAGATTGCACTATCCCGTACAATATTTTACATAGAATATAAAATACTTATGATTATTATTGTATATCTTTCTGATCATATTCGAAAATCATATTCTTAACATCGATATAAAATTTAGTAACCATATAAAAATGGAATATATATTCTGATTGCTCTTCCAAAGCCTAATACATAGTAAAAACTGACCAAAAATTCTCTATATACTACTCTAGACAATAACAGTTACTAACATTTTCCTCAAAAATACACTAATTTAAATTGAGAAGTAAATAACATTTCACTAATAAATTCGCAAACTATTCATTATCATTAATGTTAAAGAAATTGACAAAAAAAAATTTTCTTTTTATGAAAATAATTAGATAAATTTTAAGATATGATATCATTAACCTTGAGAAAAAAAATCAATTATCTAAAAAATTTATTTTTGAAATGAGCTATTTACTTTAACTTTTACAAAAATATACTCTCCATGTCCCAATGAATTCTTTGTCTATTCCATATTGGGGCGTCTCAATGAATTCTTTGCCTTTCTAATTTAGGAATATTTTTTTATATATCTGTAATTTGACCTTCTCATGTATTTGGCTTCACATGTCACTTCATCATTGGACATTTTCCCCTTTTCATCGGGACGGAAGGAGTATATGCTCACTCAATACCACTAAGATCTTCTTATTTATTCAAATGTGAGGATTATAATTATCATATAGAAAGATTATTTTGGTACGGGAGAGTAGAAAATACGGAATATACTATTTAAATCCATATAAAAAAAGTTTCACAAATTACATAATATAAGTCTTACACCTGAGACAGTCCATTTTAATTTTTTTTTTTAAATTTTCTAATGAAAAACTGAATACTTTTTTACACAAAGAGAACATATCATGGCGTGCTAACCATTAAAAAAAGTTCATTATTTTACAATTTTTGATAAATATATATGTATTTTACGGTATGTTAAAGAGAGAAGTGATCTTTTTTACACAAACAGAACGTATCATGGCGTGCTAACCATTAAAAAAAAGTTCATTATTATACAATTTTTGATAAATATTTATGTATTTTACGGTATGTTAAAGAGAGAAGTGGGTATCTCGAAATGTGAGATGACATAAACCGAGTATATAAAAAATATAAACAATATTTTCATTAATTACACGTTATTTAATACTCCGTACATTTCAAGACATTACTCAAATATTTTAATTTTTTGCGATTTAAAAAATATTTTTCTATTTCTAAAATACACCGTCGATTAATAGTAAAAATAAAATAATAAATTTTTTTATTTTAAATCTTAAATAAAATATTCTATAAGATAAATATATTATAAATACCGTGCATTGCACGGGGTCTACACTAGTTTGATATAATAACAAATTAATTAAACCAAATAATTATAGGGTGGTACTTTTTTATACTTTAACATTACTACCTACCCCTCTCATTTCCCCCTCCCACCTAAACTTTTATAGAGAGAAAAATCCAAAATTCAATTGTATCAATTGGGGTTCTTCAAAAAGTTCTAATTTGCGATGATTCAAGTACAAATTGAGATCGTAGATTTCAAATTCAATTGCACTAATTAGGATTCTTCGAAAAAGTCCTAATTTGTGAGGAAGCGAGTAAAAACCGAGGTCAGGAATTTCAAATCAATTGCGCCAATTAGGGTTCTTTCGGAAAATTCTATTTGCGATGTATACCAATTAGGGTTCCCGGAAAAGTCCTAGCTTGCAATGAATTTCAGATCAATTGCATCAATTAGGTCATTCGAAAAAGTCCTGATTTGCGATTAGCCTATTGTACAAATAGAAATTGAGATCAGAAAATGATGACAAGAACCGTAGATAACTAATTAACATTGATTAACCCTGATTTTCAATTAAAATTACCACTCCGTATATGATAAAATATCAATTACCAAACTATGATCCATAGGGAATTCGCAAATAATGAGTGATCGAAATTGATGATGTTTAAGTAAAAAAAAATTGAAGAAAAAATTTATCTAGAATACGATAAAAACAATGAAGGTTTCTTGAATAAAAAAAGGTTAATATTGGAAAGATTAAGAAATTTTAAGGAGGATTGAGTAACGCGCAAGTATGAAAAAGTAATTCCGTAATTATATACTAGTATAGACACCGTGCATGTATGCACGGTATTTATAAAAATGTATTTATTTTAGTTAATTATTTATACAAAAGATATTTTAATTAGAAACCCAATAATTTTTCATGATTTTTATGAAATTTTTTTCAAAATAATGCTCTTAAATAAACTTATTATCGTTTCGGGTCAGATTGAAAATTAATTAACAAAATGGGGCTCTAGGAGGTTCAGAGTGAGGGTCGTGTTTAGGCGGAGCAATCCCGCCATTAGGAATGGCGGGTTTTTGAAATAATAAATTCCCGAAAAAAAAAAAAAAAACCCGCCACCCCCAATGGCGGGTCTAAGTGTTTTTTTTAACGAGCAAGGATATAATGATATTAATGTAGCAACTTATCAAGTGATCCATTGTAGTTTAGTGGTACAGTGGTCTAACTCTCTATCTAGAGGTTCTGGGTTCGAACCTTTTTGCTGGGTATTTTTTAAATTGTGAATTACAAAATATACAATTCGTTAACAAAGGGATTCAACCCTGTAGCCATTTGTGTAATAAACAAAGATTTTACCATTGAACCAATATTAATTATTTGAAACTTTACATCATTAAATTTTTCTTATCTTGACTTCTTCAGCAAATAAAAAACGGGCCTCTTGGACGAAAACTAATTATCAAAATGGGACTCTGAGAGGTTCGGATTGAGGATCGGTATGGGAGGAAATAAACATGTCATTAGCAATGACGGGTATGTGAAATCCGGGAAAAAAATACAAAAATTATTCGTATTACTCTTAAACCCGCCACTCCCAATGTCGGGTTTTAAAATAATTTTTTATCTCCTCACGAAATCAAGATAAGTAATGTTTAATGATGTCAAATATCAGATAATTAATATTGTTTCAGTGGCAAAACCTTTTTCGAAAATTTATTATTTCAAAAACCCGCCATTCCTAATGGCGGGATTGTTCTGCCTAAACACGACCCTCACTCCGAACCTCCTAGAGCCCCATTTGTTAATTAGTTTTCAATCCCGACCCGAAACGATAATAAATTTATTTAAGAGCATTATTTTGAAAAAAATTCGATTTTTATCAATGTATTTAGATATAATAAAATAATTTGAAATTAAATAATTAATCAAGATAACGACTTCAACTAATATACTGAAATACGTAGTCCAAAAAATTACTACCTCTGTGTTTTATTTGTCATTCATATTTCTTGAGACGATCATTTCTCTTTTAAATATTTTTTTAATGTAAGAATAACTTTAAATTTATTTTCAAATAGAGTATAATTTATACTCTTGATGTTTAGATGTACTTATTCTCTATAATTTGAGTATATATCACTTATTCATAAAAATAGTTCATAATTGTTGTTAGAAATTTAAGCAACTACTACTCACTCAGATTGTCTTGTTTCATTAGATTACTCCTCACATATAATAGGAAAATGGGACAATCTTTTAGGGACGGAGGGAGTATATTTCTACAATTTATTTTAATCGATACACTCATTATTAGTTTTTAAATATTTATTCTTTATATGATATGATTGATAATTGAGTGTGATTCTTTTCTTATTTGTTATAAGGAGTATTTATTTTGTCCAAATTGAGAGATTAAAATTTAGGCAAGAAAAGTTTTGAGAATTTTTATTCTTTTAGCTAATAAGGGATTATAATTATAATATTTAATTACAATCTTATATCAGTCATGATTAATAAAAATATAAAAATGTATTTCCGCTGGTATATATATACACTCTCGATATTTAGTATACACTGACACAAATCATAGAGATCGTAAAATATATTTGTCATATCAGTCATGAGGCTACATTTAGACGTTAATTTAGTCCTTGTCGTGCATACAACATTTTTTTTCTTTTAATTTTTTTCTACCAATGATTAAATGTCATGTGGGTTGGTGTAGACACCCACATTTTGACCGCTAGGTGTCTATAGTAGGTCCCGCCAAACACCCGATGATGATAGGACGCAAACGTGCTTTAATGGACTCAGATATGGGCTCGAAATCATGGACATTTGGTTTAGGCTTATTACGGAGTACAAATCTTACAAAACCAACCTCAAATCCAGGCCCAGTGGGTCGTTTCGAGTCAAATGAGACTAATTTGGGTCGATTCCGACACCGGGGGTAAAACCGTCTTTTTACGACCGAGTCAAAATCCGGTCGAAAAATATTCTCGAGACACACGAGTCAGCCGTGACACTTCACACGGCTGATCCGGTCCCAAACACTGCAAAAATCATCTTCAAATAATATTAAACAAATCCGTTTAAAGATATAATTCGATCTCAAGTAGGAATTCTATCCGGAAACCGAAACATTTAACAACCCGAGCTCATCCCTGTTTCAGCCGAGTTGCTCGGCTTCTTCACCAAGAAACGAGAAGTTTATTTCCTTACGAACTCTCGTATTTCCTATCCAAACCGGTATTTCTTGCCACACAAGCAAGACTACCTCGACTCCTATAAATAGGACCTCATATTCAACACAAAATACACATGAATCATCGATCAATACACCATAATTATTAGTCATACATATACTCGATATCTAGCAAAAAAATATTCTCGACATACGTCCGAAGGAATCCCGAAGTAGCTTCAAAAATCCGACGAAACCGACCCGTCCAAACCGGCCGAATCCGACGTCCCACACGACCAAAAATCCGCACCACCCTAACCCGTCCCACATCATCTCGACGCTCCCGTGCCTAAGTCACTGTCCGACGAGCTCCATACCGAGAAAATAAAGCATGTAGGTTGAGGGTGTAAATCAAACCCGATTCTCTCTTCTCTCTTCTCCTCCTCCACGTTTTATTATTATTATTATTATTTTCGTCGGTCGTTTTATATTTAATACGGGTCGTTTGTCGCATATTTTCTATTTATTTTAATAATCGATATTACAAAACTATTTTTTATGTAACGTTCTTAAAATACGATACCGATTTTCTAATCGAATATCGTATCTACAAGAACAAAATTAAATTAATCCTCGTTGATGCTAATAAAATCATTACCTTTTTTTTACAAAATTCGATGATTTTAAACACGGAGAGAATTAACATCTTTTTTTTTTTACTTTTCGTTCAAAACAAACCTTTTTTCAAAACCTTTTTCTAAAATCATTCCGGCTATTTGATATCAATTTCGTAATCAAATATCGAATACGACGAATATCGAAAATATGAATCGAGTATAAATTAATCCATATTTGTACGCGATTTATAAAAATTAACGATTTTCGACAAATAAAAAAACCGGCAGCCGACCCGCGCGGCAGCCGGTTCGCCGGTTCCTATTTTTTTATTTCTTCGCTTTTCTATTTTTAATTCTTTTCGAACCTTATATTAAAAGGCGACTTTCGCGATATATTTCGATAAATACTTTTTTTTTGACCTCGGTCAACACGTGTTAATCCATCACGTGTCATAAAATCTTTTCTAAAATCATGCATACTATTTATTTACATCTTTATTCGATTTATTCACCGTTACTAACTCGTTTTCTCGTGTTTGTAGCTTTTTATTTGTTTTTATCGTTTTATTAGACTAAAACGAACTCACATGCTAAAATAACTTTGACGTTATTAGTTTAATATGCATTAAACGACTTAGCAACCCATCTATTTATTTTTCTCACATGCTTAGGAAAATAATGTTTGCATATCATTCAACCGTCGAACTAACCCGTGTACACCAAAAACGAACGATATCTTAGTAAAGGCCGCTAAGTGCGGGCGGGGTTGGGTGTTCTTAGTGAACTTCCCAACACGTACCCTCACCCCTTACTCAGAACCGTGGTTTCCGGATGTCCGAAATCATTGGCAACGAGAGTCATTCAATATACGATTAACCGCTCCAGTCGGCATCGGTATCGATATGCAAAGGGACGAACCCAATAAACTCTGACATCGAAAATGAGCCGTATTTTGTATACGGCCCACTACGACATAGAGTGGGCTCGAATGGTTCCGAATAACCACAAAATTCGGTGGCGACTCCTACTTCGATTTAAATTTCAATTTGACCATCTCATATGGAGATTCATTCGCCTCCCCAAACACGCGCGTGGCCGCGTCGGGGTGGACCTATGTCATGTCCACAATTGGGTATGAGTTTTGGAACTAATTAGAGAATAATAAATTCATTCTTGGATGAAGGAATTTTTTTCAGATGAAAAAATTGAGAAAAAAATGATGAAGTAGAATGAATAGGTCCCACCCAAGAATGAAAAATTCATTCATGGATGAACATGCTCTTAGGAATATTCCATTGGATTCGATTATTTAAATATTACTTTCTATCAATATTATTGTTACCATCTCAAATTATATTAGGGATATATACTACAATCTCGTATATATCCGTAACATAGACTCTAATTACAATCCTATATACTAATTTTATATCTTAATTTCAATAAGTATGACTTAATATTGTCTTATTTTAAGATGAAATCTGTAATTTATTATAGTCATGATAATAATGAAAATTAATCTTAGTATGTGATATATTAATTTTTTTTCAATATGTTTATATTAATCTTAGTCTATTTCAATATGTTTATACTTTTTAAAAAAAAATTGATCATACATTCCATATTAAATATTGTATGTGATATATTCTAATCAATCAATCAATTATATTTTCTACAAATATTCCATCTCGAATATGATCAGAAAGATATACAATAATAATCATAACTATTTTATATTCTATGTAAAATATTGTACGGGATAGTGCAATTTCCTATTAACAAAAATAATGCAACTATTTGGTTAAAACGGAATACAATATGTTTATACTTTTTAAAAAAAATTTGATCATACATTTCATATTAAATATTGTATGTGATATATTCCATTTAAAACATGTGATTTTCGTAATCAATGTAATCAATCAGATTTTCTTAATTACATACTTTCTATGGTGTATAGCTTTATGTGTGATGTAGTGATATTCGGATCAATAAGATGTTAGAGTGTAGTTGGAAAGGAGAAGTCTCACACAGATGAGGTCAAGGGTTCGATTCGCACCTAGCTCATTTGGTCTATTTTTTTTATTTCTGTTGTGGATAACTTTAGGCGGGAAAATATATGAGTTTTGTTATTTGGTTAGTGGAAAGGGGGATTGAATTAATATGTTGTATTTACCTAGACTTGATAAACTTATACTATCAATTTCTTACCGTTTCTTTTCGCACAATAAACTGGAAGTTATGGTAATTTCTATGGACTGTTGGTATAGATTTGGAGTCGTCACTGTTAATTTTTTTTCCAGTATAAGTGTGGACATGACGTAGGTCCACCCCAACGCGGCCACGCGCGGGTTTGGAGAGGCGAATGAATCTCCATATGAGAATGGATCGAATTGAAATTTAAGTTGAAATGGAGTCGCCACCGAACTTTGTGGGAGTTCGGACCCGTTCGAGCCACTCTATGTCGTTATGGACCATACACAAAGTACGGTCCACTTCGATTTCAGAGTTTATTGGGCTCGTCCCTTTGCATTGCGATACCGATACCGTCACTACCGGTTATCGTGTATTGAATGACTCTCGTGCGCCAACGCTTTTGGCCATCCGGAAACCGAGGTTCTGAGTAAGGGGTGAGGGTACGTGTTGGGAAGCCCACTAAGGACACCCAACCCCGCCCGCACTTAGCGGCCTCTACTAAGACATCGTTTGATTTTCTAATATGCGCGTTAGTAATCTGGTGAAATGTTATGCAAACAACATTTTACAAGATATAGAAATTGAATAGGTTGCTACGTCATTTTAATGCATCTAATTTATTGTCGAGGTGATTTAGCATGCGATGTTCATTTAAGGCAATAAATGGCAAACATCGAAAATAGAAAACTCGTAAATAAATTACAAATTACACGGGCGAAATACAACCCGGAATTCACAATACAACGAACAATAAAATAGAATAATTGAATAGGAAATGGTAAACATTAACTAGAGACGGACCCGTATATAATGAATTTAAACTAGATCGTGAGTCGTGTAAATGGACGAACTTTGATTAAATACGCATTATTGTGTGTACTAACCAAAGGACGGAGGTATAGGACCTAGGCGTGGTGCTAGCCCGATCCCAAATCTCGATGCCTTATCCCAACTTATCATATCGAGAAATTGGAGTCTAAATTAATCATGCGTCGGGTACGACTAAGAAGTCGGCAACACGAGATTAATAGTGAGACCGTCGATCAAAGTTGTTTATGTGAAGTGACATGCATGTATTTTGAAAAAGAGATCACGTGATTAACTTTACACGTGACGACTAGTGTCGTAAAAATTGACGAGGCTCGAATGATGCGCTAGAGCTCTCGGATTTCCAGGCTACAGGGTCCACTCGATCGAGTCATGGCGTGGACTCGATCGAGTGTGCCTTTAGGGTGGCTACTGCCTGGTTTTTGGGGTGCTACCCGATCGAGTGGCCCATGGAACTCGGTCGAGTGGCCCCTGTACGAGGTATAACTCGTTTCGTTTTTGCTTGTTTAAAATCGATGGTCGGCCGAGTTGAATAAAAATATTGACGATTTAGATTTAACTCGGATTTTCGGTACTATAATCATGTCTTATATGATTATAATACCGTTATCGGAGTTTTATAGAAAATGTTAATATGAGATTGAAAGATTTGATTAGCGACGAAATTGTAGCCCTCCGTGTCACGACATCGATATTAATCCTAACGGATTATGTGATGTCGATTTTCACATCAACGGATTTCATGCTAATCTTAGAAATGGAATCAAATGCGTTCAACTATGATCGGTCACGATCACGTCGTACCCTTGAGCACATTGGGGCGACGCTCCTCGAAAGGGTGCCACCAGCGTCGTTGCTCTTAAAGGGATTAGACGGACTTTAGATGATCGTCATAGTTAAACGGATTTGAAACCGAAATTTATTATTATTATTACGTATACGCGATAAATAAGATGAAAATGAATAATGATAATTAAATGTTAGATTGTTAGATGCAATAAAGAAAATGTTAGTTGTTAGTAATCATGTTGTTACTATCGACTAATTATAATACATAAACATAAATATACATAAAAAGAACGAAAAAGAAAGAAGAAGGAGATGTCGGTGTTGAATTGTCACACCCTCAACCTACATGCTCTTGCTTCTCGGGATACGGTTCGTCAAATGGCGGCAATGGCGCGTGAACGTCGAGATACGTAGGGAGAGTTTATGGTGTGTATGTATGGAGGCTTTGTAGAGACGGATTTTAACGAGTTTTTGCTCTCGAAGTGTGTATGAGTGTGATGGTGCTTGAGGGTTGAATTATGGCTGAAATGTGAGGTTTTTTGAAGGTAATGAATGCTTAGGAAAAGTTGTTAAATGTTGTGGGTTGATGGGGTATTTATAGGAGAAACCCCACGACCTAGGGTCACTCGATTGAGTGGCCCTAGTGCACTCGGTCGAGTGCCTTTAAAAACGGGTCTGTTCCGGATTTTGAGGCTCCACTCGACCGAGTGGATCAATTTGGACGAACCATTTTAGGAAATGGTTGACCTTTGACATTTTTTGAATTTTGTATTTGGGCGCAATTTTCTAGAAATGTATCAGGTTGTTTTTGTGTGTCGGATTCGTATTTGACCGGGTTTCGACCCGGTCGCCAAAAGACGGGTTTTATTTTTGGTGTCGGTTTTTGCCCAAATCAGTCTTATTTTGCTCGGAACGACCCACTGGGCATGAATTTGAGGTTGGTTTTGCAAGTGTATCTCGTTAAATGCCTATGCCGGACATTACTGATTCCGAACCCATATCCGAGCGCATTAGAGCACGTTTGCGTCCGATCATCATCGGGTGTTTTTTTTGGAAGCTACCATAGACACGTGGCAGTCAAAATGCGGGTGTCTATAGAGCCCTCACTCTGACTGAGGCTTGGACAAGACGAAAGTCAGAGTAGCTACCAAGTCAATTAAGACCTGGTAGACTTCTAATCGGGTCGTTTATATTCCATTAGACTCGCGTGAAGGGCTCGCCAGCCATAAGATAGAAATCATACCTGAGTTCTGACAGCTCTGTGGGGAATTTGGACTTGTCGCATAAGTCCCGGGTGTGACCTTATGTGGGCCCATCCCGTGCTAAATTGAGGGAATCTCGTCTTTAGACCTTCTGCTGGGGAGATATATGAACCATGCGGGCTTGCTTCTGAAGCGTCGAGTTGTACCTGTATCAGTCACATAAAGCTTTGTATGCAACATTTAGGCAAAACACGACTCGCGCTGGGGAAAAGAAATTTGGATGATTGAATTTTTTTTGGAAAAAGATTTAGAAAATATTCTTTTTGAATTTTGACAAACTGCTCGGGATGACTTAATTCTCGCGTCTGTAGGAGGAGATAAGAGTCGGGCCTGTGTGCCTAGGTCCGCTTGGGTCAAGAAGGCACAGCTGCAGGGGAGCTACCAGGGTTTTGATGTTATAAATACATCATCCTGGTTTCTTTTTTTGTCACAATTCTCAAAACTTCTTCTCCTCAAGAAAAATTCATCTCTTTTAAGAAATTCAATATGGGTATTGAGCGTCTGACTGACATGCTACAAGATTGGTCCCACCGTTTTAGGGATGCAAACAAGGTAGCCCTAAAGCAGTCAGACATACTTCAATTGTTCACGTTTCGCCAGATGCACGTGGACCGTCATTTTCTTGACGCTTGTCTGTCCTTCTGGGACGACACCTACCACATTTTTGCCTTTCCTTGGGGCGAAATCTGTCCTCTCCCAGAGGAAATTGCTGCCATAGGAGGGTGAAACCCACTGCTCCGTCCCGCTGTCCCCTTCTCGGTTCGAGACCCTAGGAGGAAGTTACGGGAGTTTTTAGGGCTCTCCCATGCAGAAGTATCCCGCATGCTTGAAGGGGATACTGTTTCTCTGCTCGCCTTGGCTGAGAAGTTCATGAACCCGTACGACATCAGGGTTTTGCCCGTTCATAGCCGTAGGGCGTTCGCTTTCTGCATGCTTCATGTGTACGCCTTTGAAGGCCATATGGACTTGCTGTCTTGTATGAGCAACGTTCGTCTTCTTGTCATTGCTGACCTGATGGAGACGGAATATAGTCCCGCGTGGCTAATCACGGGGGAGATCATTCAGTGCCTGGACAGCCGCAAGAGGGATGAGTCGGCCCGTTGGACTCGGAGCACACGGCTGCTGCAGGTATATCGTTTTTTTTGGGTGCGATATTCTGCTATAGGGGCACTCGATCGAGTCACCCCGGCACTCGATCGAGTGCCCTCGTAAAAGAGCCTACTGCTCTGTTTCAGGGGTGTCACTCGATCGAGTCACCCCGGCACTCGATCGATTGCCCCTGGGCGGATGTCTAAGTTGTCCCAGAATCTCATGAGCGTTGTTTTCTTTTTCAGCTCTAGTTATTTGAGAGGTTGTCAATTATCGAGCCTCCCCTCGACCCGAGTCGATATTGGTTTAACCAGGTGATGACGAGAAGACGACCTACTGATTCATCCTGCCTTATTACCCAGAAGTATTGGGAGGAAGAATTGTCATTTCATCGCGGTCGATTGATTCGATGGGTGGTCCCATGGTGGCCTAGTTACTCCTGGACGGGTTTGGCACCCAGAGATAAGACACGCTATCAGGTGATTTTGTCCCTCAGCCAGACAGTTCACCTTTATCCCGACCGCACACTCAGGCAGTATGGATGGACTCAGCGTATCCCGGAGAACGAGGCAGTTGTGAGTGAACCTACCCAGCTGACCGACATTATGTGCGACACTTGGATTCAGAGATGGTATACCCGAGTTACTTGGTCCGTTCCCAAGTCGCTTCACTCAATCTGGGTGTCCCATTCTTATGAGAGGTGGACCAAAGCGGAGACTGCTGAAGCTCGCGCTTCCCTGAAGGTTGATGAAGCCTTCGACCTGCTTCGGCGAGAGCAGGTCAAAGATAACAGAGACTTCTTTGCTGAAGAGGAGACTTCATCCCCGATAGTCCGTCCAATGCCGGATCAGAGAGGAGGAGCCAGGACTCGAACTGGGGGGTCCGGTGCTAGAGGTGCTCGGGGGGAAGTGAGCCCCATACAGACTTGGAGAGGAGACTAGGGCCTAGACCATCAGTCCAAGACCGACTTGGTCCTAGGGATAGGCTGCCGGAGCACGTACGGGCTCGACTTGGGCCTGTAACCATAGCTGAAGATCCTCTGTCGAAGAAGAGGACTCGAGCCAAGGAGGTTCCCCTTGTCATCCGGGAACGCCCGCCCCCGCCTCGACGTCCCCGGGCCCCTTATGACCCGAAAGACAAAGGCAAGGGAAAGATGCCCAGATATTAGTCTCCATTATTATTATTTGGATATTATTACTATTTTTGTTGTGTGCTTTTTTTTGTGGCTTTTCGTGGCCGCTTTTTTTGTAATTTGGAATTACCGAGTTTATCGGTTTTTTTGGAATAATAAAAGTACTATATTAGTGAAGTCGTTCCTGTCTTTTTCGTTATTGCAGTGGTTGTGCCCTTTTGAGGGGCTGCCTACGTATCCACAGTTAGTGGAACCAAACCAAACGTAGTTCGGGCATAGATTTTTTTTTGCAATTTCGAAATACATCAAGACTATGAGTTCGAGATGTACGACAGTAGGATAAATAATCCTAACTTATTGACTTGCTTATGAATTTTTGAAAAGAATGATTTTAAATAGATTTTGCAAATGACATTGAAATAAGGTTTAGAGGTAGTAGCGCTTCAGCTGATCCAAGTTGGTCGGGTTGATGAATTCATTCCCGTCCAGGTCTGTCAGCATCATTGCTCCTCCTGATAGAACCTTTTTCACCAGGTATGGCCCAGCCCAATTGGGTTTGAATTTTTCTCTTGGGTCAACCGGTAATAAAGCACGGACTGATTTGAGAACCAGATCCCCTTCCTTGATATTCCTGGGCCTAACTCTTTTGTTAAAGGCCCGTTTGATTCTCTTTTGATATATTTGGATGTTATTGAGGGCCCGAGACCGCCGTTCGTCCAAGAGAACAACGAGTCATATCGAGCTTGAACCCAATCTGCTTCGGGCACTTGGCTTTCTAGTAGAATTCGGAGAGACGGTATTTCTAATTCGACCGGCTGGACTGCTTCCATTCCGTATGTCAAATAATATGGAGTTGCTCCTGTTGCAGGTCGGATCGATGTCCGGTACCCCCATAGGGCAAAGGGTATTTTGTCGGGCCAATCCCGATAATTATCAGCCATCTTTTTAAGTATGGTGACAATTGTCTTATTAGCAGCCTCCATCGCTCCATTTGTTTGGGGACGGTAAGGCGAAGATGTATACCTTTGGATTTTATATTTTGCTAGCAAAGTAGCGGTTTCGGCTTGGAAGTGGGTCCCGTGATCACTGATAAACTCGTGTGGGATCCCATACCGGCATATGATTTTATTCTGGATGAATTTGGCCACGTGCTTTGCGTTCAAGACACGATATGATTCGGCTTCGACCCATTTGGTGAAATAGTCGATAGCCACCAAAATAAAACAGTGACCTCCCGTCCCGGAAGGGTTCACTTTCCCAATTATATCAATCCCCCATGTCGAAAATGGCCAAGGCGACATCATGGTGTATAGTAGAGACGATGACATGTGTTGAACATTGCCGAAAATTTGACAATTATGGCAGTGTTTGACATATGATTGACAGTCGGTCTCCATACCGTTCCAGTAGTATCCGAGCCTCATGATTTTTCGGGCTAGCATATGGGCGTTCATATTAGGGGTGAGTATCGGTCCGGAACTGGACCGAACCGGACCGGACCGGACCAGACCGAAGACCAATTTCGTAAAATTTCTGGACCACGGACCGGACCAACTGTGAGTGGTCCTGGACCGGACCGGACCTAGAAAAACCCGGACTAAACCTAAACCGGACCAAATGGACCAATTTGCTATTTCGTTATATTCATTGTCCAGCCATTCTATTGGAATTTAGGCATTAAAAAACCCCCCAACAAATAAACTCAAATATGCCTTTCATAATAATACTACGTAGGCAATGTAGCTAAACAAAGTGCCAAATAAGACAACAAGCAAATGTTCCAAAACCAAACACACAGTTGCAAATGAAAAACTAAAGACTAAACTATAGATTTATTATTATTGTTAACTAATATTCAAGGACCAAGATTCCAATTTGCTTTCTCTTCTCTTGAGTCTTGAAATCATACTGCAAAGTCTGCTGCAACTCCAAAGCACCACAACAACAAAACCTCTTATGAAACCTCTCCTGAATCCGGCTGATATCCTCATTGCTTTATATCTGACATTAATTCATATGCTATATTAAATAAAAGTATATATAAGTACATGGTATGAAATTTAATATCTGATATTTAGAAATATTATAGTACCACTGGATCGGTGACAAAGATCAGTTTATCATCCGTGCTTAAATTCTCGATATCTGAAATATTAAGTGGCAGGTTAAACTTTAAAATGTAAGAGATAGATGATTCTAGTGAAAAAATGAGATTACTATTAAACTTATAAATATAGATGTTTACCTTTCTCTAACTTCTCTAAATCATCCAAACTTTCTTCGACATCAATATTAGATTTGCGAATTTCAGCTCGAATCCAATCTTGCGTGCATATGAGACCTTGTACCGTCTTACATAGTATATTTTAAGACAGAATTAGAAACTTTGAGTATAAAACGCTTTATTAAATAACAATATATATTGTCAAACTCATACACCAAACTGATAATCAAAGAACAAATGTTTAGAAAAATTACCTTCGGAGTTAAAGAACTTCGAAATTGATCTAAAGTACGTCCTCCAGTGCTAAAGGCGGACTCCGAGGCCACTGTTGATATTGGCATGGCTAATACATCACGAGCCATATGGGCAAGAATAGGAAACCTAGGTTCATTGAGCTTCCACCAAGCTAATATTTCAGACTCTTCGTCATCGCCCTTTTGCTCATCTAAGTACCGATCAAACTCCGTTCTCACAAAAGTAGAGTTTCCATCAACATCACATCCTCTCATCTTCAACTTAACTTGCTCGCTTATTGAATTCATAAGAGCCACACTCCCTCCTCCAAAAGTTGAAGTGGTTGTAGAATTGTCATAAGTAACATCACTTTCAGGGGCCTTGGGCGCATACATGCGCTTGTACTCGGCAAAAAAATCATAGACAAATGACTTTACCCTTCTTGCTAATTCCTCTCCTTTCTCTTGTCCATACATGGTGTGAAGAGTAAGTTGTAAGCCTAAAAACTTGAAATCGGGATCAAGAATCACACCCATGTAGATTAGCATGTTCATCTTATCAATTTCACCCCAATACTTGTCATATTTGATTTTCATTTGTTCTGCCATTCTTCTAAAATCATGATCATCACTTTTAATCCATTGGCTCAATAAATTAAAAGCATGACCAATATGGAAAAAAAGCGAGTTACTTGTCACATATAAAGACCCAGATATTCGATGAGTTAAATCATAAAACTCCTTAAGAAACATAACAAGCCCTTCTATCTTATTCCAATCTTCAATACTCGGTGCACCAACCATATCCGAATCATGAAACTCCCAAGGAATTTTTATACGACCAAATACAACTCTATATTTTAGCGCAGTGTTTAACATAACATAATTAGAGTTCCATCTAGTAGGCACATCAAGAGTTAAACACAACTTGCAATCAATCTTACATTTCTCTACTTGCTCTCTAAAGAGAGCTAACCTAGCCGGAGAACCTCTCACAAACTTCACTGCATATCTCACCTTATCAATGCAACTCACGTGCTCTTTCAAACCATCCCAAACAATTAGATTTACGATGTGTGCATTACACCTCATGTGTAGATATTTACCATCACTAATATAATTTTTTTGTGGTGCCAATGATTTCAAATAACCACATGCTACATCATTAGAGCTTGCATTGTCTACTGTGACAGTAAATAACTTCTCAAGTATTCCCCACACATCTAAAATGTCTTCAAGGGCTCTACCAATTGCTTCACCTTTATGACTAGAAATAGGGCAAAAATTTATTATACGTTTTTGTAATTTCCAGTCATCATCTACAAAATGAGCCGTAACACACATATAGTTAATTTTTTGAATGGAAGTCCATGTATCGGTTGTTATAGAGATTCGTTGACAAGAATTATGGAGCAAGTCTTTGAGTCTTTCCTTTTTACTCAAGTATAACTTATAACAGTCTCGAGCAATGGTCCAACGAGAAGGAATATGAAATGTAGGACACACAACAGACATGAAATGTCTAAAACCATATTTATCTACATGTCTAAAAGCTAATTCATCAAGCACAAGCATGTAAGTGATGGCCTCTCTAATATCATCATTAGAGACGATTCTACTTTTCAATTTAGCCTCTCCCTCGTGACCATCAACCGGTTCTAATACTAATTGAGCTTGTTTAGCTTTACCTTGATTTTGAGGGTTCTTATCACAAATAGAAGAATGTCTTTTCAAATTCTTTGTTCCATTGATGACGGTGTCTGCGGCAAACGTCGCATCACAATATTGACATTCAGCTCTAACTTTGTCTTTATCATTCAAATATAACTCATAATCGACCCAATATGGTGCCCTTAGTCGACTCATTTTGAGAATATATCGACGTCCAAGCCTCGATTTTTTTGTAGGATGTGGTGTATACGACTTTGCTTTAGGTATTTCATCAGCACCAATGTCCTCTTCATCTAATAAATCAATTGTTGGAGGATTTTCCGATTCATGTTGCTCGGAATTTAGACATCGCTTCTTGCTTTGTTTGACTTCCGACATACTGTCATTATATCAACAAGAGCGACAAACAGTCAAACACCTGATTGTTCAATTTTTTAGTAGCACAAACGATTTTTATGCATACAAAAGACAAAAAAGACATAAAAATAATTATGATCAATTGACCCATCTAGTGACTATTGTTAATCAATCATGATAAAAAAAACAAATTAATGAAGGAAAAGTAACAATTAAGTTAATTTTAATACAAAAATACCTTAATTTGAACTCTTCTTGTCTTCGGGAAGATGGAGGATGAAATCATGAAATCAATGGATTGAGGATTTCATGGTTTTTCTGAATTATGAATTATGATTTGTGTAATTGTGTTAGTTTTATAGGATTCTATTACTTTTGTTTGAGAAGAGTTATGGAGATTAAGGAGTGTGAATGTGATATTTTTTTTACCCATGATAAGGAAGTTGAACTGAATATGGAATATAATTTTGAATTTTTGATTCCGTATAAGTTTAAGAAAGTTAGGAAAGTAGGAAAAGTAGGAAACTGTTGTGAAGTGTCAGCCTGTGAAGTGTGAACTGCTAGTTATTCGGTCTTTTAGGTCCAGACCGAAAACATTCGGTTTTACTCTGGACCGGACCGAAACCCAAACAAATAAAAAAGGAGGACCAAGGACCGGACCAATATTTACCGGTTCGGGTTCGGTCTGGACCAAATGGTCCGGTTCAGGGTATTTTTTCGGTCCGGACCAAATATTGCTCACCCCTAGTTCATATGCGGACCGTTTTCACCGTTGTGTACTTCGGCCATCACTTTTTCGGCCTGTGTTTTGTCGATACATAGGAGTAAAGCCCCCCTGTGCCGTCTTTTTGTATAACTGACCGTCGTCTGTACGAATGAATTGAGTGGCCAGTCTTCGCAGGGCTTTCTTGGCCCGGTTTTCAGTCCCTGGGGGATACTCTCCCGTGGTCAAATAGATTAGAACATCCTGATACCAAGGTTCTGGATCAGTGATTTCGATATCTTGAATGACATTGACATATGACGGCTCGGACCGTCTTTCGATGCAGATTGGCATACTGGCCATATGTTCCAGGATGTTTAGTAAGGATGCCAATTTGGAGAGTGCATCTGCGAACTGATTTTTTTCGCGTGGTAGATAGATGTATTCTACCTTCTGGAATTGCTTTTCTAGAACCCTTACTCGCGCTTGGTAAGCCACGAGATTGACATTCCGAGTTTTCCATTTTTGAAGGGCTTGATTGATGACTAGGGACGAGTCCCCGTGAACCCGGAGATTCGTAATTCCTAAATCAGCAGCCGCTTGCAACCCATGGATGCATGCTTCATACTCGGCCGCGTTATTGGTCACATCGAAATCCAGTTTGATGGATAACGGTGTGTGCTCCCCTTTTGGTGATATTAGGAGAATACCGACCCCAAATCCTCGGAAGTTGGATGCTCCATCAAAATACAAGTCCCATGTTTCGGTGTCAGTATGGAATATGTCTTCATCTGGAAAAGCCCAAATATCGGTATGTCCCTCCTCAGATACCGGACTATCGGCGAGGAACTCGGCTACTACCCGGCCTTTGATGGCTTTTAATGGTAAAAATTTGAGGTCGAACTCGGCTAACATTAAAGTCCGTCTGGACATCCGGCCGTTGAGGATGGGCTTCTCGAATAGGTACTTGATAGGATCCATTTTGGATAAAACATGTACCTCGTGGCTAAGCATATAGTGCCGGAGCTTTTTAGTGGCCCATACTAAAGCTAGGCATGTTTTCTCGAGCATTGTATATTTGCATTCATATTCTAGGAACTTTTTACTGATGTAGTAAATAGCCCGTTCTTCTAATTCAACCGTCTGGGCCAACATAGCCCCCATTGCTGTCTCGGTCGTTGTTAGGTATAACGACAAAGGCAAACCGGGTTGAGGTGACATTAGTACCGGCGGAGCAGAGAGAATCTCCTTGATTTTATCGAAAGCCGCTTGACATTTATCGTCCCATAGTACCCGTTCCTCTATCTTCAGTTTCTTGAAAATGGGCTCACATACCATGGTTATCTTCGAAATAAACCGGCTGATGTATTGGACTTTCCCGAGAAACCCCCTTATTTCTTTTTCGGTCTTGGGTGGTTGCATCTCGGTGATGACTTTGATTTTAGCTGAGTCAACCTTGATGCCGCGTTGGCTAACGATATGGCCCATTAATTTACCTGATGTTACTCCGAAACTACACTTTTGAGGGTTTAGCCTCATGTTGTACTTACGTAGTCGGGTGAAGAATTTCCTTAGGGCAGCAACATGCCCATCTCGGCTTTTAGACTTGACGATCATATCATCCACATAAACCTCCACTTCCTTATGCATCATGTCATGTAACATGGTCGTGGCTGTTCGTTGATAAGTGGCCCCAGCGTTAATGAGATCAAATGACATGATGGTATAACAGTAAGTTCCCCACGGCGTGGTGAAGGTGGTCTTACCCATATCCTCCTCTGCCATCTTGATTTGATTGTACCCGGCATACCCGTCCATAAATGATAGAAGAGCATGATCAGCCGTGTTGTCCACCAGTATGTCGATGTGTGGCAATGGAAAATCGTCTTTTGGACTGGCCTTATTAAGGTCCCGGAAGTCCACGCATACCCGCACCTTGCCGTCCTTCTTGGGTACCGGCACGATGGTTGCAACTTAGTCTGGATATTCAGACACTTGTATAAAGCCTACTTTGAATTTTTTTTCTACCTCTTCTTTGACTTTGAGAGACCACTCGGGCTTCATTCTTCAAAGCTTCTGTTACCGGCTTACACCCATCTTTGATAGGTATGCGGTGTTCAGATATTTCCCGATCTATACCGGGCATGTCCTTGTAGGACCATGCGAATACATCCTTGAATTCTTGAAGGAGGTTTGTGAATTGTTGTCTCTTCTCGGGATCTAAGGATAATCCTATCTTAAGCATCTGTGGATCTAAGGTTGTTCCCACATTGATAGACTCGATTTCCTCGATTAACGGGTCTCGGGATTCCCTCTATTCTAGCTGCTCGATCAGATGCAGAGGTAAGGACACCTGTTCGTCGGGTTTCTCAATGTCATTGCAGAAAATATTTTCGAAATTGAAAGTATTTTGAAAATAAGACAAGTCATAAGCGGAACGGTTTTCGTTATTATTGATGGTAAATTTGGAAAATAGCTCAAAGAGAGCGGCCATCTGATCATTGGTCAGAGGCGGGATTGGGAGCGCTTTCGGGACAGACCCCGAGGCTCCGGTGGTAGTGACTACAGGGAGGGGGGTTACAATTTGTCTCTAGCACCAGACCCCTTAGACTCGAATACAGATTCAGACTCAGACTCAGACTCAGACTCAGAATCAGTGTCCGGCATGTCTCCTTCACCGGTGGTCAGCTTGTAGACTCGGCCCTGGCCGTCGGTCCACTTGATGGTCTTCCTCCATGCTCTTTTCCCAGTATCAGCACCAACCTCTGAGATCAGTTTTGAAGGATCGAACCTGTTGCTTCGAAGGATCAGGTTCACCAGGTCTTCTTTAGGGGTCGGAACAGTCTTGTCTTCCCCAAATAAGAGCCCCAACACGGGCTCGGCATTGTCAGCACCCTCCTTGGATTCAGATTGGATGAGGGCGAATATGTCATCTGGGATGTAGTTGCATTCCCGAGCTAGTTCAGTCTCGGGATATGTGATAGTTGCACTACAAGAATAACTGTCCCGGGCGTCCACCTGGTGGTTACCGACAGTGGACGCTATAAGGCGACGGACGTCCGCAAACAGACGCCAGAAAGCGGAAGCCACGCCTGGTCGCCCTTTTTTAAAACGGGCGTCCACTATTGGACGCCAGGACAAATGACGAACGACAGTGGACGCCAAGCTGGCGACCGACTGTGGACGCCATGTGTCTCTGAGTGGCGTCCACAGTCGGACGCCTGGGGCCTGAAATTGGCGACCGATTGTGGTCGCCACCCAAGTACTTCTCGCGTCCACAGTCGAACGCCATTATAGTTTCCCCTGGCGTCTGCCATGACGTCCGTTATTGGACGCTATTTACGCTGTTGCATGACCGTAAACATGCGTTCAATGTTTAGCCAAAACCTGCAAAATAAACCACAACTCAACCACATATGTCGACTATCCACAATACCTCAACCACATTCAAGCTCAGTCAACCAAAAGAGTTCATCTCTCGACTCATTTATGCTGAAAAAACTTATATAAAAAGATTTAACGTACGGTTTGAAGGTACACAAGTGTAAAGTAGTTCAAAGATACATAATCCGTATATACAGTTAAAACAACAACAACAACAAACAAACAATCAACTAACTGTGAAGCTAGCTGCAGCACCAGAGTTACCGCCACCCCCGCTAAAGGGGTCTCTGTCGTCTGGAGGGGAAGGTGGACGACCTTGGTTGCATTTGTTGAACATGGCCTGAAACATGGCCATCTGTTCCTGCATTTTCTTGATGTGTTCTGCCTGCTCCTTCAGTTGCTCCTTCATTTGCTCCTTCTCCGGATCGGGCTGCTGAGATCCGGCCGGCGTGTACTCCATTTGTGTGGAGGTGCTCAGACGCGATGTGGGAGGTCTGAAGTACATACCGTGTGCATTTCCCACACCGTACACACTTCCTTTCCTGTAACCCTTGACGACCTTGAACCAAATCTCGTTTGGGTCGACTTCCTCAACATCAAGATCAGCCTCGAGTCTCTCCATCTCTTCTTGGTAGGCGTCCTGCGTACAGAAGAACGATTTTAATTTAAGTTATTATTAGATGAAATCATTGAAGATAGTTATCCACCACCTACAGTTGATTTATTTGACATATTTAGTACTCACCCAGGTCTCCTGATCCTTTTTCATCTTAAAGGAAGTCCCTTTGTCAGTGGTTTTCCCATGCATGTCTCGGAATAGCTCCGCCGCGTATGGCTCCCTCCCGAGCTCAGCATGCAGCTATTAGTGGAGTGTGAACGTTAGGCGAATATAAATTATGCAAACATAGTTTACGATTATTCAAGGAAGAGCACGGTATTAATTAATAGAAATCATACTCTCTTGGCATGAGTGAAAGAAGATTGAGAACCCCGATGATGTGTCAGGTTTGCGTGGCCCTCATGCTCACAGTTCGCCAACTTGTTCCTTTGGGCAATTTCGGATCTGACCTTAAAGTCCTTCTTATCGTGGTAGGCGATCCATCTCTCCAAGGCCTCCCCTAAAATATGACGACCCAATATATTATTTAATACAGTGAAAGATTGAAGTTAGATTGTTTATTTGTTAAAATTGATTACCAAAAAAAATAACTAACACCTTTAAGGTCCTTCAGTGGAGTCCCCCGCGTACGTCGTTTATTCATCACACAGCAGAAACGTCGTGTGCACGTTTCATTATACCGCTCCCAGACCCTTCCATCAAACTCTGAGGCCCAACTAAACTTGAACTACACAGTCAAGACAGGTTGGTAATTAGTATGAAAAATATTTACAAAGTCCAGATTATAAATTAAAAACTCGGTAGCAAAAACAATCCCCGTACCTTGAATTGGTTGAACCACCACTCTCGTACCTCCGCAGGTACCTGAGACCAATTTGCATACCCTTGCCCCTTGTCAACCATGAAGCTGTTAGTACAGCCTTTGACGACCTGTTTGTGCAGAAACCTGCACCGAGTCGAGAAGACCATATATGTAGTCAATCATACAAGATGTAGTACATAAATGAATATTTATAGAAGAATAATCAACATGTTAGATTATATTACCATGTGCCTGTTGGTTTGAGAACCAACCGCCCCTCCTCGTCCTTCTCCAGCTCCTCCTCTGGCCCCTGTTGCTGCTCCTCCTCCTCACGCTCAGCGGTCTGCTCCGGTCCCGTTTCGGGGACCATCTCCTCCTCCTCCTCCTGCTGGGTGGTGGACGTGTGAGCAGAGCTACTACCCCCACCACGTTTCTTGGTCGATCTACCGCCTGCCATTATCTTAACCTTCCAAAAAATTAAACAATGTTAACAACAATTAGCCATGTAAACAACAATTACATTCTAACTTGATTCAAGTAACACAGCTTACTATAGTAATATAATTAGCCATGTAAACATGTAAACATCAATAAAACTTACTACAACAACTCTAGTAGTCACCGTCGTTGTCGTTATTGTCTTCAGCCTCATCCTCCTCAGTCTGATCCTCCTCCTCCGTCGACTCACCCTCCATTTGAACGTCCTCTGAATTCTCTTCATCGTGTCCGTCATCCTCCTCAAGGAACTCCGGAACATCCCTGACCATGTAATCTCCTTGTCCATCATCATCGTCATCCTCAAAATCTTCCTCTGCCCCTTCATTCTGATCTTGTTCGGAGAATATGTTCTCTTCAATAGAAGATAAACGTGAACCAGTTGAAGCAACATCTTCCTGGAACAGAGAACTGTCTATTTGTCCCCGTGGTTTAGTCGTAAACACTGCCCACCATTGACTTTGATTTCTGTCATTTTTCGTGTAAGGAGAAGGAGCAAAATAGACTTGCTTCGCCTGATGCGTGAGTATGAACGGATCGTACGTAGGATATTTCCTTGTGTGATTAACTTCCACAATCTTGTAACGTTCATGCACTCGGGTCCCGTTCACGGAGCTGTCTTTCCACTCACACTTGAATACCATAGCTCTATACCCTCGTTCTTTTCCAGCATAACACAACTCAAAAATATCCTCCAAAATACCATAGTACTCATCACCATCAAGAGATGACACACTCACACCAAAATTGCATCTAGCCTTGTTCTTCCCGTAGTTGAATGTGTGAAAATTGAACCCGTTCACCGAGTACCGGTTCCAGGTTTTAACCACTCGCACTGGACCAAATGCCAAACTTCTAACCAAATCATCACGTATGTCTAAGGCAACTACGTGATCCTTGAGCCACTTCGGGAAATGTTCGTCGTGCTTACTCCAAACGTCATCAGGGTTCACGGCTGGGTTCGCAGCGACATATTCAGTTACAAATTGTTTCTCATAAGGCTCTAAGATCTCACAATTCGAAAGTAGGTAAAGGTGCGCTCGGTTGTACTCTTTCTCATCTAGTGTCCTAGAACCCTCAACGGATGAAGTTCCTTCATCGTCCTTCTTTTGAAAAAATTCGGGTATAGTGGGGTCAATGGACACCGAATGTCCTAGGTTCAGGTTCTTGGTTTTTGTTTGCACATCTTTATCGAAGTAGAGGGAGCAGAAGTTTGCAATCTCTTCTGTCAAATATGCATTACAAATAGAACCTTCTACCCTAGCCTTGTTACCAATTTTCTTCTTCAAATGATTCAGGAACCTAAATAAACAAGTTATATATTTCAATCATACAAATTAGTTAAGCTTATTTTTTTTTAAATGAAGTTACTAAAAGTTACGTACCTTTCAAATGGGTACATCCATCTATACAGGACAGGTCCTCCAACCTTAGCCTCGTAGGGCAAGTGGACAGGTAGATGCTCCATGGAATTAAAGAACGACGGTGGAAAGATCATCTCAAGTTTGCATAGTATCTGCGGAATTTGATCCTCGAGCCGAGACATGTCCTCAATTGATACTGTAGAGGAACACAAATCTCGGAAGAACTGAAATATCTCAGTTATAGAATTCCACACCGTCGGTGGCAGAAGGTGCTTTAGTGATACCGGAAGCAACCTCTCCATGAAAACGTGACAGTCGTGACTCTTTAACCCTTGAAGCTTCAGGTTCTTAAGATCAACACAGCGTTTGAAGTCGGAGGCGTACCCATCAGGGAACTTCAACTTCTCTACCCACTCCAACAACGCCTTTCTCTGAGCCTTGTCAAGTGTGAACAAGGCTCTCGGTTTCGACCCATCCTGTTTTATGTGCAGTTGAGGACGGTGACAGAAATTCTTGACATCTCGCCGGGAGCCTGTAGTGTCACAACTCTTCCCCTCCACATCCATCACCGTGTGAATCAACTGCTCGAAGAAGTTTTTCTCTATGTGCATCACATCTAAATTGTGACGAATTAACAAAGTCCTCCAATATGGTAGTTCGAAGAATATGCTACGTTTAAACCAACCATTTTTCAACTTCTTGAGGTCTTTGAACTCCTGCTCGGTTCCGTCGACAGTGGACGGGTAATCAGAAATCAACTCCCATATTTCATCTCCTGGGAGTCGATCAGGTGCGTCGTCAAGCACCTCCTCACCCTTCTTGAACGCCTTTTTATTCTTTCTATATGGGTGACCTTCTGGTAGGAATTGCCGATGACAGTCAAACCAACTTATTTTACTAGAATTTGGACGATAAAAAGCTTTGCTCTCACCCATACAATACGGACATGCTTTCTGACCCGCAGTAGACCACCCCGAGAGCATACCGTACGCGGGAAAGTCATTTATAGTCCACAACAAAGCTGCTTTCAACTGAAAGTTTTGTCTCAGAGAGACATCATAAGTTTCCACCCCTACCTCCCACAGTTGTTTCAGTTCCTCAATAACAGGTTGCAAATAAACATCCAAATGATTTTCAGGTTTTTTGGTCCGGGCACAATAAGAGATAGGAAGATGAAAGGCTGCTTCAAACACAACCAAGGAGGTAGGTTTTAAGGTGTGATCATCACTGGCCAGCAAGAGTACGATTTACCAAATTGGCCGAACGGTGCAAATCCATCAGTGCACAACCCAAGCCTTACATTTCGGGTAACGCAAAGTGGGGATGTAGTCTATCAAAACGCTTCCACTCCTCACCATCACTCGGATGACACATCTTCCCTAGTACCCTAATGTCCTCCTTGTGCCACCTCATTTGCTCAGCTATGGTTTTTGTGGCGTACAATTTCTGAAGCCTAGGTGCAATAGGGAAGTACGTAAGCTGACTTATTGGGATTGGTTTCTTACCTCTGACACTACTTTTCCCTTTTCTACCTCTCAAAACAATATCCCCCTCAACCATCTTATACCTACCCTTACCACATCTCCTACATTCATCAAGCATCGCATCGTCCTTCCAAAATAGCATGCATCCATCTGGACAAGCATCAATCTTTTGATGCGGGAGTTGAAGTCCCTTCACAACCTTTTTGGTTGTGTAGAATGATCGGGTCATGATATTGTCTTTTGGAATAACTCTCTCGAGCAAGGCAGCAATACCATCGACACAAGCAAAGGGCAGGTTAAACTCACATTTAAGGCTAACTACCATAGACGCGACTTCTAACAATGTCACATCGCACCCTCCGTATAACGGTTTCTCCGAAGCTTCCAACATGTCAAAAAACGCCTTTGCTCGTGGGTTAGGCTCTTGTGGGTTAGGTGAGTCTTGCGGGTTGGGTGAGTCTCGTGGGCTAGGTGAGTCTCGTGGGTTAGGTGAGTTAAACAAGTTGCACTCCACACCATCAACTATCATACCTCTCAATCCCCCCTCATCTTGATGGTTTTCGGTTCCCTCAGACTGAGATGACTCACCATGACAAATCCAATAATAGTAATCGGGTGAAAAACCACTATAGATGACATGTTCCTTCACTACAAGGACCTCAAGAAATTTTAGGTTCTTGCATTTAGTACAGGGACACCTAACCTCCCCCCTCGATGCGTAGTCTACCGACTTTTTAGCGACCTCGACAAATGACTCAACACCCCTCAAAAATTCGACGGTAGGACATCTCTTCTTATCAAGTCTTCCCTCATACATCCATTTCCGTTCAATTCTCTTCATTTTCTATGTTCAAAAAATATATATAACATATTAAAGTTTAATTTCCCTAATTTAATTTATAACTTACTCAACGAATATTTAATCACCATTTAACTTAAACTTCATTTCTCTAACTAAGTTTCATCAATTTAATCACTAATACGTCAAAGTAAACCCAAATGTTTTATTAATTTAGAATTGACCTTACAAAAATTTAGTAAACCCAATTTTTAATTTGCAAATGTCGTATTAATTTTTAATTGACCTTACAAAAATTAGTCACCGAATTTAATCACAATTTAATCCCAATTTACTAAAACCCTAGCTAATTTATCAATGCAATCCCAATTCAACCGAACAAAACAACAATTCATGGCTTAGGTCACACAGAAACAGCTTAAACATGTCAAAAAAGGGTCAAATTTTCGGATGCAGATATCAAAATTCCAAAAGCGCCGCTAACACCTATTTACAACCCCGATCAGGATAGAAGTGGTTTCGGGAAAATCCGGCATTATTACGACACCTTTTGGTCCGTCCTAAGTCACACAAAACCTCACGGAAGGCCCTAGAGGTCATTCTAGCTCAATACAACCAAATTGATCAAACCCTAGTCAAAATAGTGATGGGCAAAAATAATCTAACTAATCGAATTTGGGATAAACTAATCAACCTAATCGAACTTGGCCTAAACTAATCAACCTAATCGAAATTTAGACCTAAACGAAATTAACTAACAAACTATCAATAAATAACGCTAACAATGAAGAATAAGAACTAATTATAATGAATAGAAACGTAGTAAACTAAGAAAACGTACCAAAATTACGAATAAAGGATGAAAAATGGGAGAGAAATGGTATTTGGGGTTGGCGAGCGTAGAGGGAGAGTGTAGAGAGATAATTTTTTTTAACAAGTGAAGGGGGAGAGGGGGGTGAGCGGCTATTTGACGCCACATTGAAGAGGACGGGCGTCCACTATCGGACGTCACATGTGGACGCCATTTTGCTGAATATGGCGTCCGACAGTGGACGCCATTTGGGTTAAATGGCGTCCGCCTGTGGACGTCATTTGGGTTCAATTTTGTCCTCCCCAAATACAGTCGGACGCCAAGTTTAACGTCCGACTGTGGACGCCCGTTTGACTTTTCGGACGCCAATTAGGTGGACGTCCGGGACAGTTTTTCTTGTAGTGTTGGTTGGTATAGCCCAACTTGAATAGCCCCAAATACCGGTGTGACGAAATAGTCGGCCAACCTTGGGCTATAAGGGCCCAAGTAGGTACCCTTGATGATGTTGCAAGCTTTCTCAATGCCCGCTCGGATTACATTTCCCGGTCTCACAACATACCCCAAGCCGAAGCGAGATTCCCCGTCATTCAGGACTTCAATAATCTTCCCAGCTGGAAGATATGGCCCCGAGGTAGGCCCCGGTAGATACCCCAAATTTTGTAGCATCGTGTCGATGCTCGAGGTGAAATAGGGCCTGAAAAGGTATTCTTCCTCAATCATCCCCACAAAATCGAACCCCCAAAGGTCAGTGCAGTCCGTGGCGTTACAGCTAGCCACGGTCATAGGGGTTGCCTCTAGAGTAATAATGCCATCTTGCAGGGGCATTTTGATCTTTCTGTGAAGAGTAGAGGACACTGCCTTTACGGCGTGAATCCATGGCCTTCCTAGGAGCAAATTGAAAGAGGAGGTGACGATCACCTGGAACTCTAGCTCCTTTTCAATTGGACCCGTTGTAATTGTTAACTTAACGGCCCCAGAAACCGCCTTTGGGCTTCCATCGAAAGCCTAGATAGTGTGGGCAGTCGGTATGTAGTCGGCCTCGGTGATGCCGAGGGCTTTGGCAGTCCTTAGAGGGAGGACATTCACAGCAGACCCGTCGTTAACTAGGGTCATTGGGAGATACTTACCCCGGCAAATTACCGTGATGTACAGGGCCAGATTGTGAGAGGCCCCGAACGGTGGTAGGTCGGCATCCGAGAAGGTGACTAATGGGCCTTCTTCCTTGGACTTGCCCTTGAGGTAGGGCAGGATAGTGGCTACCATTTCAGTAGGGGTAACCTGGGAGTCGACCTTGATTTGATCGAGAGCCTTAGTAAGTGCCTCCCGATGTTCATGGGAGCTAACCAAGAGTTGCCATATGGTGAGGTCAACCCGAGCTCTTTTCAATTGTTTGATAAGAGCCGTATCGGTGCTCGGCTCTTCAATGGCCTCTTCCGTCCTGGCAGGTTCAGTGACGGTTGGCGGGACTGAGATGTCCTTGGAGCTAGTGGGTGAGTAAGGACGACTGGCAGTGGCGAGGTGGTTACTGGCTAAGGCCTTGGACTTTGCCTTCCGAATTTCTTCGGGTGTGATAGGGACAGTTTCCCCTTTGGTGAGGTACACATCTTCCTCATCATCGAACCAGATTCCATTGATTTGTGGGGTGAAATGGGAGATAAGGTGAGAACAGTCAATCACTTCTCCGGTGAAGATAGCATGAGAGCTAAAGGGGTTGTCCTTATTGCTTGGCTTGTCCCCGGGTAATGGTATTTTCCCGCTCTCAATTAAATCCTGAATCAGATGTTTCAACTTCCAACATTTCTCGTTATCATGTCCATTGCCCCGATGATATTGGCAATAGGCTTGGGCATTGTAGCTTTTGGAGCGTTTTTCAACTGGAACTTCAGGAGTTGGGCCTATCGGTTGGACCAGGCCCTTGGAAGATAGCCTTTGCAAGGCATATGTATAGGTAGTCCCTACATCAGTGAATACCCTAGGAGGGGTATTTCTTTTGGACGAGGCATCTAACAGATTAACCGTGTCAAAGATACTGCGGGTTGCAGCCGGGGGCTTGGCAGTGGATGAGGAAGCCCCTTGGTATCCCTTGCTAGGGGCCTTAGTAAGGCTATCTAGTCTCAGATCATCTTCAATTCTCATACCCATTTCAGTAAGAGTGGTGAAATTGGGTATGACAGCATACCGGAGGTGGACCCGGTAGGAGGGGAGGAGGTTCTTGACAAAGGCCTCCACTAAAGTCTTTTCACTGGGCTTATCGACCAGTTTCACACTTTCGGCCCTCCAACGTTGGAGGTATTTGGTAAAACCTTCCTTAGGTTCTTGGGCCATAACCTCTAGAGACTGCATTGTGGTCTGGATCTCAGTGTTGTCAGCATAGTTCCGAGCAAATTTCGTAGCCACATCATCCCATGTCGAGAACTTCTTGGGGTCTAGCCTGTAGTACCAGGCCTTTGGGTGTTTCTCAAGGGAGGCAGCAAAGAGGTTTTTGAACATCGAAGAATCAACTACCTTGATAGCCATAAATTCCTTGAAGGCCTGTACATGGAGCAACGGGTCTTCAGATCAGTCCCTTCAAACATGGGTAAGCCCGTGAGATTCAGGTTTGCGGGCAGCTTGTCACTCACCGGGGAATAATCACGACTGTTCTCCCGATGGATATTGTTACTCCCAGTCATGTGAACTTGTTCCTCTAGTCGGCGCACAACGCTAACTAGTTCAGATAGAGGTTCCGTGACCTCGGCATTAGAAGATCTTTGCTCCACTGCAGTCATGCGAGCAACGATAGCCACTTGACCGGCCCTCATTTCTGTCAGTTGGGCATCAATGTCGGTTTGTTTGGCGGCCATGGCATCCACAGAGGCCTTCAGATTGTTCAGAGCTCCTTCCATTTTGCGGCTGTGTCTGGTGGACGGTGGTCTGTCAGTAAGAACACCGCACAATCAGAAACTGAACCCGGACCTTGGAATCAAAACAGTACATCCCGAGCAGGGAAAAGACTAAAAAAAATGACTTGAAAGAGACTTCTAGACGGGTGACTCGTAAAAGGTGGGCCTTCCTTAGGAATCGGCGGGTGGGCCAAGTCCTGTTCGAAGGAAGGTCCACGTAAGACGTCCCCAAACTTTGGACTCGATTGTGTGAACGGGCCCTCCTTTGTAGGAGTATGTCCTACGTAGGTGGGCCTTGCCTTAGTCTAATAAGGCGGACTGGGATAGGGAAGAAACTCGTGATGTAAGATCGACAGAGTTTCGACGCTAAAGACCTTGATGACTTACGACATGACCCGACACTGCTAAATACGGGAAAGTCCTAAGAGGGAGGAAAGTTTTGAAAAAGATTATTTTTGGAAAGTCCGAGAAAACTCGGGGGAAGGCCCGATTTTTTTTTTCAAGAAAATCGGAAAGTGCATCGGGCCTCGGTTTTGAAAGTTTGAAAATATTTTCGAGTTTTTAATCGGGCAGCATACCGGCTAGAAAGTGGGCTATTTTGAGTAAAATCATAAGTCCTAAATTCGGTAGCTTTCCGGGTTTTGAAATTTTGAATATATTTTTTAAAAAGATGCATTTTTGAAATGACGGTTTTTTTGAGAACGACACGGAAACCAAGTAGCACATAGTCACGCAAGCATTATAACGACGCCATGTATGCTTTACACTAAGTCTCGGTCGGTCTAAATGGGGTCTATACCAGTGCTCATAGTCTAGACGAGAATCGGGACGGACTTCCTAAGTCGAGTTGAGCTTAGAACATGCCGCAAAGTCCATACGAATCGACTATGAACACCTTTGACGTATCCAAGTCGGAGTACATCACGGTATAGTGGGACGTCGGTCACCAGTACCGGCCCGGAAAAATATGGGTTATGCATGAACCGTAAAACTAAAACGCGTATTGTACTAGTCAAACGATTTCTATTCGAGTCTCACCCTGAGGATGCCGATGGTTAGTCACGCATCAGTTAATCCCCAGCGGAGTCGCCAAATTGTGGACATGACGTAGGTCCACCCCGACGCGGCCACGCGCGGGTTTGGGGAGGCGAATGAATCTCCATATGAGAATGAATCGAATTGAAATTTAAGTCGAAATGGAGTCGCCATCGAACTTTGTGGAAGTTCGGATCCGTTCGAGCCAACTCTATGTCGTTATGGACCATACACAAAGTACGACCCACTTCGATTTCAGAGTTTATTGGGCTTGTCCCTTTGCATTGCGATACCGATACCGTAACTACTGGTTATCGTGTATTGAATGACTCTCGTGCGCCAACGGTTTCGGCCATCCGGAAACCGAGGTTCTGAGTAAGGGGTTAGGGTACGTGTTGGGAAGCCCACTTAGGACACCCAACCCCGCCCGCACTTAGCGGCCTCTAATAAGACATCGTTTGACTTTCTAATATGCGCGTTAGTAATCCGGTGAAATGTTATGCAAACAACATTTTACAAAATATAGAAATTGAATAGGTTGCTACGTCATTTTAATGCATCTAATTTATTGTCGAGGTGATTTAGCATGCGATGTTCATTTAAGGCAATAAATGGCAACATCGAAAATAGAAAACTCGTAAATAAATTACAAATTACACGGGCGGAATACAACCCGGAATTCACAATACAACGAACAATAAAATAGAATAATCGAATAGGAAATGGTAAACATTAACTAGAGACGGACCGTATATAATGAATTTAAACTAGACCGTGAGTCGTGTAAATGGACGAACTTTGATTAAATACGCATTATTTTGTGTACTAACCACAGGACGAAGGTATAGGACCTAGGCGTGGTGCTAGCCCGATCCCAAATCTCGATGCCTTATCCCAACTTATCATATCGAGAAATTGGAGTCTAAATTAATCATGCGTCGGGTACGACTAAGGAGTCGGCAACACGAGATTAATAGTGAGACCGTCGATCAAAGTTGTTTATGTGAAGTGACATGCATGTATTTTGAAAAAGAGATCACGTGATTAACTTTACACGTGACGACTAATGTCGTAAAAAATGACGAGGCTCGAATGATGCGCTAGAGCTCTCGGATTTCCAGGCTACAGGGTCCACTCGATCGAGTCATGGCGTGGACTCGATCGAGTGTGCCTTTAGGGTGGCTACTGCCTAGTTTTTGGGGTGCTACTCGATCGAGTGGCCCCTGTACGAGGTATAACTCGTTTCGTTTTTGCTTGTTTAAAATCGATGGTCGGCCGAGTTGAATAAAAATATTGACGCTTTAGATTTAACTCGGTTTTTCGTTACTATAATCATGTCTTATATGATTATAATACCGTTATCGGAATTTTATAGAAAATGTTAATATGAGATTGAAAGATTTGATTAGCGACGATATTGTAGCCCTCCGTGTCACGACATCGATATTAATCCTAACGGATTATGTGATGTCGATTTTCACATCAACGGATTTCATGCTAATCTTAGAAATGGAATCAAATGCGTTCAACTATGATCGGTCACGATCACGTCGTGCCCTTGAGCACATTGGGGCGACGCTCCTCGAAAGGGTGCCACCTCCGTCGTTGCTCTTAAAGGGATTAGACGGACTATAAATGATTGTCATAGTTAAACGGATTTGAAACCGAAATTTATTATTATTATTACGTATACGCGATAAATAAGATGAAAATGAATAATGATAATTAAATGTTAGATTGTTAGATGCAATAAAGAAAATGTTAGTTGTTAGTAATCATGTCGTTACTATCGACTAATTATAATACATAAACATAAATATACATAAAAAGAATGAAAAAGAAAGAAGAAGGAGATGTCGGTGTTGAATTGTCACACCCTCAACCTACATGCTCTTGCTTCTCGGGATACGGTTCGTCAAATGGCGGCAATGGCGCGGGAACGTCGAGATCGTAGGGAGAGTTGATGGTGTGTATGTATGGAGGCTTTGTAGAGACGGATTTTAACGATTTTTTGCTCTCAAAGTGTGTATGAGTGTGATGGTGCTTGTGGGTTGAATTATGGCTAAAATGTGAGGTTTTTTTGAAGGTAATGAGTGCTTAGGAAAAGTTGTTAAATGTTGTGGGTTGATGGGGTATTTATAGGAGAAACCCCACGACCTAGGGTCACTCGATCAAGTGGCCCTAGTGCACTCGGTCGAGTGCCTTTAAAAACGGGCCTGTTCCGGATTTTGAGGCTCCACTCGACCGAGTGGGTCAATCCACTCGACCGAGTGGATCAATTTGGACGAACCATTTTAGGAAATGGTTGACCTTTGACATTTTTTGAATTTTGTACTTGGGCGCAATTTTCTAGAAATGTATCAGGTTGTTTTTGTGTGTCGGATTCGTCTTTGACCGAGTTTCGACCCGGTCGACAAAAGACGGGTTTTATTTTTGGTGTCGGTTTTGGCTCAAATCAGTCTTATTTTGCTCGGAACGACCCACTGGTCCTGAATTTGAGGTTGGTTTTGCAAGATTTGTATCCCGTTAAATGCCTATGCCGGACATTACTGATTCCGAATCCATATCCGAGCGCGTTAGAGCACGTTTGCGTCCGATCATCATCGGGTGTTTTTTTTGGAAGCTACCATAGACACGTGGCAGTCAAAATGCGGGTGTCTACAATAAGAAACAAGTATTTTGTTTTAAAAAAAAAAACTGACTCGGAAAGGTCGAATGGTTTTTTTGGGTACAAATTCGATGGTCGAATGGTTTTTTTGTATGCATAGAAATAGTTCGGTAGTCTCGCTCCGAACTCAACTACGACCGCCCTCTCAAAATCAAGCGACGACGATATACACGGGTCTAACCTAACCACATCATACCCATGGTAGTTTAGTCTCATTTTCAGGATGTGCAAATTCTGGCAGATATACCACCCATCTTGCACGTCGTACGACATGTTGTCGAGGATGCACTTAGATAGGTGGCCACATCAATTGTCTATACATTTCGACTACTTAGCTAGAAAAGGTTGTGGGGATGATGTTTGAGTATATAAGAGGATATAGATGTGCATGCAAGGAGGACGAAGAAACTTTGGTAAAGTGAAGTTGTAAAATTTGTGTTTGATTATATATTGGGATGGTAATAACTCTTAGACTTCCATAATGTGTATTTGTATATGCTTTTGAGTTTGTGGACCATATTACTAACACAGACGTTTCGTTTTAATTACGACACTTTTATAACGTCACAAAATGTACTTATAAGTTACCGTGCCGTTAATTTCACGTCACTGACCGCATACTCGATATTGATTACTACACTTGCTGGGCTGATTTTTGAAATTGCTGATATGGGGTTACAATCTGGCCCAGCTTTGATTTGGGTTAGTCATATCTGTGATAAGTGTGGTTAAGCCCAACCAGACCACTCTATTTGGCCCATCTGTATTATGCATCCCTAATAATTTTGGTCAGCCCAAATATTTTTATCGGGTACCCAGCTTTATCTGATATGTATATTCAAAACGCACCGCCAATTATGTAATCGGGTTAGCAGTCCGAGTAGGACTAATAAATACACAATAAAATTAACAAAGTAGAAGGTGTGAGTTCGTACGACCATACAGTACATTGTATACTTACTGTTGAAATGTAATCGTGCATTACTTTGTCGATGTAGTTGCTAATCACTATGGAAACTTCAGTAAGCACTATAATACAAATTATCAATGTATCCATACACTTTGTTGTTAACTGTCAATCCTTGCGAATTAGTTGTGATTTTGTCTTACCACTTAACTCTGAGTAGAAGTACGATTCATTCAAAATTCGTTACTGCATTGCTACTAATTTGACTCATGTACGTAAATAATAATAGATCAACTACCCGTGAATTTTATTCACGGGTATCACACTAGTACGTATACAATACTATCATATCTGTGGGATTGATATAATAATGCTGCACGATTTTAAGCGTTCAATTAATTGCTTTCTTACCTTCTTTCACCATTATTCATTTCTATTAAGGTTATATATACTCCCTTTCTTTAATCCAAAGGGTACGTACTAAGTATTTCTTTCTGGGTCATTAAGAATTCGATTAATCCAATTTTTTTAGTCAATTTTTTTGACCAAACTATCTCTATTATACTACTAAAAGTAACATATTTATACAAATATACAATATGTCATTGTGAAAAATATTTTGGATAATTAAATACGGAGTATTTATTTGTGTCTAATTATTGTACTTTTAATATTATTTTAATACTTTCTTAATCTTTATTTAAAATAGAAACGTACCTTTGGATATGAACGGACCGAGGACATAGTAGTATCATTGATTTCCTTTGATCAGAAGATAACTACTTTACTAAATGAATCGATCTTATATAAAAATGGATCATCTCACACGTAAAACTTTCTTATTATATGATTTGTGTGTTTTCGATTCTAATTGATAATCATCACATAAGGTAACATAGTTTACAAATCTTCCACCCACGAATTTTTTAATTCATTTCCTTTTGATTTGGTAGGATTCTTTTCTAGTACAGTATTATTTTGGTGCTCGTAAACTTCGAAGTTACAAGAATAGACTAACCAAGCCTCTATATAATTTGTGCAATATCCGTAGAACCCCAAACCACATTTCCTCTCTTCAGCACAGGAAACCAATAATGCCTCATGTCTCTACATTCCCTCTCATCTTCCTCCTCACAATCATTACTTTCGTCTCCATCACCGATGGATTTGTCCTGAAAATGATCCCAATAGACTCCCCCCATTTGGGAATCCTCCCTAATAAGTCCCCCCGCCACGAGCGATACCAGTTTCTGGCCAACATATCTCTATCACGGACACTCGATCATCAAAATGAGTCACCCGATTCAATAAAGCAAACAATGTACAGATTCAGAGGCAGTTATTTGGTGACCCAAGTCTCTTTTGGCGAAGGCCCGGGGTCGTACTCCCCTTACTTGGTAGTGGACACGGCCACTCACCTGACATGGGTTCAGTGTCAAGATTGCGATCCTTGCTTTGAATTGAAAGGCCCGAGCTTCCCCTACAAACAATCCACTTCTTTCGCTCCATTGGGACTAGACGATAAAATGTGCCCCTCCCGCGACAATCCTAATCCTTATCAAAACGCTTGCGGCCTTTCAATCGACGCTGGCTCCAGCAGCGTGAGGGGCCTCTTCGGAAAAGAAACCTTTCGATTCCTAAACTCTAAAACCGGGACTCAAGACTCATACCCGGGAATAGTATTCGGGTGTGGGACCAAGAACGTTGGAATTTACTTTGGGGTCAACGAAGGACCCGAAAACAAAATAGCCGGCCTACTTGGGCTAGCGGCCTATTCACCATTATCGCTAGTAAACCAACTAAGCGATCAAATCCAAGGCCGGTTTGCTTATTGTATAACCCCAGTGAACCCCTACAGCCCGACCCAATCGACACTTAGTTTTGGGTACGATGCCATAATAAAAGGGGAAGCTGAGCACGAAGTAAAAACAATAGCAATGACACGGCTTGAAGTTGGAGGGCTGTACTTTTTATACTTGACCGGGGTGAGTGTTAACGGGAAACGACTAGCGATCGATGCATCCTATTTTGGACCGGGTGAGAATTTCGACAGAGGGCTCTTCATCGACAGTGGAAGTCCGTTCACACGTCTAGCAGAAAGCATCTACGATCCAGTACGATATGAGATAGAGAAGTACTTCAGTGATAAATACAAATGGGTACCCACGAGTCCGAGACGATCATGGGATCTATGTTATCCCATATCGTATTTTCATGAATGGGAAGCTCCCACGGTGACCCTGCATTTCTGGAGCATTGATTACAGTGAGGAGGTCGATATGGAATTGGATAAAGATCACTTGTTTCAAGATATGAGTGAAGAGTACAGTGGGTTTAAAGACCTTGAAGGACTCTTCTGCTATATGGTCTTAAAAGTTAAGGACCCTGGTCCTTGTGTTCTTGGTGCATTTCAACAAGTTAATTTCAAGTTTTTATATGATATTACTGATTCCTCTATGTCTTTTGTAACAAAGGATTGCAACCAGGAACATTGATGATTTTACTTATATCATGCTCTTCGCTATATATTGTCTGTGTTAGAATATTTAATAATATTCGTGTGTCTCAAGTGTTTCGGTTTAAATATAAACTAGTTTTATCACCCGTGAAGATTCACGGGTCAGTTTATAGTTATGTTATATATAAATTGAATTAAAACTAAAAATAATGAATGAGATATATCATATATGAAGTCAAATAAGATATGTATTACAGAGTAGAAGAAAAGTATTCATGGTACTATGTACGTGCATTATCACACGGATTAACTAAAAAAAATTGTATGATAAACTAAAAAAAACTGAAAGGAATATCGTCGTATTATCTCAAAAATTAGTTAAAAGAAAAAAGAAATCCACCCCTCCTCCTTTTAGGGTCATAATACCGTATTTTAGACACACAACTTGTTTGATTGAATACAAAATAACTCGTTAATTTAGGGTCGATACCTTACCCGACCCGTTCGGTTAATGAGAATTTATTAAAATTAAATAAAATAGTTATACCTAAATATTATATTTGGATTTATAATTAAAAATAAATATTTTTTATTATAAATATTCAATGTAATACAACTTTTTTTATCATTTAATTGTAAAATAATTTTAAAAGTTGAATTAATTATTAACAATAAAAAAATTAAAATAAAAAAATTAATATTAAAAATATTTTCGTTGGACTTAAAAAGTTTATAAAATATATAGGCGTTTGAAACTATTTTTGACTCTAATCCGAAACGTGACCCGTATAACCCGACTTATATTTGATTTGACCCATATTTGGACCCGACCCGCTGAACCCATTTGACAAGTATACATATTACGCTTTCGCTTTATTTTTGAGGGGTTGAATAACTTTAATTGATGGTGTCAGTATTCAACCCGTAACCGTAAAGTTAAAGATCCGAATTCAGACCCTTAAATGGAATTAAAAGTAGAGTCCAGGTACTAATCTTACTCTTAAATATCTTTCAATCGGTTTTGCTCTATTGTTTTTAGACCTATAAACTCTTTATAGGATCGAATACGTACCTGATTAATTATTTAAATCAGTTAAAATATTTAGATACAGTTTTGAAGTTTGTAGTCAACTCACTTTTTATGGTCGTGAACCCATTTTTTCGACCAGCAACCAGCAACCCGTTTGATCGATCCTAATATGACCCGTTAATTTAGGGTCGAAACCTAACCCATCCCATTCAACCGTTCGGTCGGTGAGAATTTATTAAAATTAATATAAAATATTTAAATTTAAATATTATATTTGAATTTATAATTAAAAAAAATATGTATTTTAAATTACAAAATATTCAATTTAATACAACCTTTTTTTACTGTATCATTTAATAAAAAAATAATTTTAAAAATTGAATCAACATTTTTGAAGTACAATAATAATAATAATAATAATAATAATATCAACATTTTTTTACTAGACTTAGCTTTGCTATAGCTAAGGGGGTGGGGGCCCAGATTGTATCTCGGCTACCCACCAATTTTTTGTAAACTGATGCTTTTTGATACATTAATAAAATTCCTATTTATAATAAAAAAAAGAAAAAAAAATAAAATAATAATAATAATAATAATAATAATAATAATAATAATAATAATAATAATAATAATAATAATAATAATAATAATAATAATATAGTCTGACTGTACATAGTCTGACATTTTCTATTAAGCTTCTAGTACTATACGTCTTTTGTATAAGAATCCTAATGACAATGAGGATTTGATTAATTGTGTAAATGCTTAGGCAATTGTGGTGATCTTTTGTAAGTCTCATCTTTATTCCCTTTTCTGGAAGAATAAAGAGCTATCTTCTTGCAAAAAAAAAAAAAAAAAAAAAAGAAAAAAAATAAATTATTATTATTATTATTATTATTATTATTATTATTATTATTATTATTATTAATAAGGAGCTTGCATTAATAACGAGACAAATTACAAGAAGTTAGTGGGTAGCCGAGATACTATCTGAGCACCCACTCCCTTAGCAATAGAAAAACTAAGACGAGTAAAAATAAAAGCAGCTGCGCGAGCTCCCGCGTCCTGAGAGATAGAGAATTTCTGAACCCGCTTGAGTAAAGCAGCGGCCTCCGTGTCGAGCTCCCCTAGGGAAGAGAAAGAGAAAGGTAGGAACCCATACCCAGACTTGGTGCATAAATCTCCATACTTGGCGTACTTGCGCTGAGCAGCATCAGCGACCGCGCGACCAGGCAGAAAATCAGACATCGCGGACTGAGTCAATGGGGACGACCCTGTCAGATCAACACACATATCGCGCCCCCTATCCCAGGAATACAGAAGTAAATCCGCCGGGCGAAGGGGCTTGTCGTGTCCATCAATCAAACTGACATACACCTCTTTACCGGCCGAAATACCAGATCGGAAGCAGATATCCAAAAGGGTGTCGCGAACCAGGTTATGTCTATGCTTGATACCAACGGTACCAGCACACGACACGGCATGGTCCCCAAAAATGTCCCCAACACAAACACGGGAGCAGGCAGAACAAGGCTGAGGTACCGGGAACAAAGGGACACCCAACCGGTAGCTAAGGACAGAGCGGTAAGTCCTCCCATTCATGGTCTGCCCCAGCCCGGAAATGGGTACAGTGCGCAACCAGTCAGACGTGTGAGCACCCTGCAGAGACTTCCACAATACCACCTGTCGCCGAGTCAAGGAGAAAACCGATTCTACAGAAGCAGCAACCTTCGTGAAATATATATCTGCCAATTTCTTCATGAGTTTGGGGGCAGCGATCTCACTAGGGCTACGGAAAAGGTCGGAACCGGTGGTCTCGCTAAACAGAGCCAAGGCCGCATCGAAGGTCGGCCCGGGAGTAGAGACAACAGAAGGCCGCAGGAGCATAGCCTGCAACTCAGAGGACTGAAGGCGAGAAGCCAAAAAGGCATAGTGCAGGACATCCCCGGCGCTGTACACACCCAACCCTCCGAAATTAAAGGGTAGTGTGGAAAGGCGCCACTGCCAGTCCCCGAACCCGGGGCCGGACGCGGTGACAATGCGTTCCAGGCTAGACCGCAAAGCCGCATCAAAGGTCTTAGCCGAGTCGAAGACCGTAGGGGGGCAGGTACGCAAAGAGAAAGAAAGCTCAGAAATACCGGCGCAAGCACGAAGTAACAACAGGGCAGCGATCTCACTAGGGCTACGGAAAAGGTCGGAACCGGTGGTCTCGCTAAACAGAGCCAAGGCCGCATCGAAGGTCGGCCCGGGAGTAGAGACAACAGAAGGCCGCAGGAGCATAGCCTGCAACTCAGAGGACTGAAGGCGAGAAGCCAAAAAGGCATAGTGCAGGACATCCCCGGCGCTGTACACACCCAACCCTCCGAAATTAAAGGGCAGTGTGGAAAGGCACCACTGCCGGTCCCCGAACCCGGGGCCGGACGCGGTGACAATGCGTTCCAGGCTAGACCGCAAAGCCGCATCAAAGGTCTTAGCCGAGTCGAAGACCGTAGGGGGGCAGGTACGCAAAGAGAAAGAAAGCTCAGAAATACCGACGCAAGCACGAAGTAACAACAGCTCGCACTGTGGGTCCTCAATCCTGGCAACCGAATCCATAAGCTCAATGGTTCTCGAAACTCTCTTCGCCACAAGCTCACTGCTGAAAGCATGGCAGATACTGACGGGACCACCAAGAACTTTGATACCACGCAGCGGTCGAGAAATATCATGGGGGAAAACACCCGGGAGTCGACTCCTAGGGTCTTCCTTAGGCCAAAAAACCTCAGTTTTTCCGACATTAAGGTGAAGGCCCAAGCGAGGACCATCCTCCGTAATCAGCTACAAAACCTTCCCCACGACCAAGGTATCCCCAACAATGGTGCCATCGTCCAAGTACCAAGCCTGCAAGCTCAAGGGAAAAGAGTCCCGGATCTTGCAAATCAAGGGATGCAAGACCAAAGCGAAAAGAAGAGGGCCCAAAGGGTCACCCTGTTGGACCCCCTGACAGGACCAAAGGCTGTGCTCCCCGTAGAAAAGCCTGGCAGGCCGAGAGTAGCAAAACTTGACCCAGCGGGAAAGAACAGGGCAACAACGACGAACCTCGCGCAACATGACCTCCCGGTCGACCAAATTAAAGGCATTCTGGAAGTCGACCAAAAGCATGGAAAGGCCCACGTCCCCACCACGATCCTCAACAAACCGGTTCAAGGCATGCAAAATGACCTCTCCCCCACCGGAAACCCCGACCCCAAACTGGAGGCCCTCAAAATATTATTATTATTATTATTATTATTGAAATTAAAAATATTTTTGTTGGACTTAAAAAGTTGGTAAAAAATATATGCGTTCGAAACTATTTCTGACCCTAAACGCCTTGACCCGTATAACCCAACTCATATTTGATCTAACCCGTATGACCCGATCAGCTGGACCCGTTTCATATGTTTTCATATTATGCTCCCACTTTAATTTTTGCGGGGTTGAGTAACATTAATTGTCGATGCTAATTTCAACCCTTAATCGTAAAATTAAAGAGTTCGGACCCTTAAATGGAACTAAAACAAAGTTCGGCGGCTAATCTTACCCTTAAATATATCTTTCAATCAGTTTCGATGTTTTTAGACATATAAACTCTAGGACTGAATATGTACATGATTAATTAGACATACAGTATAATTTATTATTTTTCATTTATTGTTCGATGATGTCAACCTATATATATATATATATATATATATATATATATAGATCTAGGATCCTTTGAGGCAGCTCAACTCGCCGCACCCATTGAGGCACAATCTCAACCATTAGATTAAAATCAAATTAAAGGCTAAGATTAAAACAAAAACTCATACATAAAAAAAATTTCCCCAATTTTTTTTCCCGGAGAAAAAAATCGATATTTTTCGGAAATTTTTTTTTTTTTTTCTGGGAAAAAAAATTTTTCGGAATATTTTTTTCCAAAAAAAAAAAATTTTTTTTTCGAAAAAAAAAAAATCCGAAATTTTTTTTCCAAAAAAAAAATAATTTTTCCGAAAAAAAAAATTCGGAATTTAAAATAAAATTGGTGTATATAAAAACAATTTCAGTGTACATAATAACTGTTTTAAGGTATATAACAATTCTATTATATCAAATAATTAAGTACATATGCCAATTATTTCAGTGTATATATGTTGATTAATTGGTGTACATAGTAACCATTTGAGTGTATATAACAATAACTATTTTACTGTATATATATTTAGTTCTTAAGTGTATGTATATATGTATGTAGTGAGTTTAATAGCGTATATAATGAGTTTTTTTAGTGTATAGAATAGTTATTTTGATGTATGTTCCATTGTTGATTAACTGATGTACATATTAATTATTTGGGTGTATATAACAATTATTTTACTGTATATATTAAGTTCTTAAGTGTATATACGCAGTGAGTTTAATAGCGTATATAATGAGTTTTTTTAGTGTATATAACAGTTATTTTGATGTATGTTCTATTGTTGATTAATTGGTGTACATAATAACTATTTGAGTGTATATAACATTTTTTTATTTGAGTGTATATAACATTTTTTTTACTGTATATATTGAGTTCTTAAGTGTGTGTATATAGTGAGTTTAATAACGTATATAATGAGTTTTTTTTAGTATATACAACACTTATTTGGATGTATGTCTCATCTTAATCTGATGGTCTAGATTGTGCCTCAATGGGTGTAAGGAGTTACCTTGCCTCACCGGAACCCACCTCTATATATATATATATATATATATATATATATTTCGATATTAAAAATTAATATCACAATATCAACTATTTGTATTTTGAATATAAAAATTTATTTTAAATATATTTACGAAAATGTCAGATTTTTTTTTTAATATATTTAATATTTATAATAATGTTATACGAATAATAATTTTACATAAATTTTATGTAAATAAATGTTACATTAATTGAATTGAGTTGATCATTTATGTACGTAGAATAATCATCAATTTTTATTTTTAGTAATTTTGACAATCAATATGAATAGCTTCTTTTATGATAATTATTTCCTATAGAGTATAATTTATAAATGACATCTTTTATAGAGTATTATTTCATATAGAGTATAAATAGCATCTTAGAGAGAGAGAAATATATCAATGCTCTAAAATATTATTTTTTACAATCTTCAATCTTCAATATATTATTATATTTAATGTTAAATATTTATCAAACAAAATATTAATATTATGTTTTTAAAAAAAAATATATATTTAATATTCCTAATAACGTGAAATTTAAAATGTTAAAATAATAGTGATACTTTAACATAAATGTTGGAGTATATGTTATATGAATAATAAAAGTAAATAAATGACGTAAATGTTACATAAAATGGATTAAGTTGAAAACGTATATATGTAGTGACTAAGTGCCATGGGTCACCCGCCCATGTCACCCGGGAATAGCTCGCCCCCAGGGCGAAAGAAGGGTTGCCCAGCGGGGTCGACCCGCAAAAGACGTGAAAGAACTCCAAGGCTTGCGCCTGCTTGGCAGGGCCCTGCTGTCAGCCGAGCTGGGCAACCAAGCCCCCCCTGCGTGCTGGTCCCCAGGGTCCCCTAACCCCCAGTACGAGCAGGGGAAGCCGAGGGCCCATCCGTCATTCCGCCTCAGGTAAGGGAAAGTTGGTGGATGAGGCGAGGCCACGTGTCGTCCTCATGTCCACCCAATCTCCCGCTCTCTTCTCTCTCCTTCCCTCTCTCTAGTGGGAAGGTATAAATACCCGTCCATTCCCCACTTGAGAGGGGTTGGATTTTCTCTCTCTAGACTCTTACTCTAAAAACGCCACCTACCTCCTCACGAACTAGGTTCATCAAGGCATTCACGGACTGACTTAGGCATCGGAGAGGGTTTCCTCGGACAACCTCCGAGGCCCTGTGCGTTACTTGTGCAGGGAGCAGGCTCAATCCGCCGGGAAGGTCCGATCGGTGGGGTAAGGAGAAGGAGAGAATCTTGAACTTGATCAAGCAATATTCGAACACTAAAACCCGAATTCGAAGTCGGGTTAATTGTTTCCATACCGGAACAATTTGGCGCCGTCTGTGGGGAAGAAGTAGGTTGTACCCACGAAATTACCCACTAAATCAACCATTCTCAAACGCGAAATTAACCAATTACAATCAAACATGCCAGAAATTTTTGACACCAGCTCTGTGGCAAATCCACCTAATGCTCCCCGTTATGGCATGCCGCCGGAGGTAACCCCCGCCGCCACGATTCCAGGCGTGGGGCGAGCCAGTCTCCAGGGAGCACCGGGTCAGGGGGTAGTTGCCATGACAGGGCAGGGGGCGCATCCGGGGCAAACTCTAAACCTCACCCCTGCCCAGATGGCGCAGACCGCAACATTCTTCTCAGCAATGTTGAATCAGGAATTCACTCCGGACGATCTGGTAGGCAGGGTCGCCACGACCCCCAGGTTGCTCCACTTTGAAAGTGGAGAAGGAACCGGGGGCACAAAGTGGACCGCCGTCAGAAACGTTCAGAGAAAGGCCAGAAAGACAGCTTAGGCGTATGAGTAAGTGCAAAAGCGGATCACAGAAGCCCGTCAGGAACCGCCTGCACAGCAAGAGGTTGCTGGCCCTGAAGAAGCATTCTCCATTCATACTACAGAATCCACTGCCGCTCGCGAAAAAAGGGGTTTATCCCAAGACCTGAGAAATCGCTTGAGGCACAAGGAGCCAGTGTCCAAGCGCCTGGGGGAGAAACAAGGGGATGTATTCTCCATGCTGACACCGGTTGAGGAATTACAGCCTGCACCAGGACTGTCTCAGAGCCAGCAATCCAGGCTTAACAATGGTCAGCCTCTGAGGTCCAGGCACTGTCAGGGCGATAACCTCGAGCCTGCTCAGAAGAAGCGCTCACGGTATCACTCCCCTCCCAGGGACGACGAAGCGATAAGCAGGCGCCCACCAAGGTACCGCTCCCCTGAAAGTAGGAGACCGACTCCTGACAGAAGAGACGACCACGGTCACTACTCGGGCACGAGCAGGTCGAGAATGGTGGGCAGGCCAACCAAGACCCCGCTTCACCCTGAAGTACAGGCATATCCTATCCCAAAGATTAAAATGCTTTCTGTTAAGTTTGACGGCACGACTGACCCAGAGGATCATTTGGCGGCATATGAGAGCCATATGGGCATGTACGACGCCGATGACGCGGTCTGGTGCAAAATTTTTCCAACCACCCTGGTAGGTCTGGCCCAGGGTTGGTTCAGGGATTTGCCGCAAGAGTCTATATGTTTCTTCATCGAGTTGGCAGAGGCCTTCCTTGACCAGTACGCGGGAAACAAGAGGCGCCGTCTTACTCGGTTCGACCTAATGACTCTCAGGCAGAAGAAAGGTGAGTCTGTCAGGGAGTACCTGAAGAGATTCGACCTGTCCTTCCAGCAGGTCAAAGAAATAGACGATGCGACAGGGACATACGCACTGACCAACTCACTGCTCCCTGGGGAGATGAAGAATCAACTGATCAGGGCTCAGCCGGAAACTCTGGCCAAAGCCAGGAAAATCACAGAGGGGTTTATGCTACAAGAGGAGTTCCACAGCCTGCCGGATACCCCCGCAGGCCCCACCAGGCAGCAGGGGGGACCGCAGGGTGGACGCGGCAGAAATGAACCCGGAAAACAGAGAATCGAGGAAGGGGATACCCCCAAGAAGGAGCGCACGGTCTACCAACCCAGGTTCGACAGCTACACAGCCCTCAACAAATCCAGGGCAGAGATCTTTGAACTGGAAAATGAGACTGCTAAGTGGAATCGCCCGAGCAAACCACGCAGCCCGAAGGGGGACTCCAAGAAATTCTGCACCTTCCATGATTGCGTAGGCCACACCACCGAAGAGTGTCGCCACCTGAAGGACGAAATTGGGAAGCTGATCAGGAATGCATGGCTGGTTGGCCAACTACGCGGCAAGGAGTAAATCTCAGAAAGAAGCGCCTGAAAAACCCAATGGCTCGGCGCAGAACCGCCTGATAATCCATGTGGTATCAGGAGATGCAGAAGGCCAGACCAGCAGAAGAAGTCAGAAGAGGCAAATTCGTGAACTAAGGAACCAAATATGCTATGCTGAAAGAGCAGGAAGCCCGAAAGGAGTGACGCTGAGCATCACCCCTGAGAACGCAGGGCGGGTGGTGTATCCCCACAGCGATCCCTTGGTGCTATCCCTGGAAATCAGCAACCACATTGTACGGAGATGCATGGTGGATACCGGGGCATACACGAACCTGCTATACAAAGACGCCTTCGACAAAATGGGCCTGGAGAAAAGGCACCTGCGACCTGCCCCTGGATCATTGTACGGGTTCAGCGGGGCAGGCATACTGCCCATGGGGATCATAGACCTACCTGTAACATTTGGGGAGGGGGCTACTGCCAGAAATGTCAGGGCATCATTCGTTGTAGTGGATGCAAGGTCTGCTTACAACGCCCTAATCGGCAGGGCCACCCTGGACGAGATTGAGGCGGCCATATCAATCAGGGCTCACACTATAGCCTATGTTACAGATTTTGGCCTTGAAGGTAAAGTGCATGGGGACCAAGAGTCAGCCAGGCAGTGCTACTCAGTTGCCCTGCAAACCCATGAAAATGAAAGAAAAGGAAAGAGAAAAGCTGACAGTTCCCCCAGCAGGGAAGGCGAGATTCCAGCCGATAATCAGACATCAGACCACCTGGAACCTGGGGGAGAGAGCATGCTGGTGGACCTGGAGCCAGGGAGACAGGTCCTTATAGGGGCTGACCTGGAAGAGTCCTACCAGGCTGAACTGGTCAAGTTGTTAAAAGATAACAAGGATGTATTCGCCTACTCGGCGGACGAAATGCCAGGGGTCGATCCAACGTGTATCGTTCACAGGCTGAACGTAAACGCGGACGCCCGCCCTGTAAAAACAGAAAAAGCGAAATATGTCCGCAGAGAAGGACGTGGCAATTAAGGAGGAAATTGAAAAACTTCTAAAGGCAGATTTTATTGAGGTTTGTGACTACCCAGAATGGTTAGCGAATGTAGTCATGGTTAAGAAATCATCAGGCGCATGGAGAATGTGCGTGGACTTTACAAACCTTAACAAGGCCTGCCCGAAAGACTGCTACCCACTCCCCAGGATTGACCAACTGGTAGACGCTACCAGTGGATATACTATGCTGAGCTTCCTGGATGCCTTCTCAGGGTATCATCAAGTGTACCTATGGCAGCCGGACAGGGTGAAATGTGCCTTCATCACCAGTTCAGGCACCTACATGTACAAGATGATGCAATTTGGGCTTAAAAACGCAGGGGCCACATACCAACGCCTGGTCGACAAGGTGTTCGAAGGTCAAAAGGGCAGAAACATAGAAGCCTATGTCGATGACGCCATTGTAAAGAGCAAAGGAGACAATGAGCATCTGGCAGATCTGCGGGAGACCTTCTCCTCCCTGCGCGCCTACAAAATGAAACTCAATCCAAAGAAGTGTACATTTGGGGTTCGTTCTGGAAAGTTCTTGGGTTTTATGGTCAGCTCTCGAGGGATAGACGCTAACCCCGAAAAAGTTCAGGCTGTTCTAGACCTTCCTGAACCCAGGACCATCAGGGACATTCAACGTCTGACAGGCTGCATGGCTGCCCTGGCACGCTTCATTGCCAGGTCAGCAGACAAGTCAACCCCATTCTTCAAAATACTGAAAGGCAACAAGCAATTCAAGTGGGAGGACGAGCAAAAAGAAGCCTTCGAACAGTTGAAGGAACATTTAAAGAAGCTCCCCACCTTGGCAAGGCCAGTGGCAGGGGAAAAACTCTTCCTCTACATCGCTGTAACCAATGTGACAGTCAGCGCAGTCATCCTGAGAGAAGAAGCAGGTGCTCAGCAGCCCATATATTTTGTGAGCCATGCCCTGGGGGCAGCAGAAAAGAATTATCCCATGGTCAAAAAAGCAGCTTATGCGGTTGTCATAGCAGCCAGAAAATTGAGGCCATACTTCGACGCACACCCTGTCGTGGTGTTGACAGACCAGCCCTTAGAGAAAGTGCTGGAGAAATTTGAAAAGTCAGGCAGGCTGCTAAAATGGGCTATCGAGTTAAGTGGACTAGGGATAACATACCAATCCAGAACAACCATCAAAGCCCAAGCCCTGGCCGACTTTCTAGCAGAATGCTCCCACTCTGAGCAGGATAGCCCAACTGCCGGCGAATGTGTGGTATACACCGACGGGTCCTCCACGGCTAATGGTGCAGGGGCCAGAGTCGTGTTGACCAACCCAGAAGGGACTGACTTTGAACATGCACTTAGATTTGTCTTCCCCGCGTCAAACAATGAAGCTGAGTACGAAGCAGTGCTCGCAGGCGTCAACCTAGCCAAAGCCGCAGGCGCAGAGCGGATTGTCCTGGCAACAGACTCCCAGCTCATCGCCAACCAAATCAATGAAGAATATGAGGCCAGGGATCAAACGATGGCCGCATACCTAGAAATGGTGAAGAAGGAGTTGTCAGGCCTGAAATCATATGAAATCAGACAGATCCCTCGGTCCCAGAACAATCGGGCAGATGCCCTGTCAAAACTGGCTAGTTCCAGCCTGCAGGATATAAGGAGGTCTGTATGGGTAGACGTCATCCAAGAAAAATCTACCATCCCCTGCCAAACCGTCGGCGCTGTGGAGGAAGCAGGGCCTGAGGATTGGAGGACCCCCATCGTCCTGTTCAAAAAATATGGAACTTTACCATCTGACCCCGTGCAAAAAAGAAAAATGCCGGCAAGAGCTGCATGGTTTATCTTAATAGGAGAAGATCAGTACAAAAAATCTTTCTCGCCCCCCCTGCTCAGGTGTCTGGGGGCAGAGCAGGCGGCAGAGGTATTAGATGACATCCACTCTGGAATATGTGGCCATCACATAGGAGGAAAGTCGTTGGCACACAAGACCTTAAGGGCGGGATACTACTGGCCGACCCTGCTGGCCGACGCAAAAGACTTGACTCAAAAATGCAGGAAGTGTCAACTTTTTGCCCCGTCAATCCATGCCCCGGCTCAAGAGCTCAGGCCAATCCTATCCCCCATCCCCTTCGCTCAGTGGGGGATGGACATACTAGGCCCTTTTGCGGTGGCAACCGGGGGCAGAAAATTCCTGATCGTGGCTATAGACTACTTCACCAAGTGGGTGGAGGCTGAGGCAGTGCCTAACATTACTGAGCCTGCAGTCAGGAAGGTGATATGGAGGAAAGTCATCACTAGATTCGGCCTACCAAAAATATTAGTATTCGATCATGGAAGGCAATTTGATAACGACCCTCTGAGGATCTGGTTGGAAGGCCATGGCGTCGCAGTTGCCTACTCTGCCGTCTGCCACCCTCAAACCAACGGACAGGCAGAAGTAGCCAACAAACAGATTCTGAATGGCCTTAAGAAGATGGTAGATGACCTCAAGGGCAGATGGGCCGACGAGCTCCCCAGCATACTCTGGTCAATCAAGACCACCCGAAAGGAATCTACAGGCCAGACCCCATTTGGCCTGGTATACGGTGCAGAGGCCTTATTACCCATCGAGGCCAGAATCCCTTCCCTACGCTCCCTGCAATACGACCAGGCTGAGAATGAAGTAGCAATGGCTGAAGCCTTGGACCTGGTTAGTGAGGTAAGGGAGGAGGCCAGTGCCAATATCGTCGCCTACCAGCAACGAATGAGGAAGGCGTACAATAAGAGAATACATGAGAGAAATTTTCAGATGGGTGATCTAGTTCTCAGAAAAACACAGGCTGTGGGAAAATCGAGAGAGCACGACAAGCTAAGTGCTAACTGGGAAGGACCATACCAAGTAACTCGCATCTTAGGACCAGGCACGTATAAGATCGCCAACCTTGAGGGCCAAGAGTTGAGTGCTCACTGGAATGCAGACACCCTAAAAAAGTATTATGTCTAGCAAAATCTTAAGATAGTTTTCGTTTCCTGAAAAATTGGCGGAGAACGGTCAAGAATGTCGACGGCTCCGACCACCCTTGTGTTAAATTTTTTACAAAGAAATGAAAGGAACTTCAAGTCTATACTCGTTGCCTGTTCAAACTTGCGTTTTCACACACAAACGAGCAGCGGGCAATAGGGGGAGGCCCCCTGTTGCCAGAACTAAGGAAAATGCCCCCCCCCCAACGAAAATTCAAAGCCTCCCTGCTTACCTCTGGGCAGGCAGGGGGCAGGCCCCCTGGACTTTGATCAAAAGTTAGGGACATGCCAAATCAACAAGGACTGGGGCAGGTTCCTCAACCTTGTATAAAAAACGCAAAAACGCCTCCGTACTTACCTCTGGGCAGGCAGGGGGCAGGCCCCCTTGACTTTGATCAAAAGCCAGGGATAGGCCAAATCAACAAGGACTGGAGGCAGGCTCCCCAACCTTGTATAAAAAACGCAAAAAAATGCCTCCCTGCTTACCTCAGGGCAGGCAGGGGGCAGGCCCCCTGGACTTTGATTAAAAGCCAGGGACAGGCCAGATCAACAAGGACTGGGGGCAGGCTCCCCAACCTTGTATAAAAAACACAAAGAGCCTCCTTGCTTACCTCTGGGCAGGCAGGGGGCAGGCCCCCTGGACTTTGATCAAAAGCCAGGGACATGCCAAAAGAACAAGAACTGGGGGCAGGCTCCCCAACCTTGTATAAAAAAACACGAAAACCTCCCTGCCTACCTCTGGGCAAGCAGGGGGCACGCCATACCTTATACGGAAAACAAAGCAAGCAGAAATAAAAGAAAAATATTCATAAACCGATTCAGGAAAAAGTAACATTGTTTAAACAACACCACCCAAAATAAAGATCCAAAGAAGCCAGAGCATTACAGGCAAGCTGGCCATACTAAGGCTCAGCACAAGAGTTAGAGTTATCATCAAAGAAAGGGCCTAAGCATTAGGCGCATCCTGGCTGGGACCAGCAGTCTCTTTAGGGGCTCCAGCTGCCCGAACTTCATTCTTGGCAGCGTAGAGGTTCCGGAAAGCATCCTCGTCAAAGACAGGAAACATTTCCTTGATCACCTCCATAACAAGCTCCAAGGAGGAATTAGCCCCATTCTCAAAGCTCAAGTCCACGGCAGCTTCAGCTTCCTTTAGGATGGCATCTTTTTCATTTTGCCACCCAATCTGAGCCTGCTTGAGATCTGAGTTGGCCTTGGACAGGTTCTCCTACAAATCAGCTGTTTTCTTCTTGAAACGCTCCATCTCAGCCAGGGACATTGAAGCGCGCTCCATCGCCAGGCGGCTCTCTTTCAGTTCCACCTCCAACTTGGACGCCTCCCTTACAGCCTTCTCCCCTTGGAGTTTCCACTGATTGGCCTGTCCCCCCACCTCCTCCAGCTCATTCTCCTGCTTTGCCAGTTTATCCTTCAAGTTGTTGATCAGAATAACGTCCCTCTCGACCATAACCAGGCGGTCAGGAAGGGAGGCCCCAGGAGTGGCAGTCAACTCCTCATCACTCAGGCGGCTGAGAGCCGCCAGCTCGGCAAAAGCTTGCAAAACCTTGGAGGTGCGTTGGATGTATTGGATCACTGGTTGGAAGTAGAGGTTATAGATTTGGTGAGACGATCCGCCAGAACTGCGCCAGAGTCAGAGAGCAGGCCCGACACATCCACACTATCACCAGCAGCATAGTGGAACTCAGTATTCTCCTCCGAGAAAAGAGTGCCGGGAACGTCGCGGGCAGGGCGCTTGGCCTCAGGAGTCTCCACATCAGCTTCCAGGTCAACCATAGGAACGGCCTCGGAGGTTTCCCTGTCCCTTTTCCTCCTGCGCACCAGAGGAGCACTCTCACCCGTCCCTTCAGAATCAGCAGGGGGAGGCCCCTGGGAAATATGAGTCCCAGCAGGGGAATCGCCCTGCCTGCGAGCAGAAGGGGTGGCCTCTGATGAAACCTCAGCCTCCCCACCCTGGGGACTAGGGGGGATCGCTGGCTTCAGCCGTGGAGGGAGAGGGAGTCGCCGGCCGGAGGAGAGATCCTTCACAAACCTCATCAAGTTCTTCTCTCCCTTCTTGAAGTTGGGGGGAAGAGAGAGACGCTTCGAAACGACGACAAATTCCTCGGACAGGCCAAGCCTCCTCACCTGCTTCCTGGTCCAAAGACGAGAAGCGGAGCCTGCAGGGCGGGTAAACAGTCAGTTAAGAAAACATAATAGGATGAAAACCTCGAGAAAAATCAGGCCAGTTAAAGCCCCTAAGCTACCTTTAAGACCAGGGACCAGGCCCAATGGGAGCAGATATTCATCTGTAGCAATGAGCTCTGCGTGAGGGAGCCAGAAAGCAGGGCCACTTTCACCAGGCTCATCAGTAACCTCGAACTTCTCAACTAAACTCTCGTCTGCCTTGCTCAATTTCACCTTCAAATCTTTCCCCCCGATGCCCGGATGGTACTCTTCACGAGTCTTCATACGGGTATGCACATGATTCCTAAAGTGCCTAGGGATCCGCCACCCTGAGGCACTATGTACGTACAGAAAGTTGTTTTTCCAGTCTTTCAAGCTGTTTAAAGCCGGCCAAACCAGAGCGTACTTCTTCAGCCTGGAAAGAGACCAATACCCAGGGGAGCTGTCTCCCCCTAATGAGGACACCATTTGCAGCCAGGTCATGGCGCGCAAGGCATCGATAGAAGGTCCTTCCCCATGAAAAAGGCAAGTCCAGGTATAGGCCACCAGCGACCTGATCGCCGAGGCAGTTAACTGAGCTATGGCCACATTCATCCTCTTAAAGGCCTCCTCCAAGAAGGGGTGTAGAGGGAATCGCAGGCCGAATTCCAGGCTCTTGTGGTAAACGGCCACGCAGCCGTCAGGAGGACAGCACACCGTGTCTTTCTCCCCGGGAACTATAACTGTATATCCCTCCCCGAAGTTGTAAAACTTTTCGATTTCCTTAGCAGTATTGCTCTCCAAAATTAGGTCTCGGTTCTTGATTTCGGGGTAGGTTTTCAAGGGGATCAAGTATTTATTTTTATCCAAGAAATACGTTTTCCCCTTCTCCCTGGGAATAAGGGGGCCAGCAATTGTAAAAGGGTCTATCTCCAATGCATAGTCGTCGGAGTCGACAACGTCAAAGGGAGCAGGTTCGGGAGAGTTGGCACCCCCATCTTCCTCAAGGCGGTTCCCCCCGTTGGGTCTAACCCCGGAGGAAGAGGCTAAGTCAGATCTCCCCCCTTTCCTACCCTCCGTCCCTCCGGATGACGGACTAAAAGAATGAGCACGAGCGCGAGACATACTATTTTGTGAAGAAGTATGAGGAAAAGGAAGAAAAACAAAGAGTTGGAATCAAGATTCTAACCTAGAATGATGACCGTCGCTGAAAAAAATCCGAAAGTAGGCGCTTCTTGAAGTCTTGGAAAGATTCTCAGCAGCAAGGAGAGTGAGGAAGTATGAAAGGTTTGAGTTTTGAAAATGTTAAAAAGGGAATTAGGGGCAGGAGAAAGGGCTTATATAGGTCTTGGCAACTAAAGGGTCGCCCTTCTTTGCAAAGCCTTCCCCGCAAATTGCCCCCACATGTCACATTTCTATCAACCAACCCTCTCTTCCCAAGAAAAGCCTCGAAAAGACAAAAGGCGTCAGAGGATTAACACCCCCCCCCAATGACGTCACTCCCTTTAAAAAAAAAACAACAAACAACGCAAACAAACGATAATAATAAGCCGCCTTTTTCATTAGAAAAAAGCACAAAAATGGGCAAGTTACAAAGCCTGGCCAAATTACAAAAAGAGCCAGGGAACCTGGCTCAACCCGCCTGCCTGACAGAGGCAAGCCTAGTCATCATCGAAACCTGGGGAATAATCCCCAGGGCTATTATACCCCCCTGCGTCGGAGCCCCAATCCCAGTCTTCTGAGTCTTTTAAGGGGTCCGCAGACTCGTCATCCTCATTCCAGCCAGAAGAGTAGCCCTGGCCGTCGCTATCTCCGGAGTCACAACTGCTAACATCCCAGTCCCTGCCATAGGGGACTGTCCGAGCATCATCGCAGGAACCACATCCGACCTTCTTCATTAAGGGAGAGGAAGAGCCTGATTCCGGAGACGAAGTTAGCTTTGAATAGTTAGGGTCAAACTGCTCAGGGTGCAGCCAGGGGAAGCATTTAGGGCATCCCCTGTCAAAGCAGCCCCCTCCCTGGGGGCAACGCTTGAACTTAGAAGCAGCTGGCGAAGCCCTCTTGGGACGCTTACCTGCCCTGACACATGCCTTCCTCCTGAGTTTCCTACGAAGTCGGGTGCTAAGTTGCCGGCTACGGCGAAGGGCGAGAAAGGACACCCTGTGATACCTTAGTCTCCAGCATCCCTTCCAGCGGCGGGTCACCACCCGGGCCCCGCGATGGAAGAGAATTTTTGTAATCCATGACATGTTTTCTTTGGGGTATAAAAAAGTTAAGAATGAATTATGAAGAATGGCAAAAGGAGCGAAATTTATACAAGGAGCTAAGGCGGTGTATTAATGGCGCTCCAACCACCCTTGTAAGTGGAGCGACCAATCATAAGATCTGCGCATTACCCGAGAATCCACTTTGCAAGAAGTAATCATTACTAGAGGAACATGCTAACCTTCCTCGTCATAGCCAATGCGCCTGGACCTCCCACCTCGAGAACAAGCAACACATTAAATACAAGGAAGCCCAAAAGTCAACTGCATCCCATCCTGTAAGACGTCTGCCAAGAAGGAGACCCTGCTTCCCCCTGGCCGACGTGGGCCAATTGATGGGAGTTGACTAAGTGCCATGGGTCGCCCGCCCACGTAACCCGGGAATAGCTCGCCCCCAGGGCGAAAGAAGGGTTGCCCAGCGGGGTCGACCCGCAAAAGACGTGAAAGAACTCCAAGGCTTGCGCCTGCTTGGCAGGGCCCTGCTGTCAGCCGAGCTGGGCAACCAAGCCCCCCCCTGCGTGCTGGTCCCCAAGGTCCCCTAACCCCCAGTACGAGCAGGGGAAGCCGAGGGCCCATCCGTCATTCCGCCTCATGTAAGGGAAAGTGGGTGGATGAGGCGAGGCCACGTGTCGTCCTCATGTCCACCCAATCTCCCGCTCTCTTCCCTCTCCTTCCCTCTCTCTAGTGGGAAGGTATAAATACCCGTCCATTCCCCACTTGAGAGGGGTTGGATTTTCTCTCTCTAGACTCTTACTCTAAAAACGCCACCTAGCTCCTCACGAACTAGGTTCATCACGGCATTCACGGACTGACTTAGGCATCGGAGAGGGTTCCCTCGGACAACCTCCGAGGCCCTGTGCGTTACTTGTGCAGGGAGCAGGCTCAATCCGCCGGGAAGGTCCTATCCGTGGGGTAAGGAGAATGAGAGAATCTTGAACTTGATCAAGCAATATTTGAACACTAAAACCCGAATCCGAAGTCGGGTTAATTGTTTCCATACCGGAACATGTAGGATGATTAACAATTAGCAATTATATTTTTTAGTGATATAGATTACAGAATTTTAAGATGTTAAATTACAGAATTTTAAGATGTTAAATAAGATGTTAAATTAATAATAATTTACCATAAATTATACTCGTATATGAATAATTATATAATTATACTCGTATGAGTACTAATATAATATAAATATAGATTATTCGTATAAATACTCGTAGGGGATGATATATATCTAGTAGGATGATTATTAGCATTTTCTATATATAATATGAGTTGATTTTATATAGATGCATGTGAGGTCGCCATGTCAGCGAAGGAATGCATCCACGCTGCCATGTCAGCAATGGATGCATTCAATTGATATATATATAGATTAAGTTTATATTAAATATTACGAGACTTTAATATAAAAGACGACACCGTGATGGATCGGTTTCGATTAACGTACTTAAAGTCGGGAATTACTATTCCTTCCGACCTTACCCAGTATCAAAAGATGTCTTTTCATGAAGAGATATGAACTGTTTGAGTTGTACGTATCCCTTGACTTGTATATACACATATACACATCAAAGCAAGAAAATACGTAACATCTTCATCTTCTCAAAACAAGGGCAAACAGTTTATATTTACAGAAAGAAAAGATATTGTTCCATCTCCATCATCAAGGAGCATTAAGGAAGGGTTAAGGAGGAGAATCAATCATCGTTTATTCTTATTATTGAGTGCGTCTGATAGACATGGACCAAGGTTAGTCCTTACTTCCGTTAATCGATTGTATTGGGTTGAATTAATTCGAATCTATAACGATTGTGGGACAGAATTCATTATCGATTCATAAAGAATTACTTACATTTGGTATCAGAGCGATTATAGATTTGATTAATTTACCCATAAAAGTTACGTTAAATTGAATTGATTACGTTTGTATGCATGGTTTGTTATAATCACGAGACTGTTCATAAATTGGAGATGATTGTGGATAGTTACGTATGAATATGATGCATATTTCCAAATTGCACTCATTGATTGATCATGATTATGTCTCCCAAGTTTACGTATGATGATTTCTTTTTAATTTGTTAGAAAGGGTATTGATTATACGAATAACTCTTCCTTTGATTTTTTTTTGATATGAACAATTTTGACCAAGTAATGATGAATTTATCATTAATAAGCCTGATGGATGGAGTTATGTTAAATACAAATTCTTTGCATATTCCGCTGCTAATTAGTACTATATAACAATAATTAAATTGTATGTTTTGATGGTTGTATAATTGTTTTCATGGTATGATTACTACAGAAGAGTATATATGATCTCACAGCCACCATTAAATTACATGTTTTGTTACTATATATAAAATGGATATTTAATTGCAAGTTGATTGGGTTACTAATATGCACATTGTTTATAATATATGATGCTTCTTATATTACTTAATCACTGTAAAGTATATTAGCAAAATATGATGTGTTTTAATGGGTAAATTCCTTTTATGAATTATTAACATATTATGATTATAAATTTGCTATTATAGTTAAAAATGTTTATATTTTGAGTAATTTAAAAATTACTTCCTTTTAAAATATCAATTTTAAAATTTACTCCCTTTTGAAATTTTTGTTAAAAATAACTCCCAAAATCTATCAAAAGTTCAAAAATTGCTCCCAAATATATTTTTAGGACGAAAATACTCTTGGCTAGAGGGTTAGGTGAAGTAATGTGGCATAAAAAAGTTAGGGTCATTTTCGTCCAAAAATTATATTTTGAAGCAATTTTTGAACTTTTGATAGATTTTGGGAGTTATTTTTAACAAAAATTTCAAAAGGGAGTAAATTTTAAAATTGGTATTTTTAAGGGAGTAATTTTTAAATTACTCTTATATTTTATGTGACATGTTAGTCACCAAAGTGGCCTTGTTATATTATATGTAGACATTTTTTAAATAAAAGTTATATAATTGATCATGATTAAAGAGATGTTAAAATGATATTATAGTTCGATTGATCAATTGGTTTATTATCTATATTTTAGGAGATCACCCAAAGGTGGATCATTAAATATGGTTGATAATATAAAAGGATTAATTATTCATAATTGGGTCTAATAGTGTGTATTCCAAAGATAACATTCTTATTTGACTTATATATGTTATAGTTAATTGTTAAAGTATATAAATTAACATCAATGAAAGTTACTTGTATTTTAAGTGTTGCCCAAAGGTCATTTAAATACATGTATGAAATGTCGTTATCAGGCTTGGGAGCGATCTAATAGGTTGAGCTTAGACCTTATGAGGATGACAATGGCCGATAACATTAAGCCGTCTATGCCCAAGACAGAGAAAGCAAGGGAATTCATGCTCAAAGTAAAGGAATGTTCACAGTCGGATTTAGCTGACAAGTCAATTGTAGGCAGCTTAATGAGTGAGCTGACTGCGAAAAAGTTTGACTGGTCTCAGCCGATCCATGATCATGTGACACATATGTCTAACTTGGCAGCAAAGTTAAAGACTTTGGGGATGACGGTTAGTGATTCATTCTTGGTCCAATTCATCATTAACTCTCTACCTTTTGAGTTTGGTCAGTTCCAGGTGAATTATAACACCATTAAAGATAAGTGGAACTTTCAAGAATTAAAGGCCATGCTCATACAGGAGGAGGGGAGATTAAAGAAGATGAAGGAACAAGCAATTCATCTCCTAGGTCATGACGGTGCCAGCAGCAGCAAGGATAAACCGGGTAAAAATGGTAAGAAGGGAAAGTCTTTCTTTAAAGGACCTGAAAGTGCTATCCAAAAGGAAAAGAAGTGTCACTTTTGCAAGAAAGTTGGACATTTCAAGAAGGATTGTCCTAAAAGAAAGGCATGGTTCGAAAAGAAAGGTAAACATTATAGTTTTGTTTGCTTTGAATCAAATCTTATAGAAGTACCTAATAATACTTGGTGGGTAGATTCAGGTGCTACTACTCACGTTTCTCATATTAAACAGGGATACCATATGATCCGGCCCATAAGAGGAGCTGAACAGTTCGTGTCTATGGGAAGCAGGATGAAAGCACGGATTGAGGGCATTGGGACTTACAGATTAATCTTAGACACTGGTTGTCATATAGATCTTACCAATTGTCTCTATGTTTCTGATTGTGCACGTAATCTTGTATCATTAAGTACTTTGGATAATTTAGGTTTTAATTTCAAGTTTGGACATGGTGTTTTTCTTTGTACCGAAACGATTACTTTTACGGTAGTGGTACTTTGATAGACTCACTTTACAGGTTTAATATTGATGTTAAATTTTCTGATTCCCTGTTTTATGTTGAAAATCAAGGTATTAAATGTAGTGCATCGAATGAAAATTCAGCTCTCTTGTGGCATCAAAGGCTAGGTCACATATCCAAAGAACGGTTAACGAGGTTGATGAAAAATGAAATTCTACCTCAATTGGATTTTAGTGATTGTGGACATGACATAGGTCCATTCCGACGCGGCCACGCGCGGGTTTGGGTAGGCGAATGAATCTCCATATGAGAATGGATCGAATTGAAATTTAGGTCTATGTGGAGTCGCCACCGAATTTTATGGTTATTCGGAACCGTTCGAGCCCACTCTATGTCGTAGTGGGCCGTATACAAAATACGGCCCATTTCCGATGTCAGAGTTTATTGGGCTCGTCCCTTTGCATTGCGATACCGATACCGACATTATCGGATATCGTGTATGGAATGACTCTCGTGTGCCAACGGTTTCGGGCATCCGGAAACCGAGGTTCTGAGTAAGGGGTGAGGGTACGTGTTGGGAAGCCCACAAAGGACACCCAACCCCGCCCGCACATTAGCAGCCTCTACTAAGAATTCGAATGACTTTCCAATACGCGCGTTAGTAAAACGAGAAAAATGCTTATGCAAACATTGTTTTTCCTAGGCATGTGAATGAAATTGAAAAGTGGGTTTCTATGTCAATTTAATGCAATTAATTCTACGTCAAAGTGGAATTTTAGCATGTGGGTTCATTTAGTACAATAAAACGAACACGAATTAAATTGACAAAAGAAATAACAAACGCGTTAGTAACGATGTAATGATATAACGAATAATAACGGTTTGTGCAAATATTAAATTGAATTGAATGATGTACAGGATGATGCATGGTTTTGAAAAGATAGTAAATACACATGATTGATTAAACACGTGTTGACCTAAGTCGAAAAAATACTATCGAATTTAGAAAATAGAAGAATGTACGACTCTCGTTTTAGTCGTGATGAGGCCACTCGATCGAGTGGTCAATGGACTCGATCGGGTGGGTTTTAAAAAAGGTTCTGCTTTGCGTTTTGGACCGTACTCAGCCGAGTTATTGACCAACTCGGTCGAGTACATAGCCACTCGACCGTGTCACTGTGAGACTCGATCGAGTGGAGGTCGTAATTGACATTCTGACTCGATTTTGTGGTGTCACTCGACCGAGTGGGCTAGGCACTCGGTCGAGTGCCCTCTGTACGAATTATGATTCGTTTGTGAAAATTGCATTGATTTTAAAATCGTTTTAAATTGATTGTTGTGATGTGATTAAATTTTCTCCGCGTTTAATAATGTCATAATTCTAACGAATTGTTTTGACAATTATTCTAGCATCAACGGAAAATTGTGCCTCAAATTGATTTAATGTGATTGAGAAAAAGTCGGTGCTTTAATTAAATAAAAAATAAAAAAACTTGATTCCCTCGACTTCTCCGACAACGAAATAAATCCCTAGGGATTGTGATGTCGGATCCGTGTCAACGGGTTTCGACCCTTATCGAAAATTGATGTTAGAAATTGATGAATGCAAGACTAATGATGAAGACGAGAATAATAACGAATTATTGTTTAAGTTAACTTATCTCAATAATCAAATAGTCGGGGTATCGGAATAAGCGACCGGCAACGCTGTGTGCAGTACACTTGTATATTCGGGTTTCCTTATTCCGATGTCCTTCTTATTCTACACAAATCGATAAGTATTTTAATGTATTGATATTAATAGTATTATCGATATTATGATGCAACGAACGAAATAAAAAAAATGAAAAAAAGACGGAGAAAATGGAGACGGACGACAAGAAGAAAAAGGGTTTTGACACCCTCAACCTACATGTTCTTGTCTCGGAATAAGGCTCGTAACCGTGGCTTTAACACAAGAGTCTTCGAGGTGAATGAAGGTTAAGTTATAGTGGCTCGGGATTGATTCCTAAAACTAGGTTTAGGGTTTTTGCTAGTGTAGAATTGCTCGGGTTTGATTAGGGTTTGCAAATGACGTTGTATGTGTGTGTGTAGGGTTGCCCTAGGGTTTACTTGGGGTGTATTAGGGTTCTTGAGGTTGCAAAAAGATTGGTTGCATGTGTGTTGCATGGGGTGTATATATAGGAAAAGGTAGGGCACCCGGTTTAGGGTTACTCGACCGAGTAGGAGGTTAACTCGGTCGAGTGGCCCGTTCAACCTGCAGCCGGGCTCGAAACAAGCCCACTCGATCGAGTGGGTGGGTCACTCGATCGAGTGGCCCAACTGGGTCGCGTGAGTCTGTTGACTTTGGACCGTGATTTGGTTTGATGATGGGTTTGTGTTTGACTTGGACTTTTGATGATGTGAGGGGTTGTTTTGTGTGTCTCGGAAACGATTTTGACCGGGGTTGACCCAATCGCAAAAAGTCGGTTTTAATTCTGGTGTCGGTTTTGGCCCAAACTAGTCTTGTTTGACTCGGAATGACCCACTGGGCCTGGATTCGAGGTTGATTTTGCGAGATTTGTACTCCGTAAGTGTGTTAGCCAGCAATTAATGAATTTGAGCTCGTATCCAAGCGCGTAGAAACATGTTAGCGTCCGATCATCATCGGGTGTTTTTTGGAAACTGCCATAGACACCTGGCAGTCAAAATGCGGGTGTCTACAGAGCCCCCACTCTGACTGAGGCTTGGACAGGGCGAAAGTCAGAGTAGCTACCAAGCCAGTTAAGACCTGATAGACTTCCGTTCGGGTCGTTTATAGTCCATTAAACTTGCGTGAAGGGCTCGCCAGCCATAAGCTAGAAATCATACCTGGGCTGATGATAATACTCCGTGGAGCATTTGGACTTGTCGCGTAAGTCCTGGGTGTGCCTGTGTGTGGGCCCATCCCATTCTATTCCGGGAAAATGCTGCTGGGGAGATTTAGAGGGTTTGCATGTCCTTGCTCGAGTCGTACTTGTATAAGTCACATAAAATTTGCATGCAACACGTAGGTAGTAAAATGACTCGCGCTGGGGAAAAAGATTTTTTGAAATTTTGAAATTTTGAATTTGAAATCCTGAAAGCACTCACGAGCTAGGTTTTGAAAATGGAAATGGGTAGAAAAGAAATTTGCAGTTTAAATAGACTGAAATCTGACCTTGTCGAAAAGGATCTTTTTTCAAATGGCTAAATTTTGCAAATTTCAAAGTGGAATTTGAAGAGAGAGGCCTACCGACAGACTCGACTCTGGACGTGACCGGACGAGTTGACTGACACGACTGGACTCTCGAGGGGTTGGACCGCCTAACAAGACTCTTGAGTTGCGCTAATCCGTAGCTTAGGCGAGTGGCAACATGGTCGAAGTCGAAATGGGAACGATCTGCTATGGGGGGGATTGCAGTAGCCTGTAATGAGACAATTTTAGTCTGGTGCCCTTCTGGATTTCTGATTTTTGGGTACATTTCCAAAGGGGGTATTGCCTTGAGTCCTGACAGATTCTTGTCTTCGACTGAGCCGAGTACTAGGACACCCTACAGAAAGGAGGCTAGATTTTTTTTTGTTGGATTTATCTGGATTTTGTGAGTGGATGGAGAACTTCTGCCTAGGAGAAGCCCCCGGGACAACAAAGCTAGCTGTTGAGAACATGATGGGGTCGTGACCGGAATGATAGTGCTTTTTGAATGTGTGTCAATGTGGGTGGTTGTGCCTCCGTTGAAAGGCTGCCTACGTATTCACGTGTAGTAAAATCAAACCATGCCGTAGTTCAGTGTCGGAAGATGTATTATGGTGCCTATTCTAATAGGACTTTGTGTGTAACTAGCCATAATGACGGTGTAGGCTAGGTGCATTCCCAGTGAGTCTTGATCAAAGGGCTTGAATGGTGAGGATATTAATCCTGTGACTGTGAGCGTTCTCCGGGGTAGCCCCCAGAGGTGGTGTGAACTATTTGGGCATGTTCTATGCCGACTGTAAGTTGAGTTCCCGTGTTCGGGGTTGGTAACTGGTTTGGATGGGATTTTAACGAGTTTTGTTCTCGGGATTTTAACGAGTTTTGCTCTCGGGGAATTTTAACGAGTTTTGTTCTCGGGATTTGATGTTTTTGGGAATGTGGTGCTAGGAAGTAAATGGCTTTGATGACTCGAAATCTGGAGCTCGGTTCTGTGGAGCTAAGGCTTCGAGGGCTGGTTTGATAATGCGGGATCTGGTTTTGATGAATCGAAATCTGGAGCTCGGTTCTGTGGAGCTAAGGCTTCGAGTTCTGGTTTGGTAATGCGGGATCTGGTTTCCATGTCTGGCCCTAATTGTTAGGGGTATCCTATGGAGCTTGAATCCTCAAATATCCGGGCTGTCTCTGGCCTGGGTCTCGGGAAGGTCCTGAGGGTTGTAATGTGGGAAGGCTGAGTGTGGTGTTAGCTGACCAGCTTGATTGTTACTCCCCTATTGGATGGCATGGATAATTTTGAATTTGACCGTACCACGGTCAAAGGATTTTCACTTGAGTTGACCGTTGACCACGGTCGTGGGTATTTGATTTTTGATTGACCTCTTAGCCGCGGTCATGGGTTTTGATAATTTTGACCGTACCCTGGTCGTGGGGCTTTCACTTGAATTGACCGTTGACCACGGTCATGGGTATTCTGAATTTTTTGATGATGGCCTGCTTTTTTGTTTTGGCCTTTTGCTTTTTTTTTTTCATGGTCAGACTAACACCTAAGGTAGGGATTAGTCAGTCTTATTAGAGGGGTGTTTTATTGTGGAAAATGGGCTTGCCTTCCGTCTTGAACCCAAACTAGGAGATTACCTAGATTTGTCATAGGATTCGATACCGTTCCTGCTACGGGTAGTTATGTGGCTTTTCTATACCAGACATGGGATAGGTAAAAGGAAAACACGGGCTCGGTTTCCTGCAGTCATTATAGATGTGCCTATAATAGTCACGTGCATGTGCTCACAGTGTATGATGGTGTTCATCATGTTCTCGGAAACACATAAGGAAAGCATATATGAGAAAGAATATTGAAAGCTGATTTTATTGAATTTGAAAAGAGGACAGAATACAGTTGACTCTGACTCTGACTTTGACTTTGACTTTGACTTCGAAGGAAATAGTACATCCTAGACTCAGACTCGGACTCGGACTCAGATCAAATCCGGACTCTCGGATGATGTTGTCATTAGTCGTCGGCTTCTAAGGACTCGAGTTGATGTCCAGTATAGCCTTCAGTAGAAGCTTCACCCAGATCTTCGTTATGTCGAAGATCGTCTTCAATTCTAATGCCCATTTCGGTAAGCACGACAAAGTTTGAAATGCCGGCATACCTAAGATGGACGCGGTAAGAAGGTAGGAGGTTGTTGATGAACGCCTCCACTAGTGTCTTCTCGTTGGGCTTGTTTACCAACTTTACACTCTCGGCCCTCCATCTTTGATGATATTTAGTGAACCCTTCTTTGGGCTCTTGGGCCATGACTTCCAGAGTACGCATTGTAGTCTGGATCTCGATATTATCAGCGTAGTTCCGAGCGAACTCCGTTGCCACGTCATCCCAAGTCGGGTATTTCTTGGAATCGAGCCTGTAGTACCAGGCTTTGGGGTGCTTCTCGAGGGAGGAAGAGAATAAGTGCTTAAACATGGTGGACTTTACCCCTTTTACCGCCATGAAGTCTTTGAAAGCCCGGATGTGGTGGACCGGGTCTTCGGTACCCTCAAACATAGGAATTCCCGTTAAGTTGAGGTTGGCAGGTAGCTCGTCATTCAAAGGTGAATAAGTACGAGCATTTTCGGTGTGGAACGAGTTGTTCGTCGATAAGTGGACTTGCTCTTCGAGCCTACGAACAACACTGATCAACTCGGCTATGGGCCCAGTGGGCTCAGCTCCTTCAACTGGGGCCGTTTTCTCCACGGTGCTTAGGCGGGTGGATAAAGTCTCTTGGTTAGCCTGGATGGCAGCCAGTTGAGTCTCGATCTTGGTCAGAGCGTTTTTCAATTCGTCCATCTTGCGTTGGTGTCTGGTTACAGGTGGCCTGTCTGTAAGAATACCGCGTAACAGAAAGGTTACTTCGGAACTCCGACTCACCAAGGCATAGGAAATAGCGCAGGAGGAGAGACGACTCCAGTTTGACTCGGGTTAGACTCCCCTAAGACAAGTGTGTAGGGTCAATTCTCGGAGTGACTGTGATTAATCACTCCGTCGGAGAATAGCCCCCAATGTGAGACTAAGGACTTAGATGGTGTGGCATCTTAAGTGACTCGAAAGTGGGGTACGTGAGACACGTGCAAGACATGACCCTTAGGGCAACCGTGATTGATCGCCCTGCTAAAGGATAGCCCCCAAGTGGGATCGATAATTTTGTTAAGACTCGAGTGTCGGACGAGTGACCCTTAGACGTAAGGACCACGAACCTTTTGTTATAGGGCTATGCCTTGTAAAAGGTTGACTCGGAAAAGACACCTAGACGGGTGACTTGTGCAAGGTGGGCCTTCCTTAGGATTCGGCTATGTGGGCCGAGTCCTGCTCGAAGAAAGGTCCTCGTGAGACATCCCCAGACTTTTAGACTCGAGTGTGTTGACGAGCCCTCCTTTGTAGGAGTTTGTCCTACGTAGGTGGGCCTTGCCTTAGTCTAATAAGGCGGACTGGGATAGGGAAGAAACTCTTGATGTAAGATCGACAGAGTTTTGACGCTAAAGACCTTGACAACTTAAGACGCGACCCGACATTCCTAAAATACGGGAAGTCCTAAGGAGATGAAGGTTTTGAAAATTGATTGTTTTTGAAAAAGGTCCGAGAAAACTCGGTGGAAGGCCCAACTTTTCGAAAAAAAAGGAAAGTGTATCGGGCCGCAAGTTTGAAAGTTCGAAAATATTTTCGAGTTTTGAATTGGGCAGCATACCGTCTAGAAATAGGCTATTTTGAGTAAAATCATAAGTCCTAAATTCAGTATGTGTCCCGGGTTTTGAAATTGAATAGTTTGAAAAAGATGCAATCTTTGAAAAAAGACGGTTTTTGAAAAAGACTCGAAAACCAAGTAGCACGTAGTCACACAAGCATTATAACGACGACATGTATGCTCTATACTAAGTCTCGGTCGGTCTATAAGGGGTCTATACCAGTGTACATAGTCTAGACGTTGATCGGGACGGACTTCCTAAGTCGAGTTGATCTTAGAACATGCCGCGAAACCCACTCGAATGGACTATGGACACCTTTTGACATATCCATATTGGAGTACATCAACGGTATAGTGGGACGTCGGTCGCGAGTACCGGCCCGGGAAAATATGGGTTATGCATGAACCGTAGAACTAAAACGCGTATTGTATTTGTCAAACGATTTCTATTCGAGTCTCACCCTGAGGATGCCGATGGTAAGTCACGCATCAGTAAATTCCCCAGCGGAGTCGCCAAATTGTGGACATGACATAGGTCCACCCCGACGCGGCCACGCGCGGGTTTGGGTAGGCGAATGAATCTCCATATGAGAATGGATCGAATTGAAATTTAGGTCTATGTGGAGTCGCCACCGAATTTTATGGTTATTCGGAACCGTTCGAGCCCACTCTATGTCATAGTGGGCCGTATACAAAATACGGCCCATTTCCGATGTCAGAGTTTATTGGGCTCGTCCCTTTGCATTGCGATACAGATACCGACATTATCGGATATCGTGTATGGAATGACTCTCGTGCGCCAACGGTTTCGGGCATCCGGAAACCGAGGTTCTGAGTAAGGGGTGAGGGTACGTGTTGGGAAGCCCACAAAGGACACCCAACCCCGCCCGCACAATAGCGGCCTCTACTAAGAATTCGAATGACTTTCCATTACGCGCGTTAGTAAAACGGGAAAAATGCTTATGCAAACAATGTTTTTCCTAGGCATGTGAATGAAATTGAAAAGTGGGTTTCTATGTCAATTTAATGCAATTAATTCTACGTCAAAGTGGAATTTTAGCATGTGGGTTCATTTAGTACAATAAAACGAACACGAATTAAATTGACAAAAGAAATAACAAACGCGTTAGTAACGATGTAATGATATAACGAATAATAACGGTTTGTGCAAATATTGAATTGAATTGAATGATGTACAGGATGATGCATGGTTTTGAAAAGATAGTAAATACACATGATTGATTAAACACGTGTTGACCTAAGTCGAAAAAATACTATCGAATTTAGAAAATAGAAGAATGTACGACTCTCGTTTTAGTCGTGATGAGGCCACTCGATCGAGTGGTCAATGGACTCGATCGGGTGGGTTTTAAAAAAAGTTCTGCTTTGCGTTTTGGACCGTACTCAGCCGAGTTATTGACCAACTCGGTCGAGTACATAGCCACTCGACCGTGTCACTGTGAGACTCGATCGAGTGGAGGTCGTAATTGACATTCTGACTCGATTTTGTGGTGTCACTCGACCGAGTGGGCTAGACACTCGGTTGAGTGCCCTCTGTACGAATTATGATTCGTTTGTGAAAATTGCATTGATTTTAAAATCGTTTTAAATTGATTGTTGTGATGTGATTAAATTTTCTCCGCGTTTAATAATGTCATAATTCTAACGAATTGTTTTGACAATTATTCTAGCATCAACGGAAAATTGTGCCTCAAATTGATTTAATGTGATTGAGAAAAAGTCGGTGCTTTAATTAAATAAAAAATAAAAAAACTTGATTCCCTCGACTTCTCCGACAACGAAATAAATCCCTAGGGATTGTGATGTCGGATCCGTGTCAACGGGTTTCGACCCTTATCGAAAATTGATGTTAGAAATTGATGAATGCAAGACTAATGATGAAGACGAGAATAATAACGAATTATTGTTTAAGTTAACTTATCTCAATAATCAAATAGTCGGGGTATCGGAATAAGCGACCGGCAACGCTGTGTGCAGTACACTTGTATATTCGGGTTTCCTTATTCCGATGTCCTTCTTATTCGACACAAATCGATAAGTATTTTAATGTATTATCGATATTATGATGCAACGAACGAAATAAAAAAAACGAAAAAAAGACGGAGAAAATGGAGACGGACGACGAGAAGAAAAAGGGTTTTGACACCCTCAACCTACATGTTCTTGTCTCGGAATAAGGCTCGTAACCGTGGCTTTAACACAATAGTCTTCGAGGTGAATGAAGGTTAAGTTATGGTGGCTCGAGATTGATTCCTTAAACTAGGTTTAGGGTTTTTGCTAGTGTAGAATTGCTCGGGTTTGATTAGGGTTTGCAAATGACGTTGTATGTGTGTGTGTGTAGGGTTGCCCTAGGGTTTGCTTGGGGTGTATTAGGGTTTTTGAGGTTGCAAAAAGATTGGTTGCATGTGTGTTGCATGGGGTGTATATATAGGAAAAGCTAGGGCACCCGGTTTAGGGTTACTCGACCGAGTAGGAGGTCAACTCGGTCGAGTTGCCCGTTCAACCTGCAGCCGGGCTCGAAACAGGCCCACTCGATCGAGTGGGTGGGTCACTCGATCGCGTGGCCCAACTGGGTCGCGTGAGTCTGTTGACTTTGGACCGTGATTTGTGTTTGATGATGGGTTTGTGTTTGACTTGGACTTTTGATGATGTAAGAGGTTGTTTTGTGTGTCTCGGAAACGATTTTGACCGGGGTTGACCCAATCGCAAAAAGTCGGTTTTAATTCCGGTGTCGGTTTTGGCCCAAACTAGTCTTGTTTGACTCGGAATGACCCAATGGGCCTGGATTCGAGGTTGATTTTGCGAGATTTGTACTCTGTAAGTGTGTTAGCCAGCAATTAATGGATTTGAGCCCGTATCCGAGCGCGTAGAAACATGTTAGCGTCCGATCATCATCGGGTGTTTTTTGGAAACTACCATAGACACCTGGCAGTCAAAATGCGGGTGTCTACAGTGATTTAGATGTATGTATAGACTGTATTAAAGGTAAACAGACTAAACATACAGTAAAGAAGCCAACTACAAGAAGCTCTCAGCTATTAGAGATTATACACACTGATATCTGTGGACCTTTTGACATTCCGTCTTGGAGTGGCGAAAAGTACTTTATCACCTTTATAGATGACTTATCACGGTATGGTTTCACTTATCTACTGCACGAAAAGGCTCAATCTGTGGATGTCCTTAAGATATTCATTGATGAGGTAGAAAGGCAGCTAAAAAAGAAAGTAAAGATTGTGAGGTCGGATAGGGGTGGTGAGTTTTATGGTAGGTTCACTGAAAATGGACAATGTCCTGGTCCATTTGCAAAGTTACTTGAAAGTCGAGGCATTTGTGCACAGTATACAATGCCTGGTACACCTCAGCAGAACGGTGTTGCTGAAAGGCGAAATCGTACTTTAATTGAAAGGGTTAGGAGCATGTTAAGTAATTGTTCCTTACCTTCTTCCTTATGGATCTATGCGTTAAAGACTGCAACCTATGTTTTGAATCGGGTTCCTAGTAAAGTAGTTCCTAAGACTCCTTATGAACTATGGACGGGAAGGAAACCGAGCTTAAGACATCTTCGAGTCTGGGGCTGCCCAGTTGAAGTAAGGTTGTACAATCCGAATGAAAGGAAGCTAGATCCTAGGACAGTCAGTGGATTTTTCATTGGCTATCCTGAAAAGTCAAAGGGGTATACATTTTACTGTCCTAATCACAGTACGAGAATAGTAGAGACCGGAAACGCTAGATTCATTGAGAATGGTCAAACTAGTGGGAGTATTGAATCACGAAAGGTGGACATTAAAGAAATTCATGAAGAAGTTCCTTCTCCTGAAGTTGCACATGAAATTGTTGTTCCAGTTGTGCAATCACAGTCAAATGACATAATGGAACAACAACAAAATGACGTGCAAAACCCACAAAATGACAATAACAATGATGATCAAGTCACAAATCAAGGGGAGAATAATATGTCACGTGAACACTTAAGGCGATCTGTAAGAGAAAGAAGATCAGCCATTCCAGATGACTACCTGACATATAACATTGAGGTTGATTGTGACTTGAGCATTAAGAAGGATCTCGTCCCATTCCGTAAGGCTATGGAAAGTGACAATTCTGAAAAGTGGTTTGATGCCATGAAAGAGGAGATGAAATCAATGGATGATAACAAAGTGTGGGACTTAGTTGTGTTACCTGAGGGTTCTAAGACCGTTGGCTCGAAATGGGTCTATAAGACCAAAATGGACTCTAAAGGTAACATTGAAAGGTATAAGGCCCGACTAGTTGCCAAAGGTTTCACTCAGAAGGACGGTATTGACTATAAAGAAACTTTCTCTCCAGTATCAAAGAAAGATTCTTTAAGAATTATCTTGGCTTTGGTAGCTCATTATGATCTTGAGCTTTACCAAACGGATGTAAAGACCGCCTTTCTAAACGGTGAGCTTGAGGAAGAAGTGTACATGGACCATATTTTAGTCTTATATGTTGACGATATTTTACTTGCTGTGAATAATCTAGGCATGTTACATGACGTAAAGAAATATCTATCTAAGAACTTTGAAATGAAAGATATGGGCGAGGCATCCTATGTGATCGGAATTGAAATTTTCCGTAATAGATCACAAGGATTGTTAGGATTGTCTCAGAAAGCTTACATTGATAAAGTTCTAGAGAGATATAGAATGAGTGAATGTTCTGCAGGGATAGTTCTTGTACAGAAAGGGGACAAGTTCGGTACAATGCAATGTCCCAGTAATGAATTGGAACGAAAAGAAATGAAGAATATTCCTTATGCATCTGTGGTAGAGAGTTTGAATTATCTTCAGACATGTGCTCGACCAAACATCAGCTTTGCTGTTGGAATGTTGGGTCGATTTCAATGTGATCCCGGAATGGATCACTGGAGAGCAGCAAAGAAAGTCCTTAGGTACTTGCAAGGCACCAAGGAGTTCATGCTTACGTATAAGAGATCCGATCATCTTGAGGTGATTGGGTATTCAGATTCTGATCATGGCAGGTGTACTGATAGTCGAAAATCGACATCTGGCTATGTATTTCTTTTAGTTAATGGGGCAATATCATGGAGGAGTAAGAAGCAGTCTATTATTGCTACTTCTACTATGGAAGCTGAATTTGTGGCATGCTTTGAAGCCTCTGTTCATGCATTGTGGTTACGGAACTTTATTTCAGAACTTGGGATTATCGATAGTATAGCTAAGCCGCTGAAAATTTATTGTGATAATACCGCAGTCGTCTTCTTCGCTAAGAACGATAAGTACTCCGATGGTGCTAAGCACATAGAATTAAAGTATTTATCGGTCAAGGAGGACGTCAAGAAACAAAGAGTGTCAGTTGAGCATATAAGAACGGATATGATGGTGGCAGATCCATTAACTAAAGGATTACCACCCAAGGCGTTCCTTGGCCATGTTGAACGTATGGGTGTTATAGATAGAGCCTTGCTATTGTAAAGATAATATGCCTATTATGAATATGACATCTAGAATTCACTAATTGTTTGTTTCTGCTTTTACGAACATGTTGTCATTAAAGTATATGTATACATTACAGTTATTAGACTACATGTTACTAATTGTGAGAATTAAGGTTATTCTCAAATTAAAGATTACTTAGATTTGGAATTGGTTCGTGATACATGGAAGGAATCATGTCGCTTAATATATGACGTGTGACCGCCTTGATTCGATTAGTTCTAACTCGATTAAGGATATGAAAGTTAATGAGCTTAAATATCAAAGTGCACATTATGATTATTTAACCATTAAGTCAACACATAGGCCAAGTGAGAGAATGTTAGAATATTTAATAATATTCGTGTGGCCTAAGTGTTTCGGTTTAAATATAAATTAAGTTCATATTAAATATTACGAGACTTTAATATAAAAAACGACACCGTGATGGATCGGTTTCGATTAACGTACTTAAATTCGGGAATTACTATTCCTTCCGACCTTACCCAGTATCAAAAGATGTCTTTTCATGAAGAGATATGAACTGTTTGAGTTGTACGTATCCCTTGACTTGTATATACACATATACACATCAAAGCAAGAAAAAACGTAACATCTTCATCTTCTCAAAACAAGGGCAAACAGTTTATATTTACAGAAAGAAAAGATATTGTTCCATCTCCATCAGCAAGGAGCATTAAGGAAGGGTTAAGGAGGAGAATCAATCATCGTTTATTCTTATTATTGAGTGTGTCTGATAGGCATGGTGTAGACACCCGCATTTTGCCTGCTAGTGTCTATAGCAGTTCCCGACAAAACACCCGATGATGATCGGACGTCAACGTGACTTAATACGCTCGAATACGGACTCAGAATCAATAGTATCCGACGTGGGCATTTAGCGGAGTGCAAATCTCAGAAAACCGACCTCAAATCCAGGCCCAGTGGGTCGTTTCCAATAAAATGAGACTAATTTGGGCCAAAACCATCACCGGAAATAAAACCGTCTTTTAGCGACCGAGTCAAAACCCGGTCAAAGTCGAATCCCGAGACGAACCAGCCTCATACTATGTCCAAATACACAAAATGAATCCAGACTCAACAACCAAATCAACCAGAATCATTTCAAAAATAGGCAATAAATCATGCCATATTTACACTCCCTTCTTCCCGACCCACTCGATCGAGTGGTTCACACCCACTCGGTCGAGTAAGGCCATGAACTGGCCGAACCGGACTCGAACCGGGCACTCGATCGAGTGCACCCGCGCCACTCGATCGAGTGACCCTAAACCGGGGTATTTCTTCTATAAATACCCCGTCACCCTAAACCATTTCACAACTTCTACTCTACCATTTTACCACCCTAAAAAAACCTCTCATTTACCCATCATTCAACATCATTTTTCACAACACATACAAACCCCTTTGAACTAGGCTTCAAACTCACAATTCATATATCCTCTCTACACACACATACACACCCTCGAGATCAAAACTCGCCAAAGACCCGAGAGCATCCTCTCCCTAACCAAACACACCCTAACTCACCTTACATTTCTCGACACTCTCGTGCACACGCCGCTACTTGACGAGTCCGTTTCCGAGATTAAAGCATGTAGGTTGAGGGTGTAATTCAAACCCCGACATCTCTTTCTCCCTTCTTCTTTTTTTGTTTCTTTTATATATTTATGTATATACTATTATTATTATTATTATTATTATTATTTTTTAATTATAAAAACGGAACTATTATTAATATTATTATTATTATTATTACTAACCGCTAACACTAACATTTTTGAATTTCGTGTATGCTAACTCTCTAACCTAACACTTTTATTTATCGCAATCTAACATTTTTATTTATTGTATCTAACACCTAACATTTAATTTTATCATTTACTAATTTTTATCCTTTCGTTACTAACATTTATATACCGTGTATATATACATACTAGTACTAAAATTTGGATCCTAACCCGTTTGACTAGGACGACCATCCAAAGTCCGTTTAATCCCTTTACGAGCAACGACGGAGGTGGCACCCCTTCGAGGAGTGCCGCCCCAATGTACTCAAAAGCGTAACGAGATCGTGGTCGCTCATAGTTGAACGCGTAGGACTCCATTTCTAAGATTAGTGCGAGATCCGTTGATGCGAAAACCGACATCACATAATCCGCTAGGATTAGTATCGATGTCGTGACGCGGAGGACTACAATTTCGTCACTAATTAATTATTTTCAATCTCATAACATCATTTTTATAAAATTTCGATAACGGTATTATAATCGTATAAGTACACGATTAAAACACCGGAAGCCGAGTTAAATTTAAATCATGCAATATTTTTTATTTAACTCGGCCAACTATCGATTTTTAAACATAAAAAACGAAACGAGCCATGCCTCGTACAGGGGGCACTCGACCGAGTGCCATGGGCCACTCGATCGAGTAGCACCTAAAAAATCGGGCAGTAGCCACCTTAAGGGCACACTCGACCGAGTCCATGCCATGACTCGATCGAGTGGGTCCTATAGCCCAAGAAAATCGAGAGCTTTAATGCATATTTCGAGCCTCGTCTTTTTACGACTTTTAGTCAACACGTGTAAAGTCAATCACGTGATCCCCCTTTTCAAAACTCATGCATATCACTTCACATAAACGACTTTGATCGACGGTCTCGCACTATTAATCTTGTGTCGACGACTCTTTAGTCGTATCCGACACATGATTAATTTAGACTCTATTCCTCGATGTGATAAGCCGGGACAAGGCATCGGGATTCGGGATCGGGCTAGCATCACGCCTAGGTTCCATATCTCCGTCCTTCGCTTAATACGCAATATAATGCGTAATTAATCGAAGTTCTTCCATTTGCACAACTTACGGTCTAGTTTATACTCCCTCCTATTCACTCTTTTCCTCCCCAATTTTTTTTGGGGGGAAACCAAGGAGGGAGTATAATAATAATAAAGAGTGGAGATAAAGTAAGAGAAATGAATAGAAAGTGGGGTATGAAGTGTAAAAGGTGGGGTATAAAGTGAAAAGGGGTTGGGTTTAGGTGTGGAGGAAAAGAATAAAGAATTGAAGGAAGAATAAAGAATGATTAAAATTATTTCCAAAAAAGAAAAGTGGGAAGAAAACCAAACTAAGCTCAAAAAGGAAAGTGGGAGGAAAAGAGTGAATAGGAGGGAGTATTTGTTATATACGGGTCCGTTTCTAGTTAACATTTGCTGCTTATAATTCAATTATTCTATTTTATTGCTCGTTGTATTGTGAATTCCGGGTTGTATTCCGCCCGTGTAATTTGTAATTTATTTACGAGTTTTCTATTTTCGATGTTTGCCATTTATTTATTTAAATGAACATCACATGCTAAACTACTCCGACAATGACTAGATGCATTAAATGACGTAGTTAACCAATAACTCACATGCTTAGCCTGAAAACGCTGTTTGCATATCATTTAGTCGTTTTACTAGCGCGCGTACACGAACACGAACGATGTCTTAGTAGAGGCCGCCATGTGCGGGCGGGGTTGGGTGTCCTTAGTGGGCTTCCCAACACGTACCCTCACCCCTTACTCAGAACCTCGTCCGGATGCCCGAAACCGTTGGCGCACGAGAGTCATTCTATACACGATTACCGGTGCAGATGGTATCGGTATTGCAATGCAAAGGGACGAGCCCCATAAACTCTGAAATCGAAATGGGCTGTACTTTGTGTACAGCCCATGACGACTTAGAGTGGGCTCGAATGGTTCCGAATTACCACAAATTCGGTGGCGACTCCATCTTTGACTTAAATTTCGAACCCGAGAACAATCTTACCACGAGATTCATTCGCCTACCCAAACCCGCGCGTGGCCGCGTCGGGGTGGACCTAAGTCATGTCCATACATGGACCAAGGTTAGTCCTTACTTCCGTTAATCGATTGTATTGGGTTGAATTAATTCGAATCTATAACGATTGTGGGACAGAATTCATTATCGATTCATAAAGGATTACTTACAGTCTGTGGGTTTCGATTCAATTTATGGCTTTACCTTGATATCATGGAATAAAAGAAACTTCTAGAAGAAGAGGGACTAAACTTTGGTTCTTTTTTATGTTTTTTTATTTTATTTTCAACGAAGAGCGTACTTAGTCGCATTACAATATAGGGGAGGGGGATTCAAACCTGAGACCTACTGTCTCAGAGTACCTAGTCCTTCGGTATAAAAAATTGGGTTATAGATCCATCCCGAAAGATGGGTAGCCTTAACCGATGTGTTAACAAGAAAGTCCGAAGACAATTCCCGTCCCTGTCAGGGGAGATGCCAAACTTCTCTCCTTTAATTGAACACGGTTCTTTTTTATACGAGTAGTTATTAAGGAAGGACCTGTACTTTTAAAGTTTCTAATTAAGGACTTGCCCAACCTTTTTCTTTTGTCTTTAATCTCTTCGTTTTAACTAGACTATACCTGACAAAGTAAACCTGAAAAATCGATTGAAAATACATGTATTTATAACCGATCGAACACCCGATAGGATTAACATCGAATAATATCCGTAACTCAATTCAATCCGAATCGAACCGAAATTGTACCGAACTTAATATAACCGAATGATACCCGAACCTGAATATAACTGAACTAATAATAACCGAACCGATTGACCTGATTAATAAATACTCCTACTTATTTCCCAAATTTGGAATTTCTTCATTGATTCTTTATTTATTAATGGTTTTGCGAATTATTATATACAATTTAAAAAAGTATAACAAACTCCGTGACAAATTATTTATTTTTTGACTCACGAAATTTATGATCCGAGACTCACCTGACCTGGTATTGATCGACCCAAGCCATACCCGACTCGAAATAACATAAACCAATAAAAGTGGCTAACCGAAATGAACCCGATCGAAATCGAATTGAAACTGAAATTTAGGCTAAGTCGATTTTGATCGAACTGATTTAACCCTATCCAAAATTGAATCGAATGACCCGTTTGCGATACAATTGAGGAGTACATTAAAAATGAGTGTATAAATGAACAAATAAATAAATAAATAATTATTCCAAGATATTTGTAATCATTAAAAAAAAGAGAAAATTTAACGGGAATAATCCGAACTATGAGGATCATTCTTTATTACTCTGAAATAATCTTTAACTAAAAAAAATCCAAACTATACCGTAATTGTTCGCCTTTTACTCTGATTGACTGATAACTTGTTAAACCGGTAAAAAAACATAGTTACCTTCCTTTCCCTCTTTCAAGTTTCAAGTTACTCCGTTCGACCCATTGCAAAAATAAAAGATTTCAAATTTCACACTTTCTATCTTCTTACATCTTTTATTCAATCTATTTTGAAATGTGAAGTGTTGATCAAGCAATAGTTTTTATTTTAATAAAAACCATTTTCCAAAACTATTCTCAATTTGGTTGAATAGCTTTTTACAAACTACCAAAAGGCGACATGTTTCTTTCCCAAACAAGTCATTGTCTCAAAAATTGGTATTTATCATTTTCTTCTTGTTTCAACCTCAAATCTGATCTTACACTTATTTTTGGAAAATGTTACAGTTGCTTTCCTTTGCTTCTTCTTCCATAAGTTTGCTCTTTCATGCAATTCTTAATCACTTTCATCACTTTAAAAAAAAGTTGACTTTCTTAAGAGTTAACTTGTCTATTATAAATAGAGGAGTACTTCTATTGAATTTACTTAGAATTTGTAGCAAAAGTAGGTCTGCAGTTTGCAGCCTTTTTCTTTTGTATATTGCTCTCCCTTCTTCATTGAGTTTCTTACATGTACTCCCTCCCATCCATTCAATTCTTTACACTTACTATAAATGGACAATCCAATCAATTCTTTACATTTCCTTTTTGGCAAAACATTTTACCTTATAATCCTTATATCCTTACTCTATTTACACAAAATGCCACTACTTTTTCCTTACTTTAAATTTGGTGGGCCCATAAAACCATTTGATTTACCAATAATACCCTTACTTTTACTACTTTTCTTAAAACTTGTGAAACCCCCCATGTCAAGGATTGAATGGATGGGAGGGAGTATTTATATTGAGGTCTCTCCCAATAATCCTAGAGAACTTTTAGGTAAAAGACAAAACTAGATATTACAAAGCCTATCACACTACAGCTTGCATTATTACAGCTTGTATTTTCTTTTCCTTGAACTTCAAGACTAGTCATTTAGCTTAGTAAAGAGAGTTGCATTCCTTTTACACCTTCTTCCTCACTTCATAAGACTTTAGGCACAAATATCACATTGCAAATTGTTCATAAAAACTTTTAATCTTAAAATTCTTTGCAAAATATTTTCAAAGTCTTCAAAGTCACAGTCAAACGAATTGCTACATTGACTTACGAATACTCTTGTCTAACTTGGTTAGATTGTAATCATGTAACTTTTCTAAGTTATTAAGAGTAGTGACCGGAGTAGGTCATTGGTGAGTTAGAGATGGAGTAGTCTCGTAAACTCAAAGTCGTAGCCAAAGTAGGCTATTAGTCGTGACCGGAGTAGGTCATTGGAGAGTTTAGAGACGGAGTAGTCTTGTAAATTCGAGAGTCGCAACCAGAGTAGGTTATTGGTAGCTTTTCATTGTAAGGTTTTAAGTTTTCGGAGTAGATTACTTAACTTTATTAATAAAAAGAGCATTGGATGTAGGCCTTTAGAGTGTTGGCCGAACCAATTCAAAAACGTAATGTGTCAATCTTCTCGCTTTATTTCAGCTGCATACAACGTAGAACACATGTCGTTTAGCTTCACTTTAATTTGTTCTTGGATTAATATTAACTTTAGTAGTGTTTTTCAAAGTAATTGTAAGTTTGTAACAGTCGATATACTGTAATATTTCTCTGTAACATTACCTTTGGTTAAGAGAAATATGTTACAGAGAAATAGAGACAATTAGACAATAATCTACCATACTGTAACTTTGCTATGTGGCTTAATCACTTGTTAAGACAAAATTGTTACGGTCAGACTGACAGTTACATTACCTGTCTTCACTTCTTTGTCTACTTAGTCGCCCACTTAGTCTAACTCTCTTTAATTAATAAAGTTGGAGTTAAAATTTTAAAAGTTACCTGATTCACCCCCTCCCCCTCTTAGGTACTTGGGATCCATAAACTCTTCAAAGATGCTAACAACTTTGTAACTAACTTTGACTTAACTAACTAGGTAATTAAGACATTACGATTTTACCCTCACCATGAAAGCTGTCCATCATACTATCATAGGCAACCTCCACCAGCTCACCACGCTCCCACATTGCTCCTTACGATCCTTTTCAGATCGATATGGCGACCTGATGCTGCTTCACGTTGGGAGCTAGCCGACTTTAGTCATTTCGTCTCCAAATGGAGCAGAGGAAATCATGACCCATGATACCGTCTTTGCTAACCGACCTTACTCTAAGATTGCGTCCTTCTCCGTCTATGACGGTAAGGACATAGCTTTAAGCAAGTACGGAGAGTATTGGAGGAAGCTCAAGAGTATTTGTGTGTCGAATATGCTAATAAGCAATAAAAAATAAAGTCCGTTCCTTTAGAAAAATAAGGGAAGAAGAAGTCGAGCTCATGGTCGAAAGGATAAACAAGAAATCATCAACAACCAATAATGTGGCGCTAAACTTGTCGGATAATATCACAAAGAAGGTGGCCAGCGACGTGGTGGTTGACTATTGAGGGTGACGTTTGAAAATAAGTATGAAGAAGAGAATGTTGGAGAGGTTTTGAGTGAGTTTAGTGAGGCACTTGGGTCATTTAGTATTGGAATGTTTATACCTTGGTTGTGTTGGATTGATGAAGTTAGTGGTGTGTTACCTAAGGTTAGGAAAACCACTGGTGTCTTCAATTTGTTCATTCAGAAGAGAGTTGAGGAGCATATGAACCACTTCGAGGACATCCAAGGCGGCCAAGGAGATTAAACGACGCATAATCAGCAGGACGACTTTGTCGACATTCTGCTCGAAATTCAGAGGAATGATTCATCTATTGACAAGTACAATGACCATGCACTTCTTGTGGTAAACCATACTCCTAGTATCATATTTTATAAAAAAATCGTCTTGTTTAGAAACGCGATTTAATTTAATTTGGAGTTAATATGGTGTGCACAGGATATGATTGCAGCAGGAATAGAGACGACCGCAACGCTACTAGAATGGACAATGTCGGAGCTGCTTAAGCACTCTCTAGTCATGACAAAGCTGCAAGAAGAATTAAGGATATTTGTAAGAGAAAAAACCATAGTCGACGAGGATGACTTGAAGGACATGATCTACTTGAAGGCCGTGATCAAGGAGGCGCTAATACTACATCCTCCACTTCCGTTTCTCCTATTTAGAGAAGCTTCTCGAGATGTCAAAGTCCGAAACCATGATATTTCAGCTGGAACTCAATTCATCATCAACGCGTGGGCCATACAACGACACCCGGCCTATTGGGAGGAAGCAGAGGAGTTTAGGCCGGAGAGATTTTTTAAGTATTTAGGGAACGTCTTTGAGTACATTCCTTTTGGAGCGGGAAAACGAGTGTGTCCAGGAGATAGTTTCGCTAGAGTTGCAGTAGAGCTCGTGTTAGCGAATCTCGTTGGTCTCATCAGTTCGATTGGAAGCTGCCCGGTCAGGTAGCAGATGTGGACACTTTCATGGCAGAACGTTTTGGCACCTCATTGCGTAGATGAGATCCTCTCATGGCCATTCCAACTCCATACTCAAATTATTAGGTATAAAAACAGTAAGCCTAAAATTGTAATGATGTTTACTTGGATATAAGACCGTTTTACAGAAATTAGCGATAGCTAAACGACTAAATCAGTTTCGGAAATGAACATGATGACTACACATGAAAGAACTATAACAGATTTATTTTAACTTTGATAGTAAAAACAGACTAAACAGTAAATTAATCGGCCATTAATCGATCTTTGTCAGCTAACCGAAAGCTGAACATAACATGACTAGAAGTGACATAAACATACATAGCAGAATGACACAATCTTATACAATCGTCTCCTAAATACTTGATTGTGGAGTCGGAATGACGAAAAGAGGATGTCTCTTATGCACTGAGGTACCGAAAGTTTCAGCCAACAAAGACGACTCAGGACGATGCACTACCTCTTCACCAGGAAACTTCCAGTTAAATTGGGAAACAAGGTTAGCTAATGCCAATTCTACTTTAACCATGGCGAAAGCCATCCCGGGGCATCCTCGTCTCCCTGCTCCAAACGCGATAAAATCAAATTCTAACCCTTTTATCTCCACCGAAGAAGAACTCACCAAGAACCTCTCAGGCTTGAACTTCTCGGGCTCTTCCCAAAATGATGGGTGTCGCTGTATCGCCCATGCGTTAATGATTACTTGAGTTCCAGCTGGAATGTCGTACTCATCGATTTTAGTGTCTTGAGACGACTCTCTGAATAGAAGAAGAGGAAGTGGTGGATGTAGCCTCAGTCCCTCCTTGATCACTGCCTTTAAATACATCATGTTCCTCAAGTCATCCTCGTCTATCATCGTTTTGCCTGTTGTGTGAAACCGTCTTACTTCTTCTTGTAGTCGGTACATTACCCGGGGATTTACAAGTAACTCCGACATTATCCATTCTAACAGTGTCGCAGTTGTCTCGATTCCACCAGCAAGCATATCCTGAAGAAATCAGATCACAAATTCATAATCACATGTATATATAATGCATTATTGTACGAGATCTATACTAGTCAATTAATCCTGCTTGAGAGTATTATTTAATATTCACCATAATGATAACTTTCAAAGAGTCCATTTGAAGAGAGGGATCATTCCTCTGAACTTCAAGGAGAACGTCGACAAAGTCCTGAGCCTCGTTGTCAGAATTCTTGAAACGGGATTCATTGATATGCTCGTCGACTCTAGTTTGGATGAAGGAATCGAGTGCCTTGGCGACTTTCCGAGCCTTGGGCAACTCACCACTTAATTCATCAAACCAACCCAACCAAGGAATGAAATCACCAATACAAAATGCTCCAAGTACTTCACTAAACTCACTCACAAGCTCACCAATATCGGGACACCCGTCTTCTCCACCATACATCCTCCCAAACGTGACTCTCGACACCACACCGTTGGTCAGCCTCGTCAAAATGTCCGACAAATTTACAGACGCTGTCAATTTCCTGATAACTTTAACCATGAACCCAACTTCCTCCTCCCTGATCTTCCTAAAAGAGTTCACTTTTTTGTTGTTCAGCATATGCACAACACAAACACTCTTTAGATTCCTCCAAAACTCACCATACTTGCCAAAAGCTACGTCCATCCCATCATAGAGGATCAGGAAAGCGACACGGTTTCTAGGCCGGTTAGCGAAGACTATGTCATGGGTTCTCGGGATGGCTTCGGGTCCCTTTGCAGACGACACGACAAGAGTCGGCTTGGAACCGAGGTGGAGCAACATAAGGTCTCCATGTTGGTTCGATAAGGAGCGTAAGGAGCGATGTGGGAGCGTGCCTAGCTGGTGAAAGTTGCCTAATACCGGCAGCCTTGGTGGCGAAGGGGGGCCGGGTTTTGGGCGGGTTCTGACGGTGTAGGTCAGTTTGTAGAGTATGATTATAAAGGTTAGTGATGAAAGAAGAGGGAGCTGATATACAGGGAGGTTCTCTATGATTTGTTTAACACCATTATTACCCATTTTTGTAACTTCTTCCTCCCTTGGACACTTGAAACTCTTTAATTAATATTCCCTCCCATCCATTCAATTCTTTACCTAGGTCAACCATTTCCCCTCGCAAAAATGCCCCCCACGTAAAGAATTGAATGGATGAGAGGGAGTATAGGAACGATTTCGTGTGCCCACTAGCCATACGTAAGAAAAATCGTATAGGAATTGTGTCTCACGAAAGATGTATTTATGGAATTACAATATACTTTATTAATTAAACAACATATGACGGTTACAATATATACGTATGTATAATTGAAACAAAATCAAAATCAAATGAAATCATATGATTTCTCTTATAAATTAGGGTTCTAAGAAAATAATGATGCGACAATTCGACACATCTTCATATTGCTATCTTCTTACCACTTTTAAGACGATACTTGGTTAAATTACAAACTTACAGTTACAGTCTAATTAAAAATAGGGAGTACGATAAGTGAGGGGTTACAAGTTACAGTACACAATTACATCGATGGGACTCCAACATTGTGAGAATCAAAATCAAAATTATTAAAGTATATATGTTGCTTCTTTATCAAGCACTCGAATCCCTCTAGGATTATATTGCCACGTTACTCAAAATCTTTAGAGGGATGATTTCTAGTAACGTTTTTTTTTTTTTATGATGGGGAACCACAGTCGCTATCACAAGACCGCACACCATGTAAAGTCATCCTTAGGAGTCTAAGGGGCTTGAACCTGAGGTTCATGAGATGATGACCACATGTTTTAACCACTAGGCTTCACCCTTGCGGACAATTAGTAACGTTTTAGTACATTACAAACCATATACTCCTTTATAACAACAATTGTATGAATTCGGAGAATCGGTAATTATTGTGTATAACCGTTGTACCATGCGACAGTAGTAAAAGTTTGCAACTTACGATAAAAAGTAATCATTTTAGGTTAGTTAGTTACCACTCTCACATAAATAGTTACCACTTTTTCATATTAAAACGTGGTCACTATTTAACTTAAAGTGGTCACTAAATAACGTAAAGTGATAACTTTTTACCATAAATTAGGTCCGTCGTACGGTACAACGGTTGTATAGTATAATTTGTGTCGGAGAATAATAATGTATGTATTCTTACAACACCATCTTGTGGACATGACATAGGTCCACCCCGACGCGACCACGCACGGGTTTGGGGATGCGAATGAATCTCCATATGAGATGGTCAAATTTAAATTTAAATCGAAGTAGGAGTCGCCACCGAATTTTGGGGTTATTCTTCGAGCCCACTCTATGTCGTAGTGGGCCGTATACAAAATACGGTCCATTTCCGATGTCAGAGTTTATTGGGCTCGTCCCTTTGCATTTGATACCGATACCGATATTATCGGATATCGTGCATTGAATGACTCTCGTTGCCAATGGATTCGGACATCCGGAAACCATGGTTCTGAGTAAGGGGTGAGGGTACGTGTTCGGAAGTTCACTAAGAACACCCAACCCCGCCCGCACTTAGCGGCCTTTACTAAGATATCGTTCATTTTTGGTGTACACGGGTTAGTTCGACGGTTGAATGATATGCAAACATTATTTTCCTAAGCATGTGAGAAAAATAAAATGGGTTGCTAAGTCGTTTAATGCATATTAAACTAATAACGTCAAAGTTATTTTAGCATGTGAAGTTTGTTTTAGTCTAATAAAACAATAAAATAGATACTCCCTCTGTTTCTATGATTTCTTCCACCTTGAAAGTGGCACATTTCTTAAGAAAAATAATAAAATAAGTAAAAGTAGAGAGGAAGTAAAGTAAGTGGGTCACCTAGGTAAGAGAGAAGTGTGATAGAAAAAAGGAAAGTGGAAGAAATCAAAGAAATGGTTGAAAAAGGAAATGTGGAAGATATCAAAGAAACAGAGGGAGTAAATTGCTACAAACACGAGAAAACGAGTTAGTAACGGTGAATAAATCGAATAAAGACATAAATAAATAATATGCATGATTTTGAAAAAGATTTACGACACGCGAAAAATACTTGTCGAAATCTGAAAATATACCGAGAAAACCGCTGTTTTATGTGAGAAAACGATGCTGGAAAAATCGGAAAAAAACGAAAGAAGGCTGCGGCTTACAGCAGCCCGCGCGACTCGCGCGGGTGGCTGTCTCAGATTCGATTTTCGAAAATTATTAATTTTGATAAATTGCGTATAAATATGGATTAATTTATACTCGATTTATATTTTTGATACTCGTCGTATTTGATATTCGATTATGAAATCGATATCGAATAGTCGGAATGACTTTAGAAAAGGTTTTGAAAAAAAGTTTGTTTTGAACGAAAAGTAAAAAAAAAAAAAAATTTGAACGAAAAAGATGTTAATTCTCTCCGCGTTTAAAATCATCGAATTTTGCAAAAAAGGTAATGATTTTATTAGCATCAACGAGAATTAATTAATTTAGTTCTTGTAGATACGATATTCGATTAGAGAATCGGTATCGTATTTTAAGAACGTTATATAAAAAATAGTTTTTTTTAGTATCGCTTATTAGAAATAAATAAAAATATGTGACGAATGACCCATATTAATAATACGAAACGACCGACGACCCGTAAAAAAAAGTGAAGGACGTAAAAAAAAAGGAAAAAAAGACGTGAGAGAGAGAGAGAGAGGAAGGAGAAGAATCGGGTTTGATTTACACCCTCAACCTACATGCTTTACTTTCTCGGTATGAAGCTCGTCGGACGGTGGCTTAGGCACGGGAGCGTCGAGATGATGCGGGTGAGTTAAGGTGTCGGTTTTTTGGACGTGTGATGGGACGGATTTCGGCCGGATGATGGGGGTGGTTTCGTCGGTATTTCGAGACTTCTTCGGGAATACGTCGGGATTTGCTTTGTATTATTTTTTAGATATCGAGGATGTATGTATGTTAGATGTGTGAATGTGTATTTCGGTCTGTGAAAATTGGGTTGCTTGATTGTTGTCCTTTGTGTTGGACGGGAGGTCCTATTTATAGGGGTCGAGGTAGTCTTGCTTGTGTGACAAGAAATACCGGTTTGGATAGGAAACACGAGAGTTCGAAAGGGAACGAAAGTCTCGTTTCTTGGTGAGGAAGCCAAGTATTTCAGCTGTCATGAAGAGTTGGCCGAGTATTTTGGCTGTCTTGGCCGAGTATTTGGAGCTCGGTCGGTGTCTGATTCGGTTTCCGGATAGAATTCCTACTTGAGATCGAATTCTATCCTTAAACGGATTTGTTTAATATTTTTTGAAGATGATTTTTGTAGTATTTGGGACCGGATCAGCCGTGTGAGGTGTCACGGCTGACTCGTGTGTCTCGAGAATATTTTTGACCAGGTTTTGACTCGGTCGTAAAAAGACGGTTTTACCCCTGGTATCGGAATCGACCCAAATTAGTCTCATTTGACTCGAAACGACCCATTGGGCCTGGATTTGAGGTCGGTTTTGTAGGATATGTACTCTGCAATAAGCCTAAACCAAATGTCCATGATTTCGAGCCCATATCCGAGTCCATTAAAGCATGTTTGCGTCCGATCATCATCGGGTGTTTGGCGGGACCTACTATAGACACCTGGCGGTCAAAATGTGGGTGTCTACAGAGCCCCCACTCTGACTGAGGCTTGGACAAGGCGAAAGTCAGAGTAGCTACCAGGCCAATCGAGGATTAAGACCTGGCAGACTTCCGATCGGGTCGTTTAGAGTCCATTAGACTTGCGTTGGTGGGGCTCGCCAGCCATAAGACAGAAATCATTCCTGGGTAGATGTCAACAATGGCGCGGGGACTTCTAACTAAAAAGTCTTGGGTGTGTCTGTTTACAGACACATCCATCTTGGAATGGCGCGGGAGCCTCCATTGGAAGCTGTGGGTATACCGCTTACTGATAATCCCACCTCGAAATAGCGCGGGAGCCTCCATTAGAAGCTGCGGGTGTACCGCTTACTGATACATCCCATCTTAGAATTGCGCGGGAGCCTCCATTGGAAGCTGTGGGTATACCGCTTACTGATAATCCCACCTCGGAATAGTGCGGGAGCCTCCATTAGAAGCTGCGGGTGTACCGCTTACTGATACATCCGATTCTTCAGTAAAAATGTTGCTTGAATTTTCACTGGGAATTTTCTTTTAAGAATTCTCCGGGAGTCTTGGGATACCTGTATGATTTGCATGCAACATTCAGATAAAACACCGACTCACGCTGGGGAAAAAATGATTTTTCTTTGATTTTTGGAAAGAAAATGCTGAAAAATTTCGAAAAATTTTGGAAACGCTGAAATTTTTTTAATTTTTTGGAAATTAGAATGCTTGGGATGACTTGATTCCCGATCAGATTTTGACACGGACTTCTAAAATCCTCTGGTTAGTGTGATAAAAATTCCTATTCCCGGGGTGACTAGGAAAATGATTTTCTCAAATAGCTAATGAGAATTTGGAGAGAGACATGCCGACAGACTCGACTCTGGACGTGACCGGACGAGTTGGCAGACACGACTGGACTCTCTAAAGGTTGGACCGTGACTCGGTAGGGGATGGGCCACCTAAGATGACAAGACTCTTAAGTTGCGCTATTCCGTAGCCTAGGCGAGTGGCAACATGGTCGAATCCTCAGAGTGAGATTGTTTCCGTACGACAGGGCTTTGTGGTAGCAATGCCGTAGACTGGTGTTCTTTTGAATTTTTTTGGTTTCGGGGTATGTTCCTGAAGTAGGTATTGCTTCGAGTCTCTGACAGATTCTTGTCTTTGACTGGACCGAGTACCAGGACACACTATAGAAAGGAGGCTAGATTTGAAAGTTGTTTGGATTATGTGAGTGGATGGAGGTTTTCTGCCTAAGAGAAGCCCCCGGGATGACAAGGCTAGCTGTTGAGAACATGACAGTGTCGTGACCGGAATGATGATGCTTTTTTGAATTTGTGTCAGTGTGGGTGGTTGTGCCTCTGTTGAAAGGCTGCCTACGTATTCACGTGTAGTTATATCAAACCATGCCGTAGTTCAGTGTTGAAAAATGTATTATGGTGCCTAGTTTATTAGGGCTTTGTGTGTAACTAGCCATAGCAATGGTGTAGGCTAGGTGCATTCCCAATGATGTCTTGATCAAAGGGCTAGAATGGTTAGGATGTTGATCCTGTGACTGTGAGCGTTCTCCGGGGTAGCCCCCAGAGGTGGTGTGAACTATTTGGGCATGTTCTATGCCGACTGCAAGTTGAATTCCCGTGTTTGGGCTGGTAACTGGTTTAGATGTTTTTGGAAATGTGGTGCTAGGAAGTAAGTGGCTTTGATGATTCGAAATCTGGAGCTCGATTTTGTGGAGCTAAGGCTTCGAGGGTAAGGTATTGTAATGTGGTAGGAAAGGGGGAAGTCGAGTAATAATGACTCGAACTTCGATTGGGGTAGGTTTGATAATGCGGGATCTGATTTTCATGTCTGGCCCTAATGGTTAGGGGTATCCTATGGAGCTTGAATCCTCAAAAATCCGAGCTGTCTCTAGCCTAGGTCTCGGGAAGGTCTTGAGGGTTGTAATGTGGGAAGGCTAGATATGGTGCTAGCTGACCAGCTTGACTGTTTCTCCCCTATTTGATGGTATGGGTTTTGATAATTTTGAATTGACCGTTTCACTTGAGTTGATCGTTAACTACGGTCATGGGTTTTTGAATTCTTTGGGTTGACCTCTTAGCCCCGGTCATGGGATTCTTCATTTGAGTTAACCGTGTTTGGTCGAGGGATGTTGATAATTCTTTTTTTATATCATGGCCAACTTTTTTGTTTTGGCCTTTTGCTTTTTCCTTGGACTTTTGATTTTTTTGTCCAACTTTTTTTTTGTTGGTCAGACTAACACATAAGGTAGGGATTGGTTAGTCTTATTGGATGGGTGTTTATGGTGGGAAATGGGCTTGCCTCCCGTCTTGAACCCAAACTAGGAGACTACCTAGATTTGTCATAGGATTCGATACCGCTTCTGCTACGGGTGGTTATGTGGCTTTCTATGTCAGACATGGAACAGGTAAAGGAAAACACGGGTTCAGTTTCCTGCAGTCGTTATAGATGGGCCTATAATAGTCACGTGCATGTGCTCACAGTGTATGACGGTATTCATCATGTTCTCGTAAACACATAAGAAAAGTAAATATGGGAAATAGAATATTGAAAGATGACAGAATGCAAATGACTCTGACTGATTTTGGAATAAATAATATATCCTAGACTCGGACTCGGACTCAGACTCGGACTTAAATCAAATCCGGACTCTTGGATGTATTGGAGGTAGATTGGATGCTTTGGTCACCGGGCCCTGTGTAGTCCATGAGGGGCTTTGCAAGCGACAACGTTTCCATGACGGGTGTTTTCCCGGTATCGAGGGAATCTTGGATAAGGTGTTTCAGTTTCCAACACTGCTCTGTATCGTGTCCCCTCCCTCTGTGGAATTCGCAGTAACGCTCGGCGTTCCATGATTTGGAGCGTCTTTCCAAGGATAAGTCGGCTGTTGGGCCTAAGGGTAATATTAGGCCCTTCGAAACCAACCTTCGGAAAGCGCCAGTGTAGGACATATCCATGTGGGTAAATGTCCTTACCTTTAACTGGTTCTTGATTTTCGGAGAGGTGACTTGTGGATTACCTCTCTCGGTCTTGCCATCTTGAGGGTATCGGACAGTTTCGTAAGAATGTTCACCCTTCAAATGGCCCAGTTGGGTGATTGACTGCCTTACCGTTTCTAGTTGTGTTAGACGGGATTGGGCTCTTGAAAGATCCTCTTCGATGGTGGCTACCCTGGAACCCAGATTATCTAGGGCGGTATTGATTTTTGAGAAGATATTGTTAATGGAGCAAGAAAGCATAAGCATGCTTCCTTGGATATCCCCTTTCTTGATAGCGCGGGCTTTGTCGTGGTTAGGTAGTGTCTCGTTCGTCGGGTCCATGGTAGGAAGAAGCGACAGGTGTTAGAACTCGCCTAAGCTTGGTATTGCGCAGGTGCAAGAGAAGGAGTCAAACTAGACATGGCCCGGGGTGACGGGAATGACTAAGACTCTTGGACTGGGATACTCGAACGTTGACCTAGACAAAGTAACGACCGCGACTTGGACTCGAGATGCGGAAGGGTGAGTCCGAAAATGGGGGCGACCGTGTTTGACCGTGTCGCGTGCTTGGACCAACCGTGGTGACCTAACCCTAGATGACTCGAGTGTTCGTAGCATAGGTTCAACTCGGAGAAGGCATCATAAGAACGCTGGTGTAGGATGGACGTAAAGTACTACTCCTTAAGGTGACCGTGGTCGACTGCTTGGGTGAAGGACAGCCCTCGAGTGAGACTAAAGGCTTAGATGGTGTGACATCTAAGTGACTCAAAAGTGGGGTACGTGAGAAAACACGTGTAAGACATGACCCTTAGAGCAACCGTGATTGACCGCTCTGATGAAGGGTAGCCCCCGAGTGAGGAAAATCCCGACTCCTAGACGGGTGACTCGTGGAAGGTGGACCTCCTTTGGATTTGGCAAAGTGGGCCTAGTCCCGTTCGGAGGAAGATCCATGTGAGTATCCCTAGGCCTTGGACTCGATTCTGTAAGTGGGCTTCCCTTTGTAGGAGTTCGTCCTACGTAGGTGGGCCGTGCCTTGACTAATAAGGCGGACTTGGGATGGGGTGGAAACCCGTGATGTAAGATCGACGGAGTTTCGACGCTATAGACTCTAACTACTTATGACAAGACCCAACACTGCTAAATACGGGAAGTCCTAAGAAGAAGAAGGTTTGAAAAGAGGATTTGAATTTGAAAACCGAGCAAAGTCGGATAGGATGGCCCGATCTTTTTTGAAAATCAAAAAAAGGTGTCATCGGGCCGAGATTTTCGAATTTTTGAAAAAGTTTTGGACAGCATACCGGCTAAAAATAGGCTATTTTAAGTCAAAATCATAAGTCCTAAATTCGGTAGCTTTTCGGGTTTGAAAAATGGATGGTTTCCGAAAAAGATGCAAGTTTTTTGAGAACGACGGTTTTTTGAAAAGATGAGACACGGACCAGGTAGCATGTAGTCACGGAAACAGTATAACGACACCATGTATGCTCTTAGTCTAAGTCTCGGTCGGTCTAATAGGGTCTATACCAACGACGATAGCTTTCTCGCAAATCAGGACGGTCTTCCTAAGCCGAATTGGTCTTAGAACCTGCCGTAAAACCCATGCGAGTTCCGCCATCGAAGTCTTTAGTGGGTCCAAGTAGGAACGCACCGTGGTATAGTGGGACGTCGGTCACAAGTAACCGGCCCGGGAAAGATTTGGGTTATGCATGACCCATTGAACTAAAACGTGTACATTACTATTCGAACGATTTCTTTTCGAGTCTCACCCTAGGGATGCCGATGGTAAGTGACTCATCAGTTGATCCCCAGCGGAGTCGCCAAATTGTGGACATGACATAGGTCCACCCCGACGCGGCCACGCGCGGGTTTTGCGAGGCGAATGAATCTCCATATGAGATGGTCAAATTGAAATTTAAATCGAAGTAGGAGTCGCCACCGAATTTTGTGGTTATTCGGAACCGTTCGAGCCCACTCTATGTCGTAGTGGGCCGTATACAAAATACGGTCCATTTCCGATGTCAGAGTTTATTGGGCTCGTCCCTTTGCATTTGATACCGATACCGACATTATCGGATATCGTGCATTGAATGACTCTCGTTGCCAATGGATTCGGACATCCGGAAACCATGGTTCTAAGTAAGGGGTGAGGGTACGTGTTCGGAAGTTCACTAAGAACACCCAACCCCGCCCGCACTTAGCGGCCTTTACTAAGATATCGTTCGTTTTTAGTGTACACGGGTTAGTTCGACGGTTGAATGATATGCAAACATTATTTTCCTAAGCATGTGAGAAAAATAAAATGGGTTGCTAAGTCGTTTAATGCATATTAAACTAATAACGTCAAAGTTATTTTAGCATGTGAAGTTTGTTTTAGTCTAATAAAATAATAAAATAGATAAATTGCTACAAACACGAGAAAACGAGTTAGTAACGGTGAATAAATCGAATAAAGACATAAATAAATAATATGCATGATTTTGAAAAAGATTTATGACACGCGAAAAATACTTGTCGAAATCTGAAAATATACCGAGAAAACCGCTGTTTTATGTGAGAAAACGATGCTGGAAAAATCGGAAAAAAACGAAAAAAGGCTGCGGCTTACAGCAGCCCGCGCGACTCGCGCGGGTGGCTGTCTCGGATTCGATTTTCGAAAATTATTAATTTTGATAAATTGCGTATAAATATGGATTAATTTATACTCGATTTATATTTTCGATACTCGTCGTATTCGATATTCGATTATGAAATCGATATCGAATAGTCGGAATGACTTTAGAAAATGTTTTGAAAAAAAGTTTGTTTTGAACGAAAAGTTAAAAAAAAGAATTTGAACGAAAAAGATGTTAATTCTCTCCGCGTTTAAAATCATCTAATTTTGCAAAAAAGGTAATGATTTTATTAGCATCAACGAGAATTAATTAATTTAGTTCTTGTAGATACGATATTCGATTAGAGAATCGGTATCGTATTTTAAGAACGTTATATAAAAAATAGTTTTTTTTAGTATCGCTTATTAGAAATAAATAAAAATATGTGACGAATGACCCATATTAATAATACGAAACGACCGACGACCCATAAAAAAAAGTGAAGGACGAAAAAAAAGGAAAAAAAGACGTGAGAGAGAGAGAGAGGAAGGAGAAGAATCGGGTTTGATTTACACCCTCAACCTACATGCTTTACTTTCTCGGTATGAAGCTCGTCGGACGGTGGCTTAGGCACGGGAGCCTCGAGATGATGCGGGTGAGTTAAGGTGTCGGTTTTTTGGACGTGTGATGGGACGGGTTTCGGCCGGATGATGGGGGTGGTTTCGTCGGTATTTCGAGACTTCTTCGGGAATACGTCGGGATTTGCTTTGTATTATTTTTTAGATATCGAGGATGTATGTATGTTGGATGTGTGAATGTGTATTTCGGTCTGTGAAAATTGTGTTGCTTAATTGTTGTCCTTTGTGTTGGACGGGAGGTCCTATTTATAGGGGTCGAGGTAGTCTTGCTTGTGTGACAAGAAATACCGGTTTGGATAGGAAACACGAGAGTTCGAAAGGGAACGAAAGTCTCGTTTCTTGCTGAGGAAGCCAAGTATTTCGGCTGTCATGAAGAGTTGGCCGAGTATTTTGGCTGTCTTGGCCGAGTATTTGGAGCTCGGTCGGTGTCTGATTCGGTTTCCGGATAGAATTTCTACTTGAGATCGAATTCTATCCTTAAACGGATTTGTTTAATATTTTTTGAAGATGATTTTTGTAGTATTTGGGAACGGATCAGCCGTGTGAGGTGTCACGGCTGACTCGTGTGTCTCGAGAATATTTTTGACCGGGTTTTGACTCGGTCGTAAAAAGACGGTTTTACCCCTGGTGTCGGAATCGACCCAAATTAGTCTCATTTGACTCGAAACGACCCACTGGGCCTGGATTTGAGGTCGGTTTTGTAGGATATGTACTCCGCAATAAGCCTAAACCAAATGTCCATGATTTCAAGCCCATATCCGAGTCCATTAAAGCATGTTTGCTTCCGATCATCATCGGGTGTTTGGCGGGACCTACTATAGACACCTGGCGGTCAAAATGTGGGTGTCTACACATCTACGACAAGATATATAAGGAAACAACGATGGTTTTACACGCTGATGGTTCGTGCAACCATGATATTCAACGTATTAATTAAAACGTTATTTACATTATTATCGGAGTTTTGAGAACAACTTCAATTTGCGACTGCATAAATTGGTTCATGGTGTACCCATCTTCGCCCGACCCATACACATCGTATAATGTTCTAGATAGATTTAGGACTCGGGTTAATACAGGTATTGGTACAACAGTTGGTCGAAGCATATCTTCCTTGATATCCTTCCATGCATCTTCCAATACCAATTACAGTCCTTCATATGCTGCTTCTTGTGTAACACCAAATTGTTTCATGTAGCATTCTACGGCCGATGCCACGTGATCTCTGCCCTGCTCAAACTGTAAAACACGATTATACAACCACTTGTACATAGCTCTATGTACAACTCAGTCAGAAACTCGTATAAGTTCAGTAATAAGTATATACAAAAGCTCAACAACTTTGAGGTGATTGTACATAACATTCTAAATTTGGTATTTTTAACTTATGAAAACGTAAACTAGTATAAGTAAAATTGCATAAAATATTTGCTTGAAATAATATTCTGTTCTACCGTATTCACACTTAAATACAACACTAAAAATTACTAGTATCTTTATCGATCGTTTACTTGAAATTCGGGCACATACCTTATGACTGCCAATATCGTTTAAGACCCTAGCCAACACACAAGAAGCTCGTACGGACTTTGAGGACAGGTAAATCCATTCAAAGGCATCTTTACTTGCAATTTCCCCCATTCCTAGAATTACTGCGGTAATAACATAATAGTAACCGGAGCTTACGATTCCGTTTCTCATATACTCATCAAATGTCAGTACATACTTCTCGTCACACCATTTAGCTTCTTGCATGTAGCTTCTACACATCGCTTTCATCTGAAATATCGAGCGAATATAAGAAATGAATAGATTATAAGGACAATATTTGAGCTCAAAAATTTACCACCTAGCTCGTAAACCTCTATAAGCTTACACAAAGTTCAACTACTTTGAGGTAGTTTTGCATGCAACTGGTGATATAATACGTACTATTTTTCGAATGTAAGTGCTCATATGTGATTAAGACGTAGAAAGTAATATTATAATAGTTATTCTCCTGTAATAATAAGTTGTACATTTTCACAAACCAAAATGACGTCTATTAATGAGATTGATCTTCTTACTTGGAAGCGGACATAATCAACAGCGAAGGATCTTCCTTGTCTTGCCAAATCGTTCTCAAATTCTTCGCAGGTACCAAGAATCACGTCATAGAGATAAATTTCATGTATTCTGGAAGTTTACTCCCACAACTTTTATCCCACCTACAAAAAGAATCAAAATGTTGTATTTTTTTTTGGAAATAATGAAATCGAAACTCACCCTAAAATGACGTTTTACATTGACTAGCGGTTAAAACAAAGGTATTTTGGGTAACCTACGTACCCACTTGACAAATATTATTGGCCCAACGGTTTAATTCAAGAAACCCGATTTACGTAACCAATACAACTCTAAAACCAATTGACAATAGAGGGGTAACCCGTTGACTTATAAAGTATAACATATTTTCCTACTTTATCCACGTGAGATACACCATGTGATTATATGGGTTTAGGAGTCAATTCTCAACAATTCCTCGTTCAATTTTTTTTTTATTGTAATGCGATCAAGTATGCCTTTCTTTATGATTAAAAGCTAAGGTGAGAATACCTTTGGATTGCATCAGTGAAGAGTTGTAGCTCATGGACAACTCCATATGCGTCATAGGTGTCGTCCACAATGGATATCAACTTGAATAACTTATTGCAAAGCATTCTTGCATGTGAATACTTTGGTTCACTGTATACACCTAACATCCAAACATTCGCCTCCATTAATCTGTCCCTCACATAGGGCAGCTTTTCACCCAACTCCAACTCATTTGACCACCTAGTGTTATATATAAATTAAATACACGTAAGATTGATGTTTCAACGTACATATATATCAACACATGTATATAAGAAGGCTATATAGAGACGACAATACGATATATATAGTACCTTAGAAGATCTCTTATTTCTTTCTTGTGCAATGACTGAAGTGTTGTGAATATGTATACTTTGCAAGATCAATATGAAGAAGATAATGAATTGCTTGCTTGATCATTAATGGGAAAAGTACAATGCTTAAATAGGAAATTCATGGGTAAACTACCCCATGATACACGACTCACATTGTGCCTCAAATTGAGGATCACACTCCTACCTTAATGCTAGAAAACAGGAAACTAATCTTGGTTGATTAAGGCCATACACTTAGGCTTCAATGCAACTGACACACAACGATAACATACTCCTATGTTTTAGGATCACTAAGCTTGAATGATTCAACTGAATTACTTTCAATACCTCCCCTTAATTCAGATGCTACAGACTCCAATCTTCTCCATGAACATCTGATGTTTGTACTGAGCCAGGCTTTTGGTAAATAGGTCTGCACTTTGCTCATTTGTACCACAGAACTGCACCTTGACCTTCTCTTCACTGACTAACTCCCTTATGAAATGATGTTGCACTTCTATATGTTTAGTCCTGGCATGAAATGCCGGATTCTTGGTCATAGCAATTGTAGACTTGTTGTCACACCAAAGCACAGTAGCTTCCTCTTGTTTGTTTCCCAAATCAGCTAGCAGTTTTCTGAGCCAGACTGCTTGTCTGCCTGCTGCTCCTACAGCAACATACTCTGCTTCAGTTGATGACAAGGCTACTGTTTCTTGTTTCTTTGAGCTCCAAGTGATGGCACCTGAACCCAATGTAAACACTGATCCTGATGTACTTTTTCTGTCATCAAGACTCCCTGCCCAGTCACTATCAGTGTAGCCAACTAGCCTGAAGTTCTCAGAATATTCATACCATATGCCTTTCTCTGTTATTCCTGCAATATACTTTAGGATTCTTCTTGCAGCTCCGAAATGCTGCTTTGTTGGACAATGTAGGAACCTGGACACCACACTAACACTGTATGCAATATCAGGTCTAGTGTGAGTGAGGTAATTCAGGCCTCCTACCATGCTTCTAAACTTCCTTTCATCTGCAGCTTCAGTTCCATCTTCTCTTTGGAGTTTTTCATTCACATTCATTGGTGTGATAGACGTATCACACTCCTCCATTTTGAACCTTTTGAGCAGATCCCTGGCATACTTCTTCTGAGATACTGAAATCCCTTCTTCAGTCTGATCTATCTCTAACCCAAGAAAGTATTTCAACTTTCCTAAGTCAGTCATCTCGAATTCTTCCATCATAGCCTTCTTGAATTCTCCTAGCAACACTTGAGAAGAGCTCACATAAATTATATCATCCACGTAGACACATATTATCATAAAACCTTCATTGGATGTCTTTCTTATGTATAGAGTTGGCTCATTTTCACTTCTTTCATAGCCACTCTTTACAAAGAAAGCATCAAGTCTATCATACCAAGCTCTAGGAGCTTGCTTTAGCCCATATAGAGCCTTCTTCAGCCTATAGACCTTGTGCTCTTCATCCCTCTTGATAAAACCCAATGGTTGCTGTACATAGACCTCTTCCTGAAGATCTCCATTCAGGAAAGCAAACTTAACATCAAATTGATAAACAGTGAGTTTGAGTTGAGCTGCTAAAGCCAGAATTACCCTTATTGTTTCAAACCTTGCTACTGGTGAGAAGGTTTCTTCAAAATCAATGCCTTCTATCTGAGCATACCCCTTTGCTACTAGCCTTGCTTTATGCTTTTGCACACTGCCATCTGTGTTGAATTTGCTCCTGAAAACCCACTTCAATCCAATCACATTTTTGTTAACTGGTGCATCAACTAACTCTCGGGTTTTATTCTTCTGGATACTCCTGATTTCATCCTCCATGGCTAGTTGCCACTCCTCTTTCTTTACTGCTTCTTCAAAGTCAGCAGGCTCTTCTGCAACTAGAGCAAAACCACACGTTGCATAAATTTCCTCCAGAGATTTCTTCTTTCTTGGAGTTGACTCATCAGAAGAAGAGGAGTCTTCTGATGTGTCTGTTCTCTGATTGCTTTCTGGTGTTACAGGTGGAGATTCATCTCCATGATTTACACCTTGATTTTCTCCTTGCAGTGGCTCATCCTCATCCTCAAATGTGAGTTTTCTCTGGTTTGTACCCTCTTATGACCAGTCCCAGACTTCATCTTCAGAGAAAACTACATTTCTGCTAATGATGATGTTCCCATTCTCAGGATTATACAACCTATAAGCTTTGGATTGAGTAGCATATCCTATAAACACACATTTTACTGACTTTTCCTCAAGCTTAGATCTCAAATTGATCATGGCATATGCTACACATCCAAATACTCTTAGATGATCCACATTTGGTCTTCTCCCTTTCCAAATTTCATAAGGTGTCCTGTCCTGAATAGCCCTAGTGGGTGAGATGTTCAGGATGTACACTGCAGTTGACACTGCTTCCCCCCACAGATCATTAGGTAATCTCTTTCCCCTCAGAATACTCCTTGCCATTTCAACTACTGTCCTATTCTTTCTCTCAGCCACACCATTTTGCTCTGGTGTATATGGAGCTGTCAGCTCCCTATTTACTCCCTGATCCTCACAAAACCTTGTGAACTCTTTGGATGTAAACTCACCTCCCCTATCTGTTCTAAGACATTTGAGACTCTTTCCACTCTGATTCTCTACCATAGCTTTGAATTTTTTAAAGTACTCAAATGACTCAGACTTATTTTGTAGGAAATACACCCAACTCATTCTACTCATATCATCTGTAAACAACAAGAAGTATCTACTTCCTCCTAATGATTCTGTCTGCATAGGACCACAGAGATCTGCATGAACTAGCTCTAAACACTCGTTTGCCCTCCAAGCTTTACCAATTGGAAATGACCCCTTTGAGTGCTTCCCATACACACACCCTTCACACAGACTAATCTCACCAATGTGTGGTAACCCACTCACCATTTCTTTAATACTCAAGAGTTTTAAACTTTGCATATTTAAATGACCAAATCTGAGATGCCAAAGTTTTGCTGTTTCATCCACTTTTACAGCTAAAGCTTTGCTCACATTCTTGACTAAGTCTAGACTGAACATCTTATTCCTACCCATATGTGTGATTGCTACAACTTCATTAGTTCTCTTATCCTTAATTTCACATGACTCATTCAAATATTAATGATAGACCACACATAAGTAACTGACCTACACTTAATAAGTTGTAAGCCAACATAGGAACATATTGTACTTCATGTAGCAGTTTGATGTTACCTTGCTCAGTCTTGATAGCCATAGTTCCAACACCTTCCACACTTAATTGCTTGTCATCACCCAGCCGTACTTTGCTCTTTCTTGCCTCATCCAAGTCTCTGAACATGGACTTGGTACTTGACATGTGGTTTGAACATCCACTGTCAATGTACCAGACATTCCTACCAGCATCTTGTGAGTCTGCTGCAATTAGGAATAATCTTTCCTCAATCTCAGCCACATTTGCCTTTTGATCCACCTTCCTTTCATCCTTCTCCTTGTTCCAGCAATTTGCTTCCTTGTGGCCTGGCTTATTGCAGTAGTAGCATTTGATTGGACCTCTTGCTTGAGCATCCTTGGTTTGGCCTTCAGTTTGTTGTGATGCGTGACCAGAACTTCTGCCACCACGTCCACCACGTCCTCTACCTCTGAAGCCTCCCCTTCCTCTACCTCTGTTGCCACCTCTGCCAGATCTTTCTGAGGAGAAATCATCCTTAGCTTGAAAGGTCTGAAATGCTTTCTCCTCCTTCTTTTCAGAGGATCTTGTTACTCTTTCTTCATGTGCCTGCAACGAGCCCATCAACTCATCAAAGGTGTACTTTTCTAAGTCCTTTGATTCTTCAATTGCAGCCACAATATGGTCATATTTGCTTGTCAGGCTCCTCAGAACCTTCCCAACAACATGCTCATCAGTCATTTTCTCTCCATATGCCTTCATCTGCTGCACTACCCCCGACACTCTAGACAGAAAGTCTTGCACAGACTCCTTGTCATTCATGAGAGCAGTCTTAAACTCTCTCCTTAATGTTTGTAGCCTCACCTTGACTACTTTTGTGTCACCTAGGTACTCCGCTTTCAAAGTATCCCAGGCTTGCTTGGAGGTAGTTGCAGACGCAATTCTGGAGAAGATTTCTTCATCTAAGGCCTGCTGGATCAGAAACAGAGCCTTAGCATCTTTCTTCCTCTTTTCTTTGAGTGTTGCATCAGCTTGCTCTTCTGGTTTGGGATCATCAAACCCACTCTCAACCAGTTCCCATAACTCTTGTGATCTGAACAGAGTTTTCATCTTCAACTCCCAAAACTGATACTTCACTCCCTTAAAGATTGGCAATTGTGAGAGACCATTTGAGTTTGATCCATTTGAAGCCATAACAAGTTCTTAGGACACGAACCTGGTTATGCTCTGATACCAAATTTGTTGTGAATATGTATACTTTGCAAGATCAATATGAAGAAGATAATGAATTGCTTGCTTGATCATTAATGGGAAAAGTACAATGCTTAAATAGGAAATTCATGGGTAAACTACCCCATGATACACGACTCACATTGTGCCTCAAATTGAGGATCACACTCCTACCTTAATGCTAGAAAACAGGAAACTAATCTTGGTTGATTAAGGCCATACACTTAGGCTTCAATGCAACTGGCACACAACGATAACATACTCCTATGTTTTAGGATCACTAAGCTTGAATGATTCAACTGAATTACTTTCAATATGAAGAAGGTTAAAATCTAATTTGGCTAATTTGATCAAATTATCATCATGTGACGACTCGGATCCATAGATAGAGATTTGGTACGTAGATTCGAGCCTAGGGGAGCGCTTGAACAAGGGCAGCTCTAACGCACGAGTGACTTGATGATACACCATAGGGCGGTCTATAATTAGGTCGTCGCTAGTAAATGACTCAAGTCGAGCACGAGTGTAAGCCACTGCTTTATCCAACGTCTCCTCTCCGTGTACTCTAAGATCCAAGGCTTCATACAAGCTCAACATCGCTTCTACATCATTCTCCTCCTTCAACCTCCCTTCTTCATTCTTCAACTCATCAAATACATCTGTGAAATAGATAGATAGATACCAGGGTAATACTCACTATCTAAACTCGGTCGATTTTATTATATAAAAATTCCTAATTTAAGCATGATGTTTAATTTTAACAAAAATATGAAACTGTTCTAAGGAAGTTTGTTACCCTAAATTTTCATTTTTGTGAACGTACCAGAGGACACGTGGAGGCCATGTTGACGTAAGATACGAAAACGTAGGGATACATAATGAAGATCGTTCTTAAAACAATCATCATTATATTCCTTGTTGCGAAAGTAATTAACCAAGGTATCTTCGATTTCATGCTGAAAGTGGTATGCAACCCCAAGTCGTTGGATAGTATCAATGTACATAAGTCTCTCCTTTGGATCCTTATTATTGGACACAAGCTCCTTCCGTACTAGCTCCCTCAGTTCTTCGATTTCCTGCTTTGTCTGGCTTTCAGCCACCTACATGAACATGGCCATTAGTATTATTGCGTGAGACGGTCTGAATGTCTAATACTATAAAATTGTCTCTTCACGTAAAAAAAAAGACTCATTTACCGAATCACTGATCTTATCATCCTTCTCGTTCATTTGTTTGTTTTGATTGAAATAATTCTCAAAACGAATATAAACGCAAAAAAATAAACGAGACGGAAAGAGTATTAATTAAGAAAATAACCTCATCGAGAGGGGTGTAGTTTAGGAAATTGTGTTGCCCTAGAGCTGGTTGAAAATTCGCAAGAGGTCGTCGGAGACACTCCGGGTTATCGTTTTGGTTGGTGATGTACCAAAAGTTATCCATTTTTTGGTATTGTGCCTAAAACTCTAAAACAAATCTCACTTTGTGCCCTATCGTTTTGGGTATGATAGTGTTATATAGAACTTTTGGAACTCATTTCCGTTTAGTTCGAAATTACTTTAGTTGGTTTAGTTTGAAATTATTTTACTTGGTTTAGTTCGGAATTATTTTTTCTTCGTATTTTAGTTTCAATGACTGAGTGATATTTTTCAGTAACAACTGTGTTGGATCGGATTCTAAAATCTCTCATTATACGTTGGTGAGCCTAGGTTGTATGCTCCCAAAGATAAATAATTAAGTCCTATTACCATTAACAATATAGTAGAGGTAAGTCGGTTGTCAAATCCACAGGGAAGGCGATGTTACTAATGTGTAATTAAAATAAAGTAATATAACAAGAATATGGGGGGGGGGTTTGTGAGTGATTAGACTAATAACTAAAATAACGAAAGTAAAATAACTAATAATGAGAATTCAGATAATTAAGAAACTCGACTCAAAGAAAATTCACTAACTAGTTAAACAATTGATCATCGACTACTGACCTTTATTTAATCCTTGAGTATTCTATTGTGAAACTGAAAGTTTCAATTGTTCCGTAGATAATATTACTTAGGTTGAAACGCGATCCTAAGCAACCTAATTATTGAACAACCTAATGCACGCGTCTAGATTTAATTCAATAACAGCATGAACGATATGAACAATTCAATAGAAATAACGACCTTTAACACACGCGGTTATTGGTTCGAATTATATGTTTATTCCTCCTTTTACCCAATTACGATGAAACGCATACAAATAATTAGGTCTAAAGGTTGCAACTTTATCCAGTGAATTGAACAATTACGGATTCAAACACAAAGAATTGCAATAGATTGAAGATTGAAATAATCAGTTGGCCAAAAAGATTAAACAAACAACAATCATAAATTAGGCACAAAGAATAAACAATACTCAAGTAATTAAATAAAGATTAAGAAAGTCTCACAATTAATTAACTAGTAGCTTCAAATCCTTGATCCGAGAAGGAAGAATTAGTTACACATAATTGGGGTTCTTCTCCTCTTTTTTTCTTGATGAACGTCTCAATGATTGATAATACCAAACTAATAGTCTTAATATAATAATATGTAGTCTAATAATAATAATAATAATAATAATAATAATAATAATAGAAAAGTTTAGTTATTTCCTAAGTCTAATAATAATATAATAATAAATAGTAATTAAGCTGACACGAAACCCGAAGCAGTTCCATCTTCAATTCCCGAGCTGCGCTTTGACTTTTCACTCGGTTTAGTTGGGCTTGTTCTTCATGCTCTCCGTCTCGAGCCCAAATCACAATAACAAGGAATTAGAGTTCTAAAAACCGTCTTTTCTCCAATAAAGCACAATTTACTAGATAAAACCAATTAGACGATTTTCACTCTAAATCCGCATCTTTAATCATCGAATCTAGCTCAAATCTCCGTCGTAAACACATACAAAACACGCTAGATCATACGTCAACCAAATTCATGAATCTAAATTATTACATCAACAAACGTTATCATTCACATGTACAATAGTACTCCATATTAATTTTCCGAAATGTTTTGAAGCAAGATAGATTCCCCAACAATGTCAAAACGGGTTTGAGATAGTTATCAATCAGTCTGATTCGTCTACCATCATTGATCGCTTCCGAGTTAAGTTGGCAAGGCCGATTAGTTCGTGACCAAGTTTACCCCTCAGACTCTATAAAGTTGAGTCTCAACTACGAATCTGAGCCTCAGATTTTTGCTCAGACTCATCCTCAGACCCCCCTAGTCTTAGCCTTAGGGTATCTACAATTGTATTGTAAGACTTACCAAAGTCTTAAGGCTGTGTTACCTCAGTTTTTCACTCACTTTTAATATTTATATTTAATCCTCAGACTCACCTCAGATTTTACCTATTATCAGTCAGACTCCACTCAGACTCACCCTATCCGTTTTTGGTTAAAAAGTTAAGTAATTTGGTTTAGTTTGTGATTATCGACACAATACACCTAGTCGGTTAGAATTTAGAAAATCTTGTCCCTATTGTTAGAAACATACAATTCATGGAAGATTTGATAACTATTGGTCAACAAATTGGCAAAATTGAAACAAATACCTAATCAAAACTTGAATAGTCGGAGGACTCTTTAGAGCAAGTCCAATAGTGAGTAAAAAGGACTTGCTTGCAATTTAGAAAATATTTCAAGCTACAAGCTCACTATTGGACATGAATATTATCATTGTAGCTTACAAGCATTGTAGCTCTACAAAGCTAAGCTACAATGACTTGCATCCAAAAAAAATAAAAAGAGATTTTTTTTCATTGGTTAAAAATAATAATGTGGGACCAAGCAAGCTACAACATATTACAATCCACTATTGGAACGGTATGTAGCCGGAAAATAAAGTAGCTAAAGAAATCGATATGGCAATGCAAACTACAAGCATTCGTAGCTTGCTATTGGACTTGCTCTTATTTGATACTTTCTGCTACAAAAAAACTTTGAATTTTGTCCCCTATTTCTATGAATATGAAAGAATTACTCCATTATTGTTTACTAATAATAGTGAAATCAAGGGTACAAGACCAATTCTTGCATGAATTGCTAAGGATCCAATAAGTCCAACATTAATTCCTTCTGATGTGTCAATTGGGCATTCAACCCCCCTTTCTTGCCGTTAGCAAGAACTTGTTTTAATTGCATATCATAAGGAATTAAATTGCTTGTCGAATTATAATTTAACAGAAAAAAAATAGAAGATTAAACCGATGGTGCTCTTGTACTTTTTTGTACAATTTTTTTTGTAGCACAAAGTATCAAATATCTAGGAGGGGGTCGCATCCTCGTATCTTTTTTTGTGCAAATCTAAACCGGGCAGATCTTTACCCGGAGTAGAGCATAAACCTAAAAGAATTAGCTCTCTCTGAAAAGGAGGTGATCCAGCCGCACCTTCCAGTACGGCTACCTTGTTACGACTTCACTCCAGTATTAAAATAAATAAGTGAATTTGTTTTTACTCGTTATCCCTAAGAATTAAACGTTTCACAATTAGTTAAATTCCAATCAGTTGGATAAAGACAAAAATAAGATAGGGTCTCATTTAGAAAAACAATGAAAAAAGCTATTGAATTAACCGAACAAGCTGATACTTAACATAGTTGAGGCGCAGTCAAAATATGGTATTCTAGGGTGGGATTTAAAGAATCTCTTTCGGGTTGCTCTGGAACAATTAGGAGATTTCCGGAATCGACTCGATCATCAGATTTTAGATTATAAGTTTAGATCAGATATTAAAAATAGTAGGAAAAAAAAACAAGACAAGAGTAATCCAGAAGCAGAAATCCATTTCAGAATTGTTGATAAAACTCCAAAATGACATTTTCCTTCGACCCCGAATTTTTTTTCTCCTTCTCTGAGCTCGGGTTATGGAAGAAAGAGAAGAAGGTATCAGTAACAACTGGTTTTATTATGGGAATGAAAAACAGGAAATACTTTTTCTCGAAATATAGACAAATGGTAGTTTAAGAATCTCGATTAATTGAATCTCCCGCTCCCGGTATTATTTCGAGATCTTGTACTGTCAAGATGAACATTCGCGACCAAAGATCATAGCCCATAAATTGTTAAAGCTTCCATAAAAGCTAAACTAAGTAATAAAGTACCTCGGATTTTTCCCTCTGCCTCGGGTTGTCTCGCAATACCCAAAAGTTCACTCAATATACAATTTACTTGTTTGGTACAAATTATTATTACTTTACTATTTAGTTTTATTAAAAAAAATCACTTGTTTTTTTTTTAGATTTTCATGTGATATACAAAAAGACGAGTTGACGATCTTTTGGATTTCGCTTATATTATAGATCCGGATAATTTACAATATTTTAATTATGTTTTACTTATATTAATTTACGATATTGTAATAATTATTTTTTCGCACATAGTCTTAGCTATATTTATTTAGATTGACATATGATATAGATTACTAATTTAAAAATGAGCAGTCTATCATTAAAATTTAAAATATTAGATTACTAATTTAAAAATGAAAATATCATCTAACTAGCGTCTTCTCCGAAACGAGTCCAAATGTGTTCCACCAAGTCATGTTGAAGTTGATGATGTCTTGATCGGTTGCGAGGTCGTGTATGATTCTCGAATAACCTATCACGATTAGCATAGTAATTTGGAAGTATATTAGTTTGAAATTTAGGTATTCATCATCAATTATCGATTCCATCAAATTGTATAAATGAGAGTAATTTATCGGTCGCATGTCGAGAATTGTTTGTCAAAAGTCACGACCCCACAAAAGTTTTAAGTCGAGTCTTTAAAATACTTAAAAACTTTGGTACAATATTGGTAGACCCAAGACTCACCTCAAGACTACCAATAATCTTCTCAAGACTGTACTAATAATAATCTTAAGATTTTCTCAGATTATAAATAATCTTTAAGACTTTCTTCAAAAATTTGCAAAATTATCGGTAAGATTAACGTGAATCTCGATACACTCACGTTTTCTGACTTACTGTTGCAAACAAATACAATTCTAGTACTACTATTTTGAAAGATGTTCAATTTTGGGCCAACTTGGCTTACTTGATGAGTTTCTTTGAAGGGAATATTACTGGATGATTACACAATGACATAAAAGTAAGGCATACTGGGTGGATTCACATGAGTTCAAACCAGAGAGATTTTTAGACAGCACGGTGGATGTGAAGGGGCAGGATTTTGAATTGATTCTGTTTGGATCGGGCAGGCGAGGCTGCCCGGGGATAGCCTTTGCTCTTGTCGAGGCAGAACTCGTAATTGCTAACCTTATTGCCATGTTTGATTGGAAGCTGCCCGGTAATGTGGACGTTGATTGTATCAAGGCTGAAACTTTTACAGCTACCGTGCATATGAGAGATCCGTTTTTAGCTATTCCGATACCGTATTCTGATGAGTAACATGTCATATTTTCAATCCAGCTAGCAATGTGGAATAATAATTGGTTGATAAATCTATACGGTTTTATTTCCTTCCATCTAATCAAATGTTTATCAAAGAAATTGAGTAAAAATTAAAAGGGAATTATTCGTAAAATGACTTATAGCCCAACTAGTTTAAAATGAGAAAAAAAAATAATGACATTTTGTATAAATAGACGAAGACATGAGAATTATATGGTATAAAGTAAAATTTTCTACAAAAAAGCTGATGTAAAAACTTTGATTGGATGATTCGTTTATAATAAGAGTAAAAAAATTGTTTGGATGTGATTGAATATTAGTTTTGTATTATCGATAGAGCTAATCGAATGACTCATACCCTCAGATGCAACGGCCAAGCCCGATCGAACTCAATTTTTTACGGGCTTCTGTTTGCATCTGGCGCAAAAAAGCTAATTGCCCGAAAACATAAAAACAGAAGTTGGAACACTTCTAGGTTTAATCTTATAGGTTAATCTATAGGGTTACAACCCTTAAACCCAAGGACCTGTTACGAGTATTAACCGAAAAGACAAAGTAGAGGGATAACAATTATACCTTATTTCCAGCGGAACAGCGTATTAATAAGAAATATAATAAACCCAGAAATATATATAATCTCCACGGACAGAATAAATAATTCCCACGGACAGAATAAAGCACCCCAAACGTTATATGCTAGTATAAAAGTTTGTGAGACCGTCTCACAACTTCTCTCTATATCTCTCTTGTAACTCTTTATAAGACGAATATATTATGAGTCAATACTCTTTTTTCCATATATTGGTTCATCATATGAACCTCCTTATATATGAGATGAGAAGGTAGAATTAGGTTATTTCTATAACTCTAATTACCATAATTAGATTATTAGTATAACTCTAATTACCATAACCCGACAACGCAGCTGGGTCCATATTACTACTGACCCGATATATTTAATATATCGATATATATATATATATATATATATATATATATATATATATATATATATATATTAATAACATCCCGTACACATTGTGTGTGACCCAATGAGCCCACTTAAGACTACCAAACACGTACACAATTTACATGTCAATCTGACATCGACCTCCAGCAAGGCATATCAGATACATAGACTTAAGCGGGTTAATCCGTAGGACAGTGAACATAACTCCTTCAGTCTCCCACTTGTACATGTCCTCTCAAGAACGGCGTTAAGTCTCTTTGCTACTACTGTCTCTAATTGAGAATGAGGCAAGAAGAAGTGTCATCCTCACATGTCTCAATCTTTTACTCGAATCTTTGAGTTGACTTGTTAAAAGAGCAGATAGATGACAATCATCCTATCTGAGCGCGGCCACGCATTTGCACAAGTCACACTCTTCGAGTGGCCAAGAAACAATAAATTCCCTTCAATAAAGGAAGAGCAAACCCCCTCTTGTCTAACCACATCCTATCACATGATCCATGCATGCCCAATAACCATCCATAGCCCCCTTTCACAGCTGACGAGGAATAGTATCAAAGCATACACATCACATGTACAGAATATTCAAAGACTCAGGTCTAAAAACCGTACAAGTTCATAACTTGCAAAGAACTTTACTGACACTAAGCGAAATCTTAGTAAAATCCTTTTCGGCGGGTTTGTCTAATGCATGTTCTTAACATACACTCTTGTGCCTGGTTTAGTATCTCAATACCTATGACTCAAGGAACTTAGTCATCAACCAACTCACACACCAGTCATTTAAGGGTATTCAAATGTCCCAACACAATACCCTGACTAGAGACAAAATAATTACATCATCCAAATAGATTTCCAAGACTAAGTCATGTACGTACTTAGTGATCTATTTCATCAATGTAAGTTATTTAGGGACAAAATTCGGTTACATTATGATGCACGCGGGATTTTCGTCTATCCAACGCGGTCAAACAATATTTATAAACACCGGAATACTACTACGTAGTAGCGGCAAGTCGGGGATCGATCCACAGGGACGGTCGAGGGGTAGTCGGTCAAGTCAAAGTCTAGGAGTGATTGGGTCGAGAAGGGGGGTTTTGGTCGAGTTGAACTAGACTAACTAAACGAGCTATGAGACTAAGATGAGAAACTATTGGTGGGAAAGGCGTTAGGAAGAGTCGGGGAATCGAAACTAAGGTAAAGATGCGGAATGCAAGAATTATCACAAGATGTATAAAGGAGGTTCCACCCACTACTACAATTCCAGCCTACCATGACGCTTATTAGATGATGGTTAGACAAGGAACCATCCTCTAGGTATGTTTGATGTTTGGCACCATAATAGAGTAACAATTAGGACAGTTGTTTGAGTAAAGTGAGATCTTATTTTTAACAAAGAGGTCACTTGGTCAAAATAACCGTACTCTTTTAGTAAAAGAAAACAGTTGAAGAGTATAAACGTCATCTTAGTACTAGCATAGAGAACATTTTCTATCCTAAAGCGACATAAAAGTTAATACTAATATTTTATTAATTCCAAATATTCCCACGCACTCCTCTTCCTATTTCTATATTCTACCATATTCTATTTCTATTTCTATTATATTTCTACTATATTCTATGCTAATTCTAACTCTAACTTATAACAATAGCAAACCTATTCGACTTCCTTCATACTTCATCAGTCATCATCACCATCCATCATCACTATTCACGCACGTATCACGCTCTATCCACGCACGCCGTCGATCTCTCGCCGTCGCCTGCTCGCCGTTGTCTGTTCGCCTTCCTCTGTTCGCCGTCGTTTGTTCGTCGTCGATCCGTTGTCTGTTCGCCATTATCTCCATCGTTAGTCATTCTCCTTTATCTTCAACTTTCTTGTTTGTTGCCATCATCACCATATATTGTGATCTAATTGTATGTTACTGGAGGAGAATCGAGTTCACCACCTTCGTTTTCTTGGTGCAGGTCGTAATTATTCATCAACATTCGGCGCCGTTCTTAGGGTTAAATAGTGCGCACATCTTAGCTAGAGTAGATTTACTCCTCCGTTGCTGCCTTGTCTCACATTCTGTACATCACCAAGGTACAATTCAGTTTTAGGGTTTACAACATTTTAGGGTTTGTCTTGTCGTCTCACAATAATACAATTCCGTTCATACTCTTCTTTTGAATTTATACCATTAATACAATAATACAATTACACCACCGTTTTTTGAATCGATATGGTCAAAAGTTCTGTCGGAGTCTAGATACTTAATGTTTGTCCAGGCTACCGTTTATTGTTCTACTGCCCACCATTCTTTACTGGTAGTTGCTGGTACTTTTAGTAATATGATAAATGAAAGCACCCTTCTTTTAAGTGAGTTTCTTTGTCATACTTCAAGAATTTTCCGATTGTGTTTACAGTAGAGTATAACTTTTACTGAAGTGTTTAACACTTTAACATAGAGGGGCGTTGAACTTGGGTATTCAGGGTTACAAGTCTAGTTCTAAGGGGCTTTGCCACATGAAAATGCGCTTTCCTCGACTCTTATTATGGATTCCTCTTTAATAGTGCAATTATAACCAAGTAATTCTGACTCAATGTCGTTTCCAATACAAATTTTTTTAGAAAAAGTACCCAAGGTTCGTTCTCTAGCTAAAATGCATTCGAAAGAAGTTTAACCTTGGAAAGATCGATCAACAAATTGAATGAATGAATAATTTATAGAATGGATATGTGATGCTTAAGCCTATTAACATACATTGAACTCTATATCTATCGTTGATTATATTAGAAACCAAACAAAAATAAATTGTTACACTTACAACCATTGTCTAAAAATGAATACTACTAGTGCTAGAAAAAAAAAAGTATTTTACTACTACAAATCTTTCAGATGTAGCTTGATTGTAATTAGCATATCTTGATCGCTAGCGAGATTAGATGACTGAGTTGTCATGTTACCCGACACTTCACTTTGTATGCTCGGTTGTTCGACAATCGGACATGACATGACACTTGCCGGGAAAAGGCTAAATCTTGATCTTGTGCTGTGTCTGACTCTTGCAACTGTGTTAAGAGTAACATAGATGAGATGCGACCAACTTGTTGATACTTCGGCAAGTATTAACCTATTTGGGAGTTCTCTGTATTGGCCATTGTCTACAGTTAGCAATCCTACCTCGAAAAGGCCAATTCTCTTGTGTTTATGGTATTATTTTCCTATGGGTTTACTAAGCCACGACATATCAGCTTAATAGATTCACTTTTGGACCCAACTTAAGACTGTGTGATGCCATCTAGTTGAACCCTGATTAGATATGAATAGCTTTTAGTTTCAGTTCAATTGAGGATCTGTTACAAATTTAAATGAGAGGAGGCTGGTTTACAAGCCTATTTAGCTATCCCACCTACTACTAATCATTTTCGTGACGGAACCTTACGACTGCTGATGTTATGAAGTGAGAGATGATTGAACATAATTTATGATTTCTTTAGTTCAGATGCGTGGGGGAGTGTTAAGAGATTAAACTATTAAAGCCTGTAAGCAAGCAATCCGTATCATAATTTGGAGCTTTGTTTGTGAAATGCCACTTTATGAGCCAACAGGTTATCACAACATTTTCAACTTGATGTGAGAGTGGAAACTCATGAAACTGCTTTGGTTATCACAACATTTTCCACTTGATAGGAGTGTTCAGAATCACGGAACTGCTTTGGTTAAGATGTAGGTACCATTCTACTACATACCGTATGTCAATAGACTTTAACTATGTAAGTTATGCTCACTCAGTGGATATGTGATGTTTTTTTGTTATAATTATACTTGGTACGCATTTTAGTAAGGATTTCTAAGGAAATTGGATTGTCTGGTTTTAGATGTAGTCATGCACGAAATAGATTCGCACTTTCATGGTGTGAGAAGCAAGTGATATTATTTTTGAGTTCTGTACGAGGCATATCTTAAAAATAATAATTTGTGTTTTAAATTATCTTTATAATAAAGGGCATTTATTTAAAAAAAACTCCATGAATCCAATTGCTGGTGGAGAGGCAAAAACCCTTAAGTGGCATATTATCAAGGTATTCGTCTAGTATTCATACTTTATTGTCTTATATATTTACCTACTTGTGTCCCAAAGATTGTTATATCAAATACATCATCCGTGTTAGTGAATTCCTTACGTATTCTTTTTTTATGTGTCTTATTGAACTCTTTATGTTGATATTTTAGGAAATTAACCTACTATTAAAGTGAATATTTGATTTGTACAATGTCCATATTCTTTGTTCTAATACCAAATTGTAAAGAATTAATAGAGGGGGGTTGATATGTATGTTTATGTCTGATTATGAGTTTCTATTTTAGTGCCCTAAGCAGCCTCCAGGCACCATTCTATGCGGATATTATGTTTGCCGATACATGTTGGAGATCATTCGAGGAAGATACATAGCTATTATTCAGGATGTATGTTTTTATCTCAGAATTCATATACATTTAAATTTTTTACTTTTACTCTATATATCGTACATATATATTATGATTATTGCTTAATTTCGTTGTTACATATTAGTTTATGATTGGATCCCCAAAGACATATTCGGCTGAACAAATTGACGAGGTGCGTCAAATTTGGGCTAATTATGGACTCCAATTCACGCAGGGGTAAGTATTATTGAAGTTCAGGTTAGCCAAGATGAAATTATATCTAACTTTATGCTTATAGCACCAATTCTATTCATAATTCATGTTTTAGTGATTAAATTTGACTTATGGTGGATTAATAATTGTGTGTTTATATCTGTTGACTTGTAGTCTTGTGATGTTTATTTAGTACTTTCAAGTGGAACTTATAAAAACTATATGGCTAGTTAATAACAAGCTTTTATTCTTGGTTTTACGCCATTCTCCAGCATATCCGCAATGTGTACAGGAAGTCATCAGGCACTTGGAGTGGATTGACTTTTCTAGCATTCACTGATTTGCAAAGACCATGCAATTACAAGTTGCTATTATGATGTATTTTGGTTTGTTTCTGCAAGAATATGTATATTTTGTTTGTAAATATTGATGTTCTTGCATTTTTCATGTGTGAAGTTTCTTTTATAGAATTCCTACTCTTTGTAATATATTGAAGTTTAGGGAACCGCTTATATTGTTTGTAGTATATTGAAGTTCATGGAATCGATGTTTCTTTAGTAGCTTTACTTGTCTGCAATGTTGGTGAAGATAATTGAAAGCAAAACATGCAACGAAGTTGCCTTGTTGAGCTGTTTTCTCATATGTAGACCATCCATAATTTTTGATACATATTCTTTCTTTACAAAGATGACGTTTTTTTACAAGAAAGTGAGCTTTAGAAGTGCAACAAAAATTACGCTATTATGAAGAAAATGTGCTTTTTCATACCAATAACAAAGATCACGGTTTAAAGTGTGCTTTGGAGAATTAAAACAATGACGCTTCTACACCTCAACCATCCTCTGGAAGAATTCCAACAATGACGCTTCTACAACTAAACTGTCCTATGGAAAAGATACAACAATGACGCTTGTACAGCTGAACCGTCCTCTGTAAGATTTACAACAATGACGCTTTTATTGTCCAACCGTCCTCTGCAATAATAACAACAATGACGGTTTGACTTATTTTAAACTGTGATTGATTATCAACAATCACGGTGACCTATATGACGGTTGCACTCTTATTTTAGGACGGTTTTCAACCGTAATCTTTTGTATGTTTTGTAGTAGTGACCTTTCGGTTTCCCTACCAACCAAGTCTAAGCCCGCTTTCGCGACGAATAAACTAAGGTCTCTAGACGGAATTACCCAAACCCCGAGTTTCCCCATATTGGTCCGGGTGAGTTAAATCAACCTAGGTGATCAAGCTAAGTCAAACATAACACAACAATCCCATCAAGACAATATCACCCTCAAATGCAATAATCTCACAAAGATGAAATCTTTATCTATAATTCCTCCTCCCCTAGCCCCCTAACTAAAATCTACTCACTACCCGTGAAGGAGACAAGAAAAGCAATAACAATAGAGAAAATAACAAAAACATGCATAATAATTAAATCTAGGGATTAGAGAGTGGAAGAGAAATATACCAACTATGAAGATCTAGAATAAATAAGAAGATTGCATAAATAAAGGTTGAATCTTGATGAGGAGAATAAAGAGATTTGTCACTAATCCCTTGATAAACCTCAAGAATCTTCAAATAAAACTCAAATCTTCAATAAATATGATGACTTGATGATGAATGTTTGAATAGAAATTATCAAACACTAATAAGATCTAGTAATTTTTTAGAGATTTTTACTATGTAAGCTTACTATAAACTATTATCACTACTAGAGATTTTCTACCCTACTCCTAAGAGGCACACTTAAGGCTCAAGGAAGGCACTAAACCCTAGAAGGGGTATATATAGAGTTGCTTAATGGATTGCACAAACTTCAAGGCCCAAATCCGATTCCTCTTCATTTAGCTAGACCATCACCCTTTGCATCTTCATGGGATGAAATTTTGCCCCGCGGCTTGACATAATAATCCCACCGGATGAAATTTCACCCGGTGAGATTTTCTTCATTTTTGACGTTTCCGGCCCGGTTTCACCATCGGGCGAAATTTCGCCCGGTGGGCGAAATTTCGCCCGGTCAAGTTGCCCGGTCATGTCGCCGTGAAAATTTTCGGGGATGAAAAGAAATGTCGTCAGGCGAAACTTCGCCCGGTGATGACTCACCGGGCGAAACTTCATCCGGTGGTCCATTGACTCTTTTCCGGTCTTTTTCTTCGTCGATCAATTGGATTACTTGAACTTTCAGTTGTGTGCTTTGCTCTTGGACCGTATCTCTCTCTTGCTCGTAGAAGCTCAAACACGTTTTCGGTCGAAAATCCTATCAAAATAGACAGAAAACTATCAAAAACACGTAAAATGCAAATGAGCGACACTAATGCGAGAATTACGCAAAATATGGCGATAATCGCACTCAAGTCTCGCAAAACGGAGGAAAAACGGGTCTAAATGGGAGGAAAAATGGTCCAAATTTGGCACACAACACATTAACCAAATGACAATATGTCATACATATATCAATTATCGAAATAACTCCTACTAAACCAAACACCTCTAAAAGTACTAAGACCACTCGTCCATGCGTCTTATACCGATCATAACCAATGTGATCTTTATGTAGAGGAGGTTTTGGGACATACAACATTTGTATCGGTTATTTACAAGCATATGATCAATCTACCTTCTCTCAATTAAGGCAAACTGTTAGTTTCATAAGCAAAAATTGCTTCATGAACTTTAAAGTTGAGTGTTGCTTGATTCGTAATCAAACGTCTACTTGCTTCAAAAGTAATAGAACACCAACTTTAGTTATAATACTGGTCACAAAGTTGTCCTTAGGAACCGTTCCAACACACACCTTTTCATCCAAAACAAAATATACTGAGATTATAATCTCATGTAATCTTTGTCCATTTGGAAATATGAATCGTTGTAACTTGTTTACAAAATTCGCTTATCACATCATGCGCATCTCTTAAATAATTCCCCTTTTTGCTTCTCAAGCGCAAAGGAACAATTCTTCGACAACATTCTAGTGATACTCACCAAATTAGTATCTACTCGTCACATGAACACATAATAAATACATTTCTTGCAAAGTCTCATAAACTAAAACAATCAAATGTCGTTTAGTTAGAGAAGTATGTCACTTACATACCAAATCATAACGATAAATACACTCCCACTAACCTCTTGTACACACTGTCTTTCTTCATTTCAATGGAAAACAAACATATTTGAATTACCACATTGAAAACGAAGATACTTGCTCCATGCTCCAATCAAATTGGAATACTCACATTTGCCTAACAATTTTAATAATATGAAATTCATACAATGTGTCGCACTAATACGTATTGTTTTTTATTCACCTAAGAATTCGAATATGGAGATGGAATGACAATGAGAGGATCTCGCCTACGCAATGAGGTCCCAAAACGTTCTGCCATGAAACTTGTTACATTTACTTGACCGGGCAGCTTCCAATCGAACTGAGCAACGAGATTGGCTAACACAAGTTCTGCTGCAACACTACCAAAAGCATTCCTTGGACACCCTCGTCTGCCCGCTCCAAATGGAATGTAATCAAAATCGTTCCCTGAATAGTTTAGGAATCTCTCCGGTCGAAACTCCTCTACGTTCTCCCAATAGGTCGGGTGTCGTTGAATGGCCCACGCGTTGATGATGACTTGAGTTCATGCTGCAATATCATGGTTTTGGACTTTGACATCTTAAGAAGCTTCTCTAAATAGGAGAAACGGAAGTGGAGGGTGTAGTCTTAGAGCCTCCTTGACCACGGCCTTCAAGTAGATCATATCCTTCAAGTCATTCTCGTTGATTATGGTTTTTTCTCCGAGAAATCCCCTTACTTCTTCTTGTAGCCTTCTCATTACTAGAGGGTGTATGAGCAGCTCCGACATTGTCCATTCTATTAGTGTTGCAGTCGTCTCTATTCCCGCTGAAAGCATATCCTGCATAACGAAAAAAAATCATATTAATACTCTTTGCATCCCACTTTTATTGTCCTTATTTTTCTTTTAGTAAAACTACTCCTTATAAAAAATTATTGAAACTCCGTATGAATTCTTGGTTGGGGCTGAGTTAACTATAGCGCAAAGTTATATCTTTTTGGTTAATAAAATTCAAAAAAATAATCGATCTCAAAACGAAGGGAGCGAGCCTATAATTTGAAAAAACTAATTGATTGGTTCGAAAATCTAATTATTGGGATTCACTCACGACTTCAAGGTTTTGCTCAAAGCAGTATTTTAACATGATATTAGTTAAGTGCAACATCATGTTCTCTAAGCAAGGTTGAGATGATACTTTTTTCCCGGTTTAAAGAGAACCAACAATAGGGCGGTTTTGATGTTGATGAGTAGAGCTGACAACTTGGATCGGGCCCAGTTGGACGGCACGGTCGCCATCTTTGTACTTAACACGCTCGAGATACAAGGGCCCGACCCGAGTGAACAATACAGCCCAAAGGGTTGTAGGCATGCCACGACACAAAAAAGCACAACGCGCCATGGTAAAAGAAATTTTTTGGGCGACAGCGAAGATATGACGAACAAGCCAACCATATGCCTGGCACGACGGCCCGACATCCGTGCTTGGGTCATGCCGCCTAGAACGCTAGGCACGATGAGATTACACGAGGTCCAGCATGGTCCGTCGTCATATTGTCACCTCTATTGACGAGATTCAAAATCAGGTCATGTGTACGACAATTTTATACATTTACAACTAAGCTAGTGGACATCTTATATAATACAGAGTACTCGTATAGATCGACTGAAGAGTAGTTAATTTACCACGAGAAGTGCATAGACAGTGTAGATATATATCAATAGATGAATCATTCCTCTGACTTTCAAGCAGAATGTCTACAAAGTCCTGCATCGTCGTTTCATATAGATCTCCTTTCTTGTGCACATCATTATCAAATCTATCCATATGTTCGTCGACTCTCCTCTGAATGAACGAGTTCAACGGTCCGGCCGCTTTTCTAGCCTTCTTCATCACACCACTGACTTCATCAATCAAACTCAACCAAGGTATGAACATTCCTATAGTAAGTGACCCAAGTACCTCAATAAACTCACTGAAAAGCACTCCAACATTCTCTTCTTCGTACTTATTTCCGAACGTCACCCTGAACATTACATCGCTTGCCATCTTTGTGATGTTGTCCGACAAATTTAGTACCGCATTGGGTAGTGTCGATTTCTTGACGGTTTCAACCATGAGCTCGACTTCTTCTTCCCTTATTTTTTCGAAGGAACAGACTTTTTTGTTGCTTAGCATATGCAACACACAAATACTCTTGATCTTCCTCCAATACTCCCCGTACTTGCTGAAAGCTATGTCCTTACCGTCATAGACGACAAAGGACGAGATCTTAGAGTAAAGTCGGTTGGCAAATATAATGTCATGGGTTTTCATGATCTCCTCGGCTCCATCAGGAGACGACACGACCAGAGTCAGCTTGCTCCCAATGCAAGGTGAAGCAACATAAGGTCTCCATATCGCTTTGAAATGGAGTGTAATGACCGGTGTGGGAATGTGCCGAGTTGGTGCAGGTTGCCTATGATGGGCAGCTTGCTCGGCGAGGGTAATACTGTCTTTTTTGTGGTGTTGGAGCATAATAGCCATTTGTAAAGTATGATTATGAAGCTTAAGGAACAAACAAGAAGGGCTAATGGATAATAATGAACATGAAGGTTATTTTCTAGGAATTGTTGTACTATACTACTAGTATAAGTGGTGTTCATTATTGTCAAGCTTGCTTCTTTGTTTTAACATGACTTATGTACTTATAAGCCATGAATGGCTGGGTTCTGAGAAGTAGTACAACAAACGACCGAGACAGAAAAAGTAATACTACTGCAACTAACATATAAATAATTAATGATATTAGAGTATCAATTAAAAGATGAAGTTTGTCGAACATAAAAGTGGGACAGAGATGTCAACCGCATCTACTCAGGGGGTCTAGCTCATCAACATTATTCCCCAACAATGCATTTGTAAATTGTTTGTATTTATTATATACGGTAACTCATAACAAGTTGGTGGCGGTTATATACAAATCAAAAATCAAGACTGATTCAAATCAAAGTGATTTAGCTTGATACATTTGACCTAATATATACAGAGTAACAAATTAATTAAATCTAATAATGGTCAACAATTAACTTATTTGGAAAAATATTGAACCAATATGATACATTAATAATTATATCCGATAGTGACTGGTCTAAACCCGATCTGACCCGAAATGATATGACCCAAATAACCTGACTCGACCCAAAAGAGTATGCCGACCCGATATAACCGAACCCAATTTAATTCACCCATACTCGACCCAAATTACCGGATTGCCACCTCTAGTATTGAGTACCTGCGTTACTTGAAAGGGCAAGATTCGGTTATTGGGGGACATGAAAAGATAAGATTGAAATAATAGAGACGACCGAATTTTAATATAAAGGGATCGTTTTTTATGTGATTTTTTTTACAAGTACTAAGCACATTCGTAGACTGAATTTCATATTAGGGCACGCCTATCATAGTGTTCCTTCCCTTTCTTTAATATATATATATATATATATATATATATATATATATATATATATAGGAATTGCATCTCGTGAGTCTCTCCATCTTAAATGAGTCCGTCCCGCGAATCACAGCCACATGATCAAATCACATGAATGGCTGAGATTCAGCGTCATCTTCATCGTATATAATCTTACTGTTACAGTAAGATAACACTATTACAGTAACACAACTATCTTACTGTGACACTATCACAGTAATAAGGAATTACAATAATAATGTCACAGTAATAATGTTACAGTAACAGAACACTATTACAGTAACACAAATATCTTACTGTGACACTGTCACACTATTACAGTAACACCCGGATGGCGCCGTCGCTGGTTCGTCCTGAAACAAGGCAAACTGTTCTGGTTCAAGGAGAGCGTGATCACACGTGCGTCTAAACTGCGCGGTGTCATCCCGGTTCACGATTGCCTGACCATTAAAGGAGCCGAGGATGTGTTGAACCGGGAATTCGCGTTTGAGCTGTCTTTTAGGGATGATACGTTGTACTTCATTGCTGATTGTGATAGAGATAAAGAGGATTGGATTAATTCGATTGGGAGATCGATTGTGAAATTCTCAGGCTCTGTTACTGATTGCGAGATCGTTGATTATGATTGTGATTGTAATTGATTTGATTCGATTCGTTGCGATTTTATCGTAATCAGTCAAGATTGGGGAAATTATTACTGCAACTGATTGAATTGATTGAGGTGGTTGATTTTGATTTTGATTGTGATTGTAATTGATTTGATTAGGGTTTGTGTGACATATTTGGGGAAAACTCAATTACCAGCGTAATAATGAAACAATGGCCCTATATTACACAAACCCTAATATATTTGTTTGATATAAGCCGTTGATCTCATTAGATCTAATGGCCCTAAATTACGGGACGGACTCATTTAATGAGGACGACTCACCGGATCCTCACTCTAGGAATTGCATCTCATGAGTTTCTCTATCTTAAATGAGTCCGTCCCGCGAATCACAGCCACATGATCAAATCACATGAATGGCTGAGATTCAGCGTCATCTTCATCGTATATAATCTTACTGTTACAGTAACAGAACACTATTACAGTAACACAACTATCTTACTGTGACACTATCACAGTAATAAGGAATTACAATAATAATGTCACAGTAATAATGTTACAGTAACAGAACACTATTACAGTAATACAAATATCTTACTGTGACACTGTCACACTATTACAGTAACACAAGTATAATTATATAATACTGATACAGTAATCATATTACTGTAACATCATGGATTCAGCATAGTGATGGGCAGCAGATACTTTCCCTTTCACTACCTCGCCGATTATCAGAATGCCTGACGAATGAGAGGTATAGACTTCTAAAAACCAGAAACTGAATGAGACATTACTGAATATTCATTTGATATTATTTGATATTACTGCAAAGAAATAGACATATTATTGCAAAGAAATAGTGAGGGAAAGGGCGAAAGGGAGGGGAGTAATATTGAAGATATGAGTAGGATATCGATGAGCTACTAGTAACTAGTAACTAGTTGAGTAAACGATCAAAATAATTAGAGGCAGACATGATCAGACTTTGGAGGTCGGAAGCTAAGATTCGATCAACAATCAACACCTTGGATTGGCGGTTGAAAAGAAAAGGAAAAGGGAGGGAGAAGGAGAGGGAGGCGTAACCGTAGAAGCGGCGAGGATGTTGCGGCGAGAGAGGGCGGAGGCAAGGCGGCGACAGCGGTGGTAGGTGTGGAGCCAAGTGTAGGTAAGGCGGCCGTGGATGAGGGAGGCGCGGGTGAGGTGGACGGTGGCGGCTCGTTCGAGGAAGTGAAGCGGTGTGAGAGCCGTGTAGTTGGCTGGGTTCCTGGGTAGATCATCTATGTCTTCCATTCTCTTCTCTAAGTTCATGAAATATAGGGAGAGGGATGCATGACATCTTGCTTTGTGTGTTTTTTAACGAGAGCCGTTGATCTCATTAGATCTAATGGCCCTAAATTACGGGACGGACTCATTTAATGAGGAAGACTCACCGGATCCTCACTCTATATATATATATATATATATATATATATATATATATATATATATATATATATATATATATATATATATATATATATATGTAAATCAGATGAGAGAGATTCAAATTTGTAAATTACTCTGTTATTATTATGTACTATCTTTGGTCATTATTTTTCGCTTCATTTGATGAATATTTGTGAGGTATATTATAATGAAATTGAACAAAATAGAGTGAACGCTTACATTATTATGAGGTCGATTTCGGGTGGGGTGCACCTCTATGGATCTCCTTCACTGCATTACCAACCAGAAACACCATAATTTTGCTCAATACTAAATGTGGACACGGGATTGAAGCTTGGGTCACCGTGCCCGAACAAGATGTTGTCATGCTTGAAGATGGAGATGAAGATGATGATGCTTCACTCGCGTGGTCGCGCAAGATCCGAGCAATGTTGTAAGGTTTCATGTTGGAAATATTATTGACTTCTAATAAAATAATACTCGTGTGAAATATATCTCTCGCTAAACTTGTACTATGAATATAATTATATACTCCGTACTAGATTAAATCCGTGCGCTGCACGAGTTAGTTGAATTAATTACATTGATTATGTACCTTCGTTAAATAAGAAACTTAATCAAACTATGTCATTACAATAAATAAGATGATCACATGATATTACTAATCAAACTTAATTTCAGCTAAGTCTATAGTCTCAAGAGTTCATTTTAAAACTCAAACGAACACATGAATTGTTCTTATTTATAATATAAAATTTCATCACTTTATTTTAATTTTTTTGATCTGGGATAATTTTTGGTTTGTAGTCTTTATAATATAGAATTTCATCACCTCATCCTAATTTGTAGAAATAGTTGTCCGATTTCTTCTTTCCGCTACACCATTCTGGTCCGAAGAACCAGGCATGGTGTATTGGGCAACAATCCCATGCTCTTGAAGAAATTTAGCAAATGGACCATGTGCTTGTCCGTTCTCTGTGTATCTACCATAGTACTCACCACCTCGATCTGATCTTACGATTTTAATGCGCTTATCACATTGGTTCTCTACTTCAACCTTAAACAATTTAAAGGCATCTAAAGCTTAGTCTTTAATTTGGAACGAAATAAGTAGAGATTCATATATCGCGAATAATCGTCAATGAAGGTGATAAAGTATTTTGGATCATTAGCATTCATATCCGGACAACAAATATCCGTGTGTATGATTTCTAATAACTCAGAACTCCTCTTAGCACCATTTTTATGAGTATTAGTTTGCTTTCCTTTAATGCAACTAATACAATTCTCAAAATCGGTGAAGTCTAAGGTACTAAGTACCCCTTCTTTCACCGATCTCTTAACCCTCTGAATGGAGATGTGTCCCAATCTCCGGTGCCACAACATAGAAGAATTCTCATCCATAATACATCTTTTTAAATCAGTATTGATATGCATAGTACTTTCAGTGGTATCATTTTGCAAACTGAGATGATATAAATTTTCAGACAAAATACCGCAACCAATTATTTCAGAATGCTTAAAAATATTAAAACCGGAGTCCGAAAATTTAAAAAAAAGTCCAACGGTTACAAGTCGGGAAATAGAAATCAAATTTCTAGCAAATTTAGGAACATAAAATGTCTCTTGCAAAACCAAATTAAAACCACTACTAAGAATTAAAGTGCATGTCCCGATGGCTTCCACATGTGATCCTATCCGATTTCCTGAATAGATGGAGGCTTCACTGCCCACCGGTTTCCTTAGGTTTGTCATACCCTGCAAGGTATTCGAAACATGGATTGTAGTGCCAATCCACCATGTATTATGATTCAAAACCATATTAGCTAGATTCATAACATACATGTGCTAGAAAATTACCTTTCTTTTTCAGTCAAGTTTTGAATTTAGGGCAATTTTTCTTCATGTGTCTCTTCTTTTTACAGAAGAAACACGAAGATTCCTTCTTTATGACTGACTGAGCTGGAACCTTCCCCTTTTCTTTATCTTTAGTGCGATCATCACCCTTCTTTTTAGAAGTGGTAAAGTTCACCTTTTCACCTTCTTCCAGTAGCAATCTACCCTCCTCCTGAACACACATGGTCATAAGCTCATTAATAGACCATTTATCCTTATGTGTGTTGTAGGATATCTGAAATGGGACATATTGTGAAGGAAGAATGCATAAAATGAAGTACACCAGAAAGGAGTCGGACATAGTAACCTCCAAGCCTTTAAGTTGAGCCGCAATGTCCCTCATGCGCATGATATATTCACGCACGCCTTTAGTTTGAGTGAGCTTTAGGGATGAAAATTGCATAATTAAGGTACTGGCAAGAGATTTATCTGAAGTCACATACTGCTCATCGATGGCCTTAATTAGGTCTTTAACCTTATCATACTTATCAACTAAACCACGAATACTAGCACATAACCTGGTCTATTTATGAACATAATGGAGAGACGGTTAGATCTCTCCCACTTTTCATAAAGATCTACCTCATCAGGTTCACTAGCATCCGTTATACTAGGTGGTTCGTCTTTCCTTATAGCATAATCAATATCCATCCATCCTAACTGTAGTAGTACCCTCTCTTTCCAGACTTCAAGAATGTCAAATTTGACATCAGAAGAACTACCAGACAAAATAACTGCAAATAAATAACATGCTTATTAATAATTTGAGACATAATTATAATCATGATTTACCAATGTAAAATCATGCTAATATGAATTTAGTGACATAAAACTTGCCTGTGGGCTAAAGTCCTACTCAAAATAGACTCATAATAATTTTAATTATATTAATTAACTCAATGAGGAGACTGTCAAATTTTTATTCCTTAACTCCTGTGGGTAGATCAAGAAATATAGTTTAATATTCATCCTAATTAATCATACAAATATAACAAAATTTCTTGTGGGTATATTTTATTATATTACATACGATTGATTACAATTAATGTTTAGTTACTATATGTGATTCCAAAACGAAATTTCAAACAATTAGAAATGTTGTGGCTACTCCCTAACCAATAAATTTACGAATCACTCAACATTACTTTATTAATATATATATTTAACTTAAGTATATATAGACAACTCAAAACCGACATAATAATAGTACTGAATTTATTATGTGAACCTTAATATTCATATGACCCAAAACGTAACTTATTATTTTAACTCAACAAAATATCCGAATGTCATACGAAATAATATACATGTGATAAATTACTCTGGAAATCACCAAAAGGACTAAAACATCCAATATCACATGAGTATAAAGAGTATACTCAACATTAAAATAAAATATAAAAAAATAAAAAATAAAAACTGTGATACAGGGTGTAAGTCAGCGTGAAGATTCAACAAGAAAAGATCACAAAAACATGCAGTGGTGCATAATAGTATAAACAAATAATATTAGAATATTAGAATTAGGTGAACTCCAGTGATCACAATACAAGGATGAAACAAAAAAGGATCATATGAAGTATAGTGAGTCACGACATAATCCAAAACAGAAGTGTAGTCAACATGCCGCCGTTACGCTTAGAGAATAAAAAGACAAATATTCATCCCTAACCTCTCCATACAATGAAACAGGCCCAAAAATAAGAAACAATATTCTCGATTACAGACGCCCATTAATCAGCCGAGACTCACAATTATGAATGACGGAAACTCAATAAATTAAGATAAATCAGATACGAAACTGACAAGCAAGACAGAGATATAAACTGAAGCTCTGATACCAAATATAAGTTCATTATATGAATTTATCATGTTCTTAATTAATAAATGAACATAACGATAAACTCAAAAGCGGAAGTAAATAATAAGATCTAGAAAATACCTCCAGCCATTGCTTATCGAATTCCTGAAAAGCTTTATCTACAACCCGAAAATACCGTCCCCGAATACCGTCGACCGTCCTAACTATATTGTCCGTTCTAAACTTTTTCCTCTCAGAGGTAGATGGTGTATAGATGAATAGAGAAGATATTTTAGTGACTCTGAATGGTGTTGTATTTATACTAATCTTTCCATCAAAGATAAAGTTACAACTAGATAAAAGTTTCTGTATAGTGGTTAATGGAATATATGATTATAAGAGATAAGAGAATATAGGATTATAAGAGATAAGAGATAGATATTCAGTAGAGTTTGTATGTTGATCACCAAATGGACCACAATTCAGTAACTCTAAACTGATTAAACTCCTTAATCAGTTATTAAGTCTATCATAAATTCTAACACGTAATTCGCTAAACTCGTCAGTCTAGGGTGCAGGTGCGTAACTCGTCAGTCTAGGGTGTGTAAACTCGCCAGTCTAGGGTGCAGCTGCGTAACTCGTCAATCTAGGGTGCGTAAACTCGCCAACTTAGGGTGCGTAAACTCGCCAGTAATTTGGAACGGACCAAGAAATTTATGGTTTAAGGGGTAAAAGATTAGATGTACTGAGGTTAAGGAAAGTTTATGAAAATGAGAAAAAATGGAGATGCAGATGAAGATGATTAGATGAAGGAGAAATAAAGAAGAAAATGAGGATGAAGAAGTAATAATAATGAAGAGAGAAGAAGAAAAAAAAGGATGAACTTTTTAAAAGGAAATAACTAAGAAAGTTATTGACTTGGAATAGCAGGTCATTATGGAAGGGGATGATGAAAGTTAAATGAATGAACAGTTAAGATTTTTTTGAGTTAATCATTACTTGAGAGTAATATGAGAAGGTCTCCTATAGTTCGGATTATTCTCATAAATTTTACGAAAAAAAAGGTGAAAATGAATATATACTAGTGTACTAACCCGTGAAAATTCACGGGGTTGAGACGTTTTCATTGTCATTAGAAAACATCGAAAATAATTAATAAGCAGTGTAACATAATTACTTTATTGCATGGTACATTTGTTAAATTAATGAATTTTGAGAAATAGTGTAATACCCAGTAAAATTCACGGCGTTGAAGCGTTTTTTTGCATCAAAAAGGCAAATTACAATTCATATGAAGATGAACAGAAAGACGATATTGGTTAAAAATAACGTAAAAGAAGTGAATTTTGATGCAGACGATTATTACAGTGTGTTCAATATCTAAGTCAAATAACTCACATGAGTAGGTGAATTTCACCTAATTTCGAAAAGTGTATGATAAATAATGTAGAAGATATCGTAAGTATAACGACATAAATGTCGAAGAGTAGGTCTCCTGGGAGACGGTCTCTCATTAACTTTACTGAGAGACTAAGTACAATTGGAAGTAACAGTGTTACCAAACCTAATAGAAGTAGGTACGATTAACATAAAAGAATATACAAATATAAAGAGGGTTTATAAAAACAGGTACAAGACAAAGTTGTCACTTAAGAGTACGAATATGACATAGAGTGGTACTGAAGAGTAGTCTCTCAATAAGTTATTGAGAGACCGTCTCTCCCAAGAATTTGTGAATGTCGAAATGAGTACTTGTAAAATAGTCGTTTCACACAATTCTTACAAAAAAAAGGAAAATGAAAACAAATTATACTCTAGAATTTAGAAAATTTAAATTCATAGTTAACCATGTATTGTATGTCATTAACAATTGGCGTTTGTCATTTATTCATTCAAGTTCAATTCACTACAATCCCATATCACATTAATTATTTTTAGAAAAAATTGATAATTTATACCTCAAATAACATGTATTTTCAAACTTTATACCTCAGATAATTTTTTTTCAAATTTTATACCTACATATACTAATTATTTCATAATCCATACTGTGGACATGACATAGGTCCACCCCGACGCGGCCACGCGCGGGTTTGGGTAGGCGAATGAATCTCCATATGAGAAGGATCGAATTGAAATTTAGGTCTATGTGGAGTCGCCACCGAATTTTATGGTTATTCGGAACCGTTCGAGCCCACTCTATGTCGTAGTGGGCCGTATACAAAATACGGCCCATTTCCGATGTCAGAGTTTATTGGGCTCGTCCCTTTGCATATCGATATAGATGCCGACTTGAGCGGTTAATCGTATATTGAATGACTCTCGTGCGCCAACGGTTTCGGGCATCCGGAAACCGAGGTTCTGAGTAAGGGGTGAGGGTACGTGTTGGGAAGCCCACAAAGGACACCCAACCCCGCCCGCACATTAGCGGCCTCTACTAAGAACTCGAATGACTTTCTAATACGCGTGCTAGTAAAACGGGAAAAATGATATGCAAACAGTATTTTCCCTAAACATGCGAATTGAATTGAAACGGGTTTCTAAGTCAATTTAATGCAACTAAAATTAACGTCAAAGTTGTATTTTAGCATGCGGGTTCATTTAGTACAATAAACGAATAATAATTAAATTGACAAAAGAAATAACAAACGCGTTAGTAAACGATGTAATGATATAACGAATAATAACGGTTTATGTAAATATGAGATGGGATGAAAAGGTGCAAATATGAGATGCATGGTTTGAAAAGATAGTAATACACATGATTGATTAAACACGTGTTGACCTAAATCATAAATTACTACCAAGTTCGCAAAATAGAATAATGTACGACTTGCATTTTAGTCATTATGTGGTCACTCGATCGAGTGGTCAATAGACTCGATCGAGTAGACCTTTAAAAAAGATTTCTGTTTTGCGTTTATGACCGTACTCGGTCGAGTTATTGACTAACTCGGTCGAGTACATGGCCACTCGACCGAGTCACTGTGAGACTCGATCGAGTGGGTGTCATAATTAGCTTTCTGACTCGATTTTAGGGTGTCACTCGATCGAGTGACTAAGGCACTCGGTCGAGTGGCACCTGTACGAACTTGGTTCGTTTGCTATTTAATTGTTGACTTTGAAATTGCTTTTGATTTTTGATAATCGGACATAAATATTGCACAATTTATGTTCGACTTGGTTTTTTATAAATCGCGAATTTTGTCGAACCGAATATAAATATTGTTGAATTTATACCCGATTCTAAAGTTGAATACTCATCATATCCCATATTCGATTATTGAATCGATATGGGATATTTAGAGTGAAAAATAAAAAAGATGGATTAATTTTAGTCGCTTTGAATTAATTATCGTGATATGAATAAATCAAGTTAATTAATTCATATGACTTGATTGTTAGATTCGATATCCAATTATGGAATTGGTATCGAATCTAAAATCGACGCTCTACTTGAGAAAAACTTGATTCCCTCGACTTTTCCGACATCGAAATAAATCCTTAGGGATTGTGATGTCGGATCCGTGTCAACGGGTTTCGACCCTTATTAAAAATTGACTTTAGAAAATTGATGAATGCAAAAGTGATGATGACGATAATAACGAATTATTGTTTAAGTTGACTTATCTCAATAATCAAATAATCGGGGTATCGGAATAAGCGACCGGCAATGCTGTGTGCAGTACACTTGTATATTCGGGTTTCCTTATTCCGATATCCTTCCTATTCGACACAAATTGATAAGTATTTTAATGCTTTGATATTAATAATATTATCGATATTACGACGCGACGAACGAAATAATAATAATAATAATAATAATAATAATAATAATAATAATACGTAATAATAATAATAATAAAAATAACAATAATAATAATAATAATATATAGTAATAATAATAATAATAATAATAATACGTATATAAATAATAATAATAAAGATAATGGTAATAATAATATATAGTAGTAATATATAATAGTAATATACATAATAATAATAATATATAATAATAATATATATAATAATAATAATAATACTAGTGGTACGTAGTAGTAGTAAATAATAATAATAATAATAATAATAATAATAATAATAATAATATAATAATAATAATAAAAGCATAAAAAAACGGAAAAAGAGAAGGAAGGAAAAGAATGGAGGTTTGTCACCCTCAACCTACATGTTTTGTCTCGGATCTGGACTCGTAATCGCGGCTAAGACACGGGAGTCTTCGAGGTATATGGAGGCTAAGTTATGGTGGCTCGGATTGAATCCCTAAAACTAGGTTTTGGGTTTGCTAAAGTCGGTTTGCTAGGGTTTTTTGTAATTGTGTAAGATGTGTAGATTGCTAGGGTTATCCTAGAGTGTACTAGGTTTTTTTAGGGTTGCAAAAGGATTAGGGTTTGTCCTAGAGTGTACTAGGGTTTTGTAATTGTGTAAGATTAGGGTTGTAGGGGTGTAAGAGATGTTGTTGATGTATTGTAAGGTGTTGCATGGGGTGTATATATAGGAAAAATTAGGGCATCGATTTAGGGCTACTCGACCGAGTAGAAGGCCAACTCGGTCGAGTGGCCTGTGAAACCAGCCGCCGGGCTTGAAGCAAGCCCACTCGATCGAGTGGGTGGGTCACTCGATCGAGTGGCCCAGTCGGGTTGCACGGGTCCATTGTTTTGGACCTTGACTTTGATTGCTTGATGGGTTTTGTGTTTGACTTGGACTTTTGATGGTTGTATGGTTGTTTTGTGTGTCTCGGAAACGACTTTGACCGGGGTTGACCAATCGTGAAAAGTCGGTCTTAATTCCGGTGTCCGTTTTGGCCCAAATTAGTCTTGTTTGACTCGGAATAATTCACTGGGCCTGGATTTGAGGTTAATTTTGTGAAATTTGTACTCCGTAAGTGTGTTAGCCAGCGATTAATGGATTTGAGCCCGTATCCGAGCGCATAGAAACATGTTAGCGTCCGATCATCATCGGGTGATTTTTGGAAACTGCCATAGACACCTGGCCGTCAAAATGTGGGTGTCTACAGAGCCCCCACTCTGACTGAGGCTTGGACAAGGCGAAAGTCAGAGTAGCTACCAAGCCTGTTAAGACCTGGTAGACTTCCGGTCGGGTCGTTTATAGTCCATTAGACTCGCGTGAAGGGCTCGCCAGCCACAAGACAGAAATCATACCTGAGCTTGATGATTGTACTCCGTGGGGAATTTGGGCTTGTCGCGTAAGTCCTGGGTGTGCCTGTGTGTTGGCCCATCCCGTGATATCCCGGAAAATGCCGCCGGGGAGATTTGATGACTTGCATGTCCCTGTTTGAGTCGTACCTGTATAAGTTACATAAGAATGCATGCAACACGTAGGTAGTAAAATGACTCGTGCTGGGGAAAATGACTTTTTGAAGGCCTGAAAGTTTGAATTTTTTTGAAATCCTGAAAGCAATGACGAGCTAGGTTTTCAAAATGGAAAGGGGTAGAAAAGAAATTCGCAGTTTAAATAGACTGAAATCTGACCTTGTCGAAAAAGATCTTTTTTCAAATGGCTAAATTTTGCAAATTTCAAAGTGGAATTTGAAGAGAGGGACCTACCGACAGACTCGACTCTGGACACGACAGGACGAGTTGACTGACACGGACTGGACTCTCTAAGGGTTGGACCGCGACTTGGTAGGGGTGTGGGCCGCCTAACAAGACTCTTAAGTTGCGTCATCCCGTAGCCTAGGCGAGTGGCAAGATGGTCGTACATCGAAATGGGATAGATATGCTATGGGGGGATTGCAGTAGCCTGTAATGAGACTGTTTTAGTCTGGTGCCCTTCTGGATTTCCTATTTTAGGATATATTTCCAAAGTGGGTATTGCCTCGAGTCCTGACAGATTCTTGTCTTCGACTGAGTCGAGTACTAGGACACACTACAGAAAGAAGGCTAGATTTTTTGTGGGATTCATCTGGATTTTGTGAGTGGAAGGAGGTCTTCTGTCTAAGAGAAGACCCCGGGACAACAAAGCTAGCTGTTGAGAACACGATGGTGTCGTGACCGGAATAATGACGCTTTTTGAATGTGTGTCAATGTGGGTGGTTGTGCCTCTGTTGAAAGGCTGCCTACGTATTCACGTGTGGTGAAATCAAACCAAGCCGTAGTTCAGTGTCGGGAGATATATTATGATGCCTAGTCTAATAGGACTTTGTGTGTGTCTAGCCATAGCGATGGTGTAGGCTAGGTGCATTCCCAGTGATGTCTTGATCAAAGGGCTAGAATGGTTAGGATATTGATCCTGTGACTGTGAGCATTCTCTGGGGTAGCCCCCAGAGGTGGTGTGAACTATTTGGGCATATTCTATGCCGACTGCAAGTTGAGTTCCCGTGTTCGGGGTGGATAACTGGGATGGGATTTTAACGAGTTTTGCTCTCGAGGATTTTAACGAGTTTTGCTCTCGGGGATTTTAACGAGTTTTGCTCTCGGGATTGTGTATGATTTGGCGAGTTTTGCTCTCGGGGATTGTGTATGATTTGACGAGTTTTGCTCTCGGGATTGTGTATGATTTGACGAGTTTTGCTCTCGGGATTGTGTATGATTTGACGGGTTTTGCTCTCGGGATTGTGTATGATTTGACGAGTTTTGCTCTCGGGATTGTGTATGATTTGACGAGTTTTGCTCTCGGGATTGTGTATTTGGGAATGTGGTGCTAGGAAGTAAATGGCCTTGATGACTCGAAATCTGGAGCTCGGTTCTGTGGAGCTAAGGCTTCGAGAGCCGGTTTGATAATGAAGGGATCTGGTTTCCATGTCTAGCCCTAGTGGTTAGGGGTATCCTATGGGGCTTGAATCCTCAAAATTCCGGGCTGTCTCTGGCCTGGGTCTCGGGAAGGTCTTGAGGGTTGTAATGTGGGAAGGCTGAGTGTGGTGTTAGCTGACCAGCTTGATTGTCACTCCCCTGTTGGATGGCATGAATAATTTTGAATTTGACCGTACCACGGTCAAAGAACTTTCATCTGAGTTGACCGTTGACTACGGTCATGGGTTTTGATAATTTTGACCGTACCTTGGTCGTGGGGCTTTCACTTGAATTGACCGTTGACCACGGTCATGGGTATTTTGATTTTTTTTTTTTTTTTTTTTTTTATGGCCTGCCTTTTTGTTTTGGTCTTCTTTTTTTTTTTTTTTTTTTCATGGACTTTCGATTTTTTTTTTTTGTCCAGTTTTCTTTTTTGATGGCCTTCCTTTTGCTTTGGGCCCTTTCTCTTTGACTTTTGATTTTTTTGTCCAGTGTTCTTTTGTTTTTTTTTTGCCGGTCAGACTAACACCTAAGGTAGGGATTGGTCAGTCTTATTGGAGGGGTGTTTTATTGTGGGAAATGGGCTTGCCTCCCGTCTTGAACCCAAACTAGGAGATTACCTAGATTTGTCATAGGATTCGATACTGCTCCTGCTACGGGTAGTTATGTGGTTTTCTATACCAGACACGGAATAGGTAAACAGAAAACACGGGATCGGTTTCCTGCAGTCATTATAGATGTGCCTATAATAGTCACGTGCGCGTGCTCACAGTGTATGATGGTGTTCATCATGTTCTCGGAAACACATAAGGAAAGTATATATGAGAAAGAACATTGAAAGCTGATTTTATTGAATTTGAAAAAAAGAGGACAGAATACAACTGACTCTGACTCTGACTTTGACTTTTGACTTTGACTTTGGAATAGAACATCCTAGACTCAAACTCAGGCTCGGACTTAAATCAAATCCGTATTCTTGGGCGCATGAGAGGTAGATTGGATGCTTCGGTCATCGGGCCCTGTGTAGTCCACGAGGGGCTTTGCAAGTGACAGTGTTTCCAAGACGGGAGTCTTCCCGGCATCGAGGAAGTCTTGAATGAGGTGTTTCAGCCTCCAGCATTGTTCTGTATCGTGTCCCTTCCCTCTGTGGAATTTGCAGTAATGCTCGGCGTTCCATGCTTTGGAACGTTTTTCCGCAGGTGGGTCGGCTGTTGGACCTATAGGTAGCACTAGGCCCTTTGGAACTAACCTTTGGAAAGTCACGGTGTAGGACATATCCATGTGGGTAAATGTCCTTTTCTTTGACTGGTTCTTGATTTTTGGAGAGGCGACTTGAGGGTTACCTCTCTCGGCCTTGCCATCTTGAGGGTATCGGGCAGTTTCGTAAGAGTGCTCACCCTTCAAATGGCTCGGTTGAGTGATTGGCTGCTTTACCCGCTCTAGTTGTGTTAGACGGGATCGGGTTCTTACAAGGTCTTCTTCGATGATGGTTACCCTGGAACTTAGGTTATCTAGGGCAGTATTGATTTTCGAGAAGATGTTGTTAATGGAGCAAGATAGCATAAGCATACTCCCCTGGATATCCCCTTTCATGACGGCGTGGGATTTGTTGTGGTTTGGTAGTGTCTCGTTCCTGGGGTCCCTGATCGGAAGAAACGACAGGTGTTAGAACTCGCCTAAGCTCGGCTTTGCGCAAGAGACAGAGTCAAACTAGACATGGCCCGGGTTGACGAGTCGACAAAGACTCCCGGACCGGGGTACTTGAATGTTGACCTAGACGAGGTAACGACCGCAAATTAGACTCGAGCTGCAGAAGGGTGAGTTCGAAAAATGGGGTGACCATGTTTGACTCGGGTCAGACCCTCCTAAGACAAATGTGTAGGGTACGATTCTCGGAGTGACTGTGATTAATCACTCCGTCGGAGAATAGCCCCCGAGTGAGACTTAGGACTTAGATGATGTGGCATCTTAAGTGACTCGAAAGTGGAGTATGTGAGACACGTGTAAGACATGACCCTTAGAGCAACCGTGATTGATCGCTCTGCTAAAGGATAGCCCCTTTAAGTGTGATCGGTAATTTTGTTAAGACTCGAGTGTAGGACGAGTGACCCTTAGACGTAAGGACCGTGAACCTTTTGTTATAGGGCTATGCCTTGTAAGAGGTTGACTCGGAAAAGACACCTAGACGGGTGACTTGTGAAAGGTGGGGCCTTCCTTAGGATTCGACTATGTGGGCCGAGTCCTGCTCGGAAGAAGGTCCACGTGCGATATTTTTAGACTTTGGACTCGATTGTGTAGACGGGCCTTCCTTTGTAGGGGTATGTCCTACGTAGGTGGGCCTTGCCTTAGTCTAATAAGACGGACTGGGATAGGGAAGAAACTCGTGATGTAAGATCGACGGAGTTTCGACGCTACGGACCTTGACAACTTAAGACATGACCCGACACTGCTAAATATGGGAAGTCCTAAGAGAAAGGTTTTGAAAATTTGTTTTTTGAAAAGGGACCGAGAAAACTCGGTGGAGAGGCCCGATTTTTCGATAGAATCGGAAAGTTCATCGGGCCTCGGTGTTGAAAGTTCGAAAGTATTTTCGAGTTTTGAATTGGACAGCATACCGTCTAGAAAACAGGCTATTTTGAGTAAAATCATAAGTCCTAAATTCGGTAAGGATGCGAATTTGAAAAATTGACGGTTTTTTGAAAACGACTCGGAAACCAAGCAGCACGTAGTCACACAAGCATTATAACGACGCCATGTATGCTCTATACTAAGTCTCGGTCGGTCTATAAAGGGTCTATACCAGTGTACATAGTCTAGACGTTGATCGGGACGGACTTCCTAAGTCGAGTTGATCTTAGAACATGCCGCGAAACCCACTCGAATCAACTATGGACACCTTTCAACATATCCATATTGGAGTACATCGACGGTATAGTGGGACGTCGGTCACGAGTACCGGCCCGGGAAAATATGGGTTATGCATGAACCGTAGAACTAAAACGCGTATTGTATTTGTCAAACGATTTCTATTCGAGTCTCACCCTGAGGATGCCGATGGTAAGTCACGCATCAGTTAGTCCCCAGCGGAGTCGCCAAATTGTGGACATGACATAGGTCCACCCCGACGCGGCCACGCGCGGGTTTGGGTAGGCGAATGAATCTCCATATGAGAAGGATCGAATTGAAATTTAGGTCTATGTGGAGTCGCCACCGAATTTTATGGTTATTCGAAACCGTTCGAGCCCACTCTATGTCGTAGTGGGCCGTATACAAAATACGGCCCATTTCCGATGTCAGAGTTTATTGGGCTCGTCCCTTTGCATATCGATATAGATGCCGACTTGAGCGGTTAATCGTATATTGAATGACTCTCGTGCGCCAACGGTTTCGGGCATCCGGAAACCGAGGTTCTGAGTAAGGGGTGAGGGTACGTGTTGGGAAGCCCACAAAAGACACCCAACCCCGCCCGCACATTAGCGGCCTCTACTAAGAACTCGAATGACTTTCTAATACGCGTGCTAGTAAAACGGGAAAAATGATATGCAAACAGTATTTTCCCTAAACATGCGAATTGAATTGAAACGGGTTTCTAAGTCAATTTAATGCAACTAAAATTAACGTCAAAGTTGTATTTTAGCATGCGGGTTCATTTAGTACAATAAACGAATAATAATTAAATTGACAAAAGAAATAACAAACGCGTTAGTAAACGATGTAATGATATAACGAATAATAACGGTTTATGTAAATATGAGATGGGATGAAAAGGTGCAAATATGAGATGCATGGTTTGAAAAGATAGTAATACACATGATTGATTAAACACGTGTTGACCTAAATCATAAATTACTACCAAGTTCGCAAAATAGAATAATGTACGACTTGCATTTTAGTCATTATGTGGTCACTCGATCGAGTGGTCAATAGACTCGATCGAGTAGACCTTTAAAAAAGATTTCTGTTTTGCGTTTATGACCGTACTCGGTCGAGTTATTGACTAACTCGGTCGAGTACATGGTCACTCGACCGAGTCACTGTGAGACTCGATCGAGTGGGTGTCATAATTAGCTTTCTGACTCGATTTTAGGGTGTCACTCGATCGAGTGACTAAGGCACTCGGTCGAGTGGCACCTGTACGAACTTGGTTCGTTTGCTATTTAATTGTTGACTTTGAAATTGCTTTTGATTTTTGATAATCGGACATAAATATTGCACAATTTATGTTCGACTTGGTTTTTTATAAATCGCGAATTTTGTCGAACCGAATATAAATATTGTTGAATTTATACCCGATTCTAAAGTTGAATACTCATCATATCCCATATTCGATTATTGAATCGATATGGGATATTTAGAGTGAAAAATAAAAAAGATGGATTAATTTTAGTCGCTTTGAATTAATTATCGTGATATGAATAAATCAAGTTAATTAATTCATATGACTTGATTGTTAGATTCGATATCCAATTATGGAATTGGTATCGAATCTAAAATCGACGCTTTACTTGAGAAAAACTTGATTCCCTCGACTTTTCCGACATCGAAATAAATCCTTAGGGATTGTGATGTCGGATCCGTGTCAACGGGTTTCGACCCTTATTAAAAATTGACTTTAGAAAATTGATGAATGCAAAAGTGATGATGACGATAATAACGAATTATTGTTTAAGTTGACTTATCTCAATAATCAAATAATCGGGGTATCGGAATAAGCGACCGGCAACGATGTGTGCAGTACACTTGTATATTCGGGTTTCCTTATTCCGATATCCTTCCTATTCGACACAAATTGATAAGTATTTTAATGCTTTGATATTAATAATATTATCGATATTACGACGCGACGAACGAAATAATAATAATAATAATAATAATAATAATAAAAATAATAATAGTAATAATAATACGTAATAATAATAATAATAAAAATAACAATAATAATAATAATATATAGTAATAATAATAATAATAATACGTATATAAATAATAATAATAAAGATAATGGTAATAATAATATATAGTAGTAATATATAATAGTAATATACATAATAATAATAATATATAATAATAATATATATAATAATAATAATAATACTAGTGGTACGTAGTAGTAGTAAATAATAATAATAATAATAATAATAATAATAATAATAATAATAATAATAATAATATAATAATAATAAAAGCATAAAAAAACGGAAAAAGAGAAGGAAGGAAAAGAATGGAGGTTTGTCACCCTCAACCTACATGTTCTGTCTCGGATCTGCACTCGTAATTGCGGCTAAGACACGGGAGTCTTCGAGGTATATGGAGGCTAAGTTATGGTGGCTCGGATTGAATCCCTAAAACTAGGTTTTGGGTTTGCTAAAGTCGGTTTGCTAGGGTTTTTTGTAATTGTGTAAGATGTGTAGATTGCTAGGGTTATCCTAGAGTGTACTAGGTTTTTTTAGGGTTGCAAAAGGATTAGGGTTTGTCCTAGAGTGTACTAGGGTTTTGTAATTGTGTAAGATTAGGGTTGTAGGGGTGTAAGAGATGTTGTTGATGTATTGTAAGGTGTTGCATGGGGTGTATATATAGGAAAAATTAGGGCATCGATTTAGGGCTACTCGACCGAGTAGAAGGCCAACTCGGTCGAGTGGCCTGTGAAACCAGCCGCCGGGCTTGAAGCAAGCCCACTCGATCGAGTGGCCCAGTCGGGTTGCACGGGTCCATTGTTTTGGGTCTTGACTTTGATTGCTTGATGGGTTTTGTGTTTGACTTGGACTTTTGATGGTTGTATGGTTGTTTTGTGTGTCTCGGAAACGACTTTGACCGGGGTTGACCAATCGTGAAAAGTCGGTCTTAATTCCGGTGTCCGTTTTGGCCCAAATTAGTCTTGTTTGACTCGGAATAATTCACTGGGCCTGGATTTGAGGTTAATTTTGTGAAATTTGTACTCCGTAAGTGTGTTAGCCAGCGATTAATGGATTTGAGCCCGTATCCGAGCGCATAGAAACATGTTAGCGTCCGATCATCATCGGGTGATTTTTGGAAACTGCCATAGACACCTGGCCGTCAAAATGTGGGTGTCTACACATACCTTAACCCAAATTTCAAAAAAAAATACTGTACTAAGGAAAACCGTTTTATTTGATGGGTTACATTTCAATCTTTTTATTTTGTTCCAATAATACCCTCCATTAATAGTTTGCCAAACATTACATCAATCTTCATCTCCATCGTCATTAATTCCTCCATCATTTTCATCTTCATCCTTTCTCTCACTTTAATCATAATTTTACTCACATCCAAATTTCATCCATCAATCTTCATCTTTTTTTTCTTTTTGAAGAATTTGTTTTTTTTAAATAATCCACAATTGGGGGCAAGTACCAAGTACTTGTGGATGTAACTACCCAAATCTACGGATAAATTTAAATAAACTTTAAATAAAAGTATGAACAATAAATTAGGTTAGTTACTAAAATCAGAAGAAACCCCAAATTAATCTGCTTTTATGTTCTTGGCACTTTTTTTTGGCTTTTTCGACTCCGGGAAGAGAACAAAATACCATGGCAGCCAATATTGCACCAATGAAAGGGCATATCTAATAAACATCTGTGGTTTATTTGTTTAATGTATGCCCATCCAAATACATTAGCAGGATGCATAGAAGGTCCTATGGAACTGGAATCAAGAACCACCAAAGTTACGGTACTCATAGCAAGCCATGTCTTCACCAATGCACCACTAAAAATTTTGAGGATGAAAATCAATCTTCATCTCTAGTGTATCTAATGTTAGTGATTTTGGAAATGATATGCTGAAATCAATATTCACCGTTTATCTTGAGCAATTAAACTGCAGAAATCAATTTAGGGATAAAGTGAATTTGGGTGAATGATTTAGGGTTAGCATGATTTTAGGCGAATTGATTTAGGGTTAGATTTTGGGGAAATTCTTTCTTTCAATTTTTTTTTGGGGGTCAAATTGACCAAGAGAATGCATGGATTAGTTTTGGTAATGTAATTGTTTTAATAAACAAGGTTAAATATGTCAATTCAGCTTATTCCATTACGGTTTTTGATGAAATTTGGATTAAGGTATAAATTATGCGATAAATAGAAAAAGTAGGTATAAGATTTGAAAAAAAATTGTTTGAGGTATAAAGTTTGAAAAATAGTGTTATTTGAGGTATAAAATATCAATTTTCCCTTATTTTTATTAAATAATTTTGTCATATGCAAACTCCCTAAGAAGGAAATTTTAATATTTAAATTACGAAAATAATTAAAAACGTTTTTTTGTATACTTTTGTATGTACCAATATATTTTAGAAAATGGTTACCCGTAATATTTATACATTATTGAGATAAGAATTGATAAAAAAAATGAATAATATTTTTCCTACGGTAAAAATTAATATTTATATATTTTAGAAAATGAATACTCAATATTTATTTATTGGGAAACTAATTAAAAATACGAATGATTCAAGCAAATGACGACTCTCAATATGTATTATGTTTATACGGGATACAATTTTGACAACAAATGATTGAAGTGGTGTAATGGCAAAGGAGTTGAGTTTTAATGTAAAGGTCATATTCCACGTGATCATGATGTTATTCTATAATAGTAAAGTAGTTGTATTAGGGTTTTAGTTGTTTAATTCGGATGTAATTTTGGCCAGGTTAATTGAGTGTGAAAGTGGGACTGCGAAGATCGGATTGCTTGACCCGGATTGTGAAGCCGATTAGATTCCAATGCAAGAATTACCATACAAATGTTGAGTTAATGAGGATTGAGTATTTCAAAATACTCAACAAAGAGCATCATCACGTCATTGTGGAGGGTGCTTCTTTTAATATATAAAGAATCTGATTAACAATAGCATTACATGAAGAGATAAAAAAGAAAAAAAATACGCTTTTAATTAATACTCATTCCGTATCTATATGTTGGTTAACTTTCAATATAATACTCCTCAGTCCTCACATCCCCTATACACTTAAAAATAACCCTCTCCGAAGTTTTCCTTTAAAACTACACTACTCTACATAATGAAACAAAAAAATCATTATATAAATTAAATAAATTTCAATCTATTAATTTTCATTAATCCCAAAAAAATGACAACTTTACTATTACTACTGCAACTACTGCTGCTATAGAAATTCACAACAAAAGGCAACCACAATAACACGACCACGTCTAAATTGAAGGAAGAAACAAATTGAAGCACAATTAAAGAGACAAGGGCAAGAAGCCGACCATACTCAACCAATTAAGAGGGTTTGATCGAGTGAAATGATGCTGCTAACCAAAAAAAAATCCCAAATATCAAAAGCAGATGATCGTAGTGGGACACTGGAAGATGAAAGGATGTGGCAGAAAAGGTGCGTAAGGTTAAACCCGGCTAACCAAGAGAGCAGTCAGAGCGACTAGGGGCAACTGGAGTAAGGTTACCGCCTGGTGAACCTGCATATAAAATGTGTCGCAGGACATTTCTTGAGGCAATGCTGATTAAAATCCAGTTTGCGTGATGATCAATCAACTTGTAAACTAACCAACGCTTGACATTGGTGTCTGAGGACCAACTCTGTTAGTTTTGGTAATCCTTGGTGCTCTTCGTCCCTTTCCACCTTTACTGGAAATGGGTGTTTGAATGGGGCTGTTAACGACCTCTGTGAATCCCGGGCTGGCTGTCCATGCAGTAGACTCTGCATCATTTTCAACCTTATCACTCTTCCGCTTCCTTGGCTGATAATGTATCGAATCACATGCACCCAAAAGTTACATCACTTGTGAAGCAACAAGGACATTACAATAAACAGCATAATCATACCAACATAAAGACCTAGACTACATCGAAAGACCAGCAACCGAATGCCAAGTATCATCGATCAAAAAACTCAAAACTCAAAACCCATATACCAAAATCTGTATACTCTATATGTTAGGAATTACCTATTTCATCTACTTTAAATCTATCAAATTACACCATTTTAAGTCGCAAATCAATTCATCAACTGACGTGATAACAATAAACCCGATCAAACAGCAAGCTTCAAATTCGAAGAAAAACTAACCAATTAATTGACTAATATTCCTAAATATCAAACGCAGTGAATCCAATTACATACATCAACTATAATGAGCTGAAAGAAGCAGATGCAAAAGAAAAATGTAGGCCCGATTAACAAAACAAAATCAAGTATCAAACAAAACTAGCTAAAATCAGATGACTTAGTATAACAAAACGAACTTAAATTGACACATGTAAAGTTGAAATTTTACATCCAAAATTCTTCGCTCTGATCGTGTATAAGCTCGTAAAGAGTTCCATTTGGGATGAACTCATATATAAGAATAGGGACTTCTGTCTCCAAACAACATCCTAGTAACTTGACCACATTACGATGGTTGATCTGAGAAAGAATTACCACTTCGTTGATAAATTGTTCGACCTGGCTTTCATCGACCTTTTAGCCGTCTTAATGGCCACGATCTTTCCATCCATTAACATCCCTTTGTGCACCATGCCCTGCCCTCCTTGGCCGAGTATTCTGTTGTCATTGAAATTGTCGGTAGCTTTCTCCGGTGTCGTCCCGATAACACCCTCTTTAGAAGACATTTGCTGCTCCAGTAATAGGCCGCCGTTTCTCTTGAAGTGCTGGGCTTTTCGCTTGATCGCTCTTTTCCTCTTCATAATTTTATAAAGCCAAAAGAGGCCTAGGATCAACAACAAAGATCCACAGCCAATGAAGAACGCTGAAAATATCATAGCATACGCACCAAAACAATTAAAAAGCGCTCCTAGTTTAGTGAATCACTTGGCTTTGGCTTTTGGTATGTCGTTTAGTAGGAGTTGGGACTTGGGCGGTGTGACGATCATCCTAGAAACATCCTCCAACTACAACGAGAATGACTGCCAAAATTTTCCCTCTAAAATACTCATTCTTTGATTATGGAAACAGATAATTAGGGAAATCAATCGACATTAACTCCAAATCAAAAGCAACATTTATGATAAATCGCAAAAAAAAAAACATATAAGAGAAACACAAATTCCTCACAAGTATTTTATTTTTTTATTTTTTTTACCCAATTTAATTAAAAAATAGGCAATCAATAGATTCCTCCCTCCATTCATATCCAATAGAACCTTCTCTGTTTTGCATATTGATTAAGAAAAACTTAAAATAATATTAAAAGTATAATAATGTGTGACAAATTCGCACTTAATGTATACGCTCAATGAAAAATCATGCAATTGCATTAGATCTATATTAGTTTCCCCGTAATCCTAAGCATCAAAACTGCAATGGTATTATGTTGTAGGGGAAACACACAAGATTAGGAGCATAGATCAAAGAAAACCAATTCAAGGAGTTTTTTTTTTTCAAGTAACTCAAGAAATTCAAGCCAATATTGGCTCTCGAGGCCAGCAGGTTAGAAACCTATGCAGTTGATAGTCGGTTCTAAATTATAATCCTAGGATAAACCAAAAGTATTAATTCCAAATATAGGAGTACATACCAAGAAAATGCCTGAACAGTGAAGGCCTCTTGCAGTAAAAGTATAAAAACTGTCCAGTTGAATTATACGTGAAGCCTTGCTCGCAGTTAGTTTCGCAGTTCTGACATTCTGGCATCACTGTAAAAACAGAAAATTAATTTGTTGATTAAAAATGTGGTATGCAACAACAACAACGTGTGTCGGGGATAATATCCTAATGTTAGCACTTAATATACGTATACAATGAAGATTACGTCGAGAGTTCTACCAATTGTTGCTTCAATACATAAAGAAGCACACACAGTGTAATGAGATGCTTTGCTCTAACACATTGGTGTTGGTGTTGGTGTTGGTGTTGGTGTAGTGGGAGATAATCGTAGATTCGTAGTTAGAGGGATAACCCGGGTCTTTTTTGTTAACCGTTAATAATATAACCACTCTCACAACGACTTAATTTCTTATGTCAATGCAAGATTAGGCCGCAAGATTTAAAATGTACTTACACATGATGCTTTGAAAATATTTTTCTTAATGTTTTGGCTCCATTGAAAATAGACATGACAGAAGAAAAAGGGAATGGATACGAGATTTGAACCAGCAACCGAAGGATTTACTGTCGAAACAACTAGTCCTTCACTTTATCAACTGAGCTAAGGTCGGTTCCTTCAATCTCTCGAATTAATTATATATTACGGAATATAAGTATTTTGAATTCATGAAGATTGAAGAGTACAGATTAAGGTTTATGGAGTGTTCTCTTAGGATGTACGGAGTATTATTCAAAGTACTCGTTAATTTAATGATGAATCATTCCTGCAACTATAGAAAATGACAACATAGTCTTCAATCAAAAATGACTTCAGTATTGAATTTTATTTTGGGAAATGGGGAATCAATATCATCAGAATGATTGAAGCAAATAAACAGGGGAGAGACAATGAAGAAGGTGATGGAGTGACGGACCTCGTCTTTACTTGAATATAGTGCGAGCAACTGAGCAAGACATGTATAACGACTTTGATTAATCAAATCTCCATTGTTGCTTCATGCTCAACGTCTGCTTATCGAATTGCCCGCCAAAAATTATGTCTTCATTATGTGTAGTGAGCAAACTCAACCCGAGAATATTGCAATCCAAAACCGACCGATGATGGATAACGAGTATTCAACATTAATCTTATAATTTGTCTGACATTGACCCGAATTCAATTGAATGGCAAAATAATCGAATTTTTTTGACTCCATAGAATTAATGAGCCAAATCAGGCCAGATTTGACCCAAACATGACTCGATCCGGCCACACCAAACTCGATCAGACCCAATAATAAAATAAACAATAATTTGACAGAATCACCCAAAATGACAGAAGTTCAACCCCGATATTCTCCTGAGTAATAACCTGACAGAAATTCGAACTGGGGCTACAAAATTCTCCTGAGTAATAACCTGACTCATAAGCAACCGACCCAACTAGACTACATTCGATCCGAACCTGATACCTAAAGTGCTTGTAGTTTTCATGACACAAAAAAAAATGAGTTTAAAAATTCACTTGACCTCGAATTAGAATTATTCTTGAATTTGAGGATGAACTTAATCCAAAACATATCGACACTACAGGTTTCGCCTGAATATTACCACTTCAGAAAATTATTGTACGGAGTAATAAATAAAAGAAAGTAATTTAAAAGGGGAGAAGAAATCATATATTCTCATTGAAGTAGAGATGGAAATAAGCAGAGGATCATAAACCTGAAATAATAATTCGGCACATCTCTTATCGATGACTCGATACAGCTTCTAGGTCTCTCGTCAGCAGAGTATTTACAATAGCAAGATTACGCTGTCACACCAAGAACCTGATCACGGTTGCACACACGTTTAGATGATGACTCCGACATATATAATGACGGGACAATATCATGTGTTGCTATAAATACTTTTCCAAGACCAAATATTCAAATCATTATCAATAATACAAACTCTTTAAATTGTTCATATTATACACTCCCTCCATCCCACTAATATGTGCTCACTTTTATAAATAGATGAGAACATCTATTTGGGATGGATCGAGTACAATGAAAGAGTCACGATAACAAATGGCTATCGAAGGAGTTTTATACATTTTTTTGTCACACTACTTGACCCGTGCTCTTAGGAAAACAACCTGACATGGAAATATGGTAGCCATCCGTGGTTGAAGCTCAATAGAGCAAGCCAAATAGAGCAAGTCGGGGATCGTCTTTTGAAGAAAACACGCCATTACTAGAAGGATTGTTGTTACCTGAGTACATCACTTAAGTGACATCTTAAATACGGTTTACAACTCTTAGTTCAGGCATGTGTGAGAATCTAATCCCATCTAACAGGACTGCAATCTCTTTCATAGTAGGTCGTCGTTTTCCGTTCATATTCAGGCATTTTCTAGCAAGTTCAGCGATGGCCATGAACTCGTCTTCCTTACCCTCGTTTACGATTCGGACATCTAGCATGTCCAACACTCCAGCATCTTCCATCGCATCAAGGAACTCGGTCGCCAAATTTATCCATCCTCCATTTCCTGTCGGGCATATGGGTTTCTTGCCTGTTATGAGCTCCACTAAGACCACGCCAAAACTATAAACATCACTTTTCTCGGTGAATTGATTGGACTGAAAGTACTCGGGATCCAAATACCCATATGTTCCTAGAACGATAGTAGTCACGTGAGTTTGATCAATGTTGATGGCCTTAGAGGTCCCAAAATCAGAAACTTTAGCTCGGTATTTCTCATCAAGAAGTATATTGGTGGACTTTATATCTCTGTGGTAGATGGGAGCAGAGGAAGATGAATGCAAATAGGCCACAGCTCCAGCTGATTCAGCAGCAATTTGTAAGCGCATTTTCCAGTTTAGATGAAATTCTTCGCTTTGATCGTGTATAAGCTCGTAAAGAGTTCCATTCGGGATAAACTCGTATACAAGAATAGGGACTTCTGTCTCCAAACAACATCCTAGTATCTTGACCACATTTCGATGGTTGATCTGCGAAAGAATTACCACTTCGTTGATAAATTGTTCGACCTGACTTTCATCAACCTTTTTAGCTGTCTTAATGGCCACGATCTTTCCATCAATTAACATTCCTTTGTGCACCATGCCCTGGCCTCCTTGGCCGAGTATTCTGTTGTCATTGAAATTGTCAGTTGCGTTCTCTAATTCAGTGACGGTAAAAACTTTGGTCGTTTCGATAACACCCTCGTTAGAAGACATTTGCTGCTGCAGTAGTAGGCCGCCGTTTCTTTTGAAGTGTTTGGCTTTTCGCTTGATCTCTCTTTTCCTCTTCACAAATCTATAAAGCGAATAGGAACCGAGGATCAACGGCAAACCCCCCAAGATGATGATGACCGCTGAAAATAGCATAGCATACGCATCAACACAATTAAGAAGTGCACGCAGTAAGTAGTCAGTTAAACTGCAATTGGTAATATTAGAGTAACACAAAAATGTAACACAAAAAGGTCTAAGCATTATATGAATTTTACGCACGAACAAATATATGGAGTTATTGTAAATTTGTAATGCACATACTGGATTACTTTAATATACACAATCTGTTATGTTAATGACTAACCCCTGTTATTTTAATGCACATAATGTTAACTGAATCTCGTGTTACTTTAACGCACTTCATTTGTTACTTTAGTTCTTTTCATCTGTTAAAAATAAAAAATAAAAAATAAAGATATTGTTTCCTATAATTATGGGATGTAATTGACTTCAAAATAGGAAACAATATCAAAGAATATCGCCCTCATTCAAAGAAAGATATTGCGTCATACGTACTCTCATTTCTGATCATTATGTTACTTTAATTCACACTATCTATTACTTTATACCTGGTGTATAAGTATCCTCCGTTAATTGAATCCAGTGTTACTTCAATGCACTTCATCTGTTACTTTAATTCTTGTAATCTGTTACTTTAATCCATATTTCAAGTTCTGATTGTTTCTTTTTCGCCACGTTTATTGGCACTGTTATTATTTTTCAGTAGACGCAAAAGTACATGAATGGTGTAGGGATGTGGGTGAAAGTTTCCTCCATACATAGGGCAGATCTTCAAGGACGTGGATGAGTCAGTAAACTTCTATAAAATCTACGCATTGGCTTGTGATTCGATGTGAGGAGGTACACAACGAAAAAATGGCGCGGTGGTTAGAATAAATCAAAGCTTCTGACGATGATGATGAAGAAGAGGACGAGGAGGATGAAGAAGCAGAATTCTAAGTAGGATAGTATATTGTTAGAGTAACATACATTATTCGTTAGAGTAACATACTTAATGAGTTAAAGTAACACAGATTATGAGTAACAAGTGTGAAACATTGAAATTGTAATGAAGTTGATTCAGTTGGAACTCTTGTACCAATTTATTGATGTAAAATGAGTTAGAATAATACACATTATGCATTAGAGTAACATACCTAATGAGTTACAGTAACACAATTTATGAGTATAATTTGATTACCAATATCAAGTTCTTAGAGTAACAGGTGTGAAAAATTGGAATTATAATGGAGTTTTATAATTTTTGTTTTGGAGTATCCTTAATAGAAACATACATTTTGCAACGTATTGTTTTTGTAAGACACTATTATGTAACGTAACAAATTTTATGAGTTAAAGTAATACAATTCATGAATTAGAGTAACACATTGTATGAGTTAGAATAACAAATTGTATGAGTTAGAGTAACATGGCAGTAACGAAATGATGATTTTTTTTGGTGAAGATGAAACGACGCACTTGTTGTGTGATAAAAAATATGCAGTTAAAAATTTGATGGGAGGGAGAAGATTTGAATTAAGATAATTAAGGAGGGGAGAGAAAAAATAAAATATTTACCAACATTTAGTTAGTTATTTACTTAATTGACAAAACAATCATGGGTTAAGATGAGGACTCACGGACTCAATTATAATAAGTGGACTCACTTAATCCTTCCTATATATATATATATATATATATATATATATATATATATATATATATATATATATATATATATATATATATATATATATATATATATATATATATATATATATATATATATATATTTTAAATAATTCAAGGCAATATCGGTCCCTTCCATGTTAGAAACCTATGCAGTTGATAATCGGTTCTAAATTCTTATCACTTTCGCTTCTCGTCGTCGGCGATTTACTTAAAATCGTCGACAATTTTACATAATTTACCTATTTTACCCTTTACTCCTTTTTCTTCCTTAACTAAACAAAACAAAAATTACTTTAAAATAAAATCGATCAACCAATGTTGTTAAAATCGCGATCCGGATCGTAGGATCCTACGATCCTACGATCCAAAAGTGGGTAAACGATCCAAGTCGGTCATAGGATCGGTACGCAGTAGGATCGTGTTAGGATCGCGTAGAATCGCGTAGGATCGTAGAATCGCGTAGGATCGTGGTAGGATCGTACGATCCTATGTTTTGCCTTTAATAAAGATCTTTTCTTGTAATGGACTAGTATACCAAATGTCTTAAACTTTCTAAAGCCTATTAAACCCTTAATATCATTTCTTTCATTGATTTTCTAAGGCATTACAATCTTAATTCTCTTTATTTCATTGACCCACGTGACCAGTTTATCATGTTAACCTATTTAACTCTCTTAATTCCTTTCTTTCATTGGACCACATGGTCACTTAGTCTTGTTAATCCGATTGACTAACAAAAATATTAAAAAAAATGAATTAAGAAAGACGTAAAAATAAGCCAACAAGTAAACCCAACATCCTAATGCCCTAAAGATTCATCAATCTCCTATCATTACTCATCACCCGTGAAACCTAAATAAGTTTTGATGACTAGTAGTGCTGATATCATTATGTTGTCAGAAATTCTAATTGTCCTCTAATTGTCCCTGTCACCTTTTCTTTTGAACATTTTGCTCCATAGCTGCTGTAAACTAGTAATGTTGACATTAGCGGTTGAATTATCACATGGATTTTTTTCAAAAACACTATCATGGCTTCTATAATTGTATAATTAGTACTTTATTTATGTTATTTTACAGTTAATTTACTTATTTGTGAGATCCTTCCATAAATCATACCTAAATTAGCGAGAATCGTAGGATCGTACGATCCTACGATCCGATCCCATGATCCGATCCCACGGAACCTGAACGATTCAAAGTAGAATCCCGATCCTAACAACATTGCGATCAACCCAACAAAATGAAACAAAAACAAAACGAAAACAATATATAATTAGTTAGAATTAACAAAATTCCTAAGCAAAATATAAATAACACGATATTCATTCTAAAATCGCGATATTCATTCTAATTAGTTACTTCAATCTTAGTTGTTACTAACATCGCGATATTCATTCTAAAACAATATATAATTAGTTAGAACTAACAAAATTCCTAAGCAAAATATAAATAACACGATAAAGCATTCATAATTAGCAAATGTAAAAAAAAACACGATATCGATTTTTATTCATAATTGTTAACCGTGTTCGACATTCCGGATAATTGTCAACGTTATTGGAAAAATCAAAATATAAGCGTTTCGATGTTATTCCGATGATGATTCGGTTAAATTTAAATATAATTTCCTTAGGTTAAATAGTGGTAGCTTAAATAATTGTAATTACGTTAATTTAGTTAGTAAATCGTGATAATATAATAGTAGTTAGGTTAAATATAATTTAGTTAGATTAGTTTAGATTTTGTTTAGTTAGTAATTAAACAGAGGGCGATTCGGTCATTTACTATCATATTTGCCGACGATCGACGATGAGTAGTCCCCATTCTTATCCTAGGATTAACTGAAAGTATAATTTCCAAACTACATACCAAGAAGTAATTGCTTCTTGTATTTGTAATGATAGTAAGAATCTTCGCCTGAGGTGTCGCCGATACCACAATTGTATAGGCAGTTCTGACATTCTTTCCCTGAAAAAAAACAGATATTTAATTTATCGATTAAGGCGTGGTTATGGCGTTGTGTTACAAACAACACTACTTTGTGGGGAGGATAATATCCTAATGTTAATGTCAAGGAACCATCCCAATCAAAATCATAGGGCAATGGTTGGAGGCTCGGGAATGTTTATATACTCTAACCTACCTCCTCACACGATCCAACCCACACCTAGTGCCAAATATTTCACTTTAGAAAGGAGGGGGTTAAGATTTGAGCCCGTGAGATGACCTTGGTTTTGGCAACAACTGAGGTCAAATAATATATTTATATCCTATTACGCCCCCTCACTCGAATGTCCATTGAGTTTGAAGAGTGGTTCGTGCACAAGGGAGCAAAATCCACTTGTGAGATATTTGAGGTAGCCAACTCGTGACCTCATGTTCGCTCTAATATAATGTTAGAGAAATCCACTCAACCAAAACTTTGAGACACTGGTTGGTGGCGCATGAATGTTATGTATTGTAACAAATGCATTGCTAAAACACATATTCCTCCAGAGTCCAGACACACAAAATAGTGTGTTTTGGCTCCATTGAAAATAGACATTAAAAAAGGAATGGGAATTGATACAAAGTTGGGTATCTACATACCTTGGCATTCGTTGGAAAGGTAGGAGTCACAAAAAAACCAACACCCGCAGTAGTAGTGTTTACGACACGATGGATACAAAACTGTAGACTTCCATCGTAATGTTGTAGGGAGGGTTGCCAGACTAGATAATGACCCGGTGTAATTTTCCATTGAGTTGGTGTCAATAAAGGCTACCGATGCATTGCAAGAGATAGAATCCGTAAGCTGTTCGAAAACAACATCTATTTCGTAAAAATCAAGATCATGGTCCCATGTCGGCAAGCGGCTTTCAGTATCATCATCGGGAACTGAGGCTGTGCAGCATCCAATACCATCGCAAGTTGTTCCAGTCTTGTTAAAAGTATCACCAACACATATCGAAGCACACCCAGTCAAGATTTTCCCATTCCGTGTCTTAATTGCAGCACTGATTCCACAACCCTCAACCTTTAGTGAATTATCCTTTGTCGAGAACCGATATGGACTCCTTCTGAAGTCATGGCTAATGATTGTTCTATCGCCAGTGCTTTCACAGAGATTTTGACGTGGCAGGCCTACTGTAAGTGTTTGCCCACTGTAATTGGAGAACTGTTCCTCATCTGGTGCTGACCATTGTGAATCTCTTCCTGGCCAGTCGATATTTAGCACCTCAAGATTGAACTGATGTAAGAATGGCTTTGGGGAACCAGACGATGTATTGCATGTAATCTCATATGATTGATTATAATAACAATCAACACCAATGCCAAATGGGTATGGAATCTTAACATCACCACACTTATTTACACAATTAGGCAATGAAAACTCCAAGCCAACTGCTAATCTTAGGACTGGCAACAGCTGAACCATAAGCAAAAACCAAGACAGCATATTTTTCTATTAAAGAAGATTAAAATAAATATTTATAAATCAGATACAGAGTACAGAACTTTGCCACACACTACACTTATATATTGTTAACACAAGGGTATTATCTTATTCACTGCGCATCTTCATTTACTTGCTAGCCAGCCATCATTGACCGGGCTAAGTCTTCTTTACTACTCCTAGGCCCTGTACTTTTGGACTAAAGTGGGATGAAGTAGCCGAGACAAAACGAGCCTGATGAAGTCATGGGGTTGAACAGAATTGGAGTGAGCTGAAATAAAGTCCACAAAAACGGGGCCCTAGACTCGTAGTATTGAAGATAATTGGTCTGGCAGAGAAAGGGACCTCAATGAAAGTAACAGTAATGAAGGAAGCTATGAAGCAAGTTACCAATAATTTGATTTCGACTTAAAATGATTCTCGGCCACTCCTTCATTCTACTAAAAATCTACACAGAATATTATTCTTCTGGCTGGGCAAGGGTCTCTATGAAATTAACAGTGTAACGAAACGAAGCTGCTAAGCAAGCTACCAATAATTTGAGTTGACTTACCGTCTTACTATATCATTGTGCTGATTATTAGTCTCAATGTGATCCAAATTAAAGGTGGGACTCAGCACTGAGAATATATCAGTATGTACAATGATAAGATCTAAGGCAATATGAGTCACAGGTTCAAAAATTGAACATAGGGCAGCAATTCAAGCTACTTTCCCGGGTTACAAGAGTCCAAGCCATTCACATAATTTGAGATTTAACTTGAGTCCGTCCATTTCAGTTAAAGGGGAACCATGGAGCTCTAAAATATTACGGAGTATAAAACATGTTGAACACTTGAACCGTGGACCTAGGTATCGCACCGTACCAGCATACCTTGACCCAACTGAGTGAAGCGACAATCTGACATTCATGTTCGAGCCTAAAACTTCTTCCTTAAGCTAGATTCGACATTATATGTTCCATACTGGATCAAATTCCCTCTAAACCTCACATATTAGACAGCTACGCCATTAGTTATGGAGCTAATGCTCGCTTCATCATCATCTAATCTCAATTAATTATTGGCTAAATTACACAAATCTTAAGAAAAAAGTTTGAAAACCTGACCTGATTTACTGTCAAAACAACGACAGTCCTTTACTCAACCAACCGAGCTAAGGTCGGTTCATTCAAACTCTCAAATTAATTACATATTACGGAATATAGTATTTAGGAATCTCATGCAACGCATACGACTGAATCAAAGCTAGAAAACACTGCATTAAATCTAAAACAACAATCATCATCTCATAGCAACCAACCCCAACTCGAATGTAGTCGTGACTCGATACCCCCAAACCCGATATGACCCAACTCAACCACATCAAATCCAAACCTGATACCTAAAGTGCTTGTAATTTTCATGACCAAAAAAATGAGTTCAAAAATTGAGGTGACCTCAAATTAGGATTCTTCTTGAATTTGAGGATGAACTTAATCCAAAACATATCGACACTACAGGTTTCGCCTGAATATTACCACTTCAGAAAATTATTGTACGGAGTAATAAATAAAAGAAAGTAATTTGAAAGGGGAGAAGAAATCATATATTCTCATTGAAGTAGAGATGGAAATAAGCAGAGGATCATAAACCTGAAATAATAATTCGGCACATCTCTTATCGATGACTCGATACAGCTTCTAGGTCTCTCGTCAGCTGAGTATTTACAATAGCAAGATTACGCTGTCACACCAAGAACCTGATCACGGTTGCACACACGTTTAGATGATGACTCCGACATATATAATGACGGGACAATATCATGTGTTGCTATAAATACTTGTTCCAAGACCAAATATTCAAATCATTATCAATAATACAAACTCTTTAAATTGTTCATATTATATACTCCCTCCATCCCACTAACATGTACTCACTTTTATTCCAATGTACGGAATATAATAATCAAATGAGAACATCTATTTGGGCTGGAGCGAGTACAATGAAAGAGTCAAGAGGCTATCGAAGGAGTTTTATACATTTTTTAGTCACACTACTTGACCCGTGATCTTAGGAAAACAACCTCGCACGGGAATGTGGTACTCATCAATGGTTGAAGCTCAATAGAGCAAGCCACCCGACACGGTCATAGGTTAACCACGAGCGATTTAACCTCAGTAGAGCAAGCTGGAGGATCATCTTTCGAAGAAAACACGTCATTACTAGAAAGATTGTTGTTATCTGAGTACATCACTTCTGTGATGTCTTCAATACTGTTTACCTGTCTCACTTCTTTCAAAGCAGGCATGTGTGAGGATCTAATCCCATCTAACAAGACTGCAATTTCTTTCATAGTAGGCCGTCGTCTCCCGTTCATATTCAGGCATTTTCTAGCAAGTTCGGTGATGGCCGTAAACTCGTCTTCCTTACCCTCGTTTACGATTCGTGCATCCAGCATGTCCAACACTCGAGCATCTTCCATCACATCCAGGAACTCGGAGGCCAGATTTATTCATCCTCCATTTCCTGTTGGACATATTGGTTTCCTGCCCGTTATGAGCTCTACTAGGACGACGCCAAAGCTATAAACATCACTTTTCTCGGTGAATTGATTGGACTGAAAGTACTCGGGATCTAAATACCCATATGTTCCAAGAACGACAGTAGTCACGTGAGTTTGATCGATGTGTATGGCCTTCGAGGTCCCAAAATAAGAAACTTTAGCTCGGTATTTCTCATCAAGAAGTATATTGGTGGACTTTATAAATAGGAGCAGAGGAAGACGAATGCAAATAGGCCACAGCTCCAGCTGATTCCGCAGCAATTTGTAACCGCATTATCCAGTTCAGATGGAATTCTTCGCTTTGGTCGTGTATAAGCTCGTAAAGAGTTCCATTTGGGATGAACTCATATATAAGAATAGGGACTTCTGTCTCTAAACAACATCCTAGTAACTTGACAACATTTCGATGGTTGATCTGAGAAAGAATTATCATTTCGTTGATAAACGACCTGGCTTTCATCGACCTTTTTAGCAGTCTTAACAGCCACGATCTTTCCATCCATTAACATCCCTTTGTGCACCATGCCTTGGCCTCCTTGGCCGAGTATTCTGTTGTCATTGAAATTGTCGGTTGCTTTCTTTAGTTCAGTGAAAGTAAAAACTTTGGCTGTTTCGATAACACCCTCATTAGAAGACATTTGTTGCTCCAGTAGTAGGCCACCGTTTCTCTTGAAGTGCTTGGCTTGTCGCTCAATCTCTCTTTTCCTCTTCAAAAATCTATAAAGTGAATAGGAACCTAGGATCAACAGCACAACTCCCACGCCAACGAAGAACGGTGAAAATATCATACCATAGGCATCAACACAATTAAGAAGCGCATGCAGTCAGTTTAGTGAATCATTTGTCTTTAGTATGTGGTCTCGCAAGAGTTGGGCGGTATGACTATTTTCCAATGAGGATTTGACAGTCATCCTAAGCATCAAAACTGCAATGGTATTATGCCATGAGGGAAACATACCAGGCTAGGCCCATCGATGAAACAAAACTAATAGTGGGAGAGATGTTTCAAGTAACTCGAGAATATCTAAGGCAACATAGGGCCCCAAGGTTAAACATATGCAGTTAATAGTCGGTTCTAATTATACACCATTATAATCCCAGGGTTAACTTAAAGTATTAATTAAGATGTACATACCAAGAAAAGAAGCTCGCCTGAACAGTAAATGCTTCTGGCAAAAATAGTAACGATCTCCATCACTGAACTTGTAGCTGGAAATGCAATGGGTTTGGCAGCTCTGACATTCTTGCACCACTGGGGAAAAAAATGTCGATTAAAGCACGGTTATGATGTTAATTTACAAACAACAAAATAACGTCAAGAGTTATACTCACTGTCACCCCAATATATAAAGAAGCATGTGTAATGAGCTGTATTCCTGTAACACATATTCTTCCAAACACACAAAATGGTGCGTCTTGGCTCCATAGAAAATCAACATTACAAAAGGAAACGGGAATTGATACCAAGTTAGTATCTACCTTGGCATCCGTTGGGAAGGTAGGGGTTTCCTTCATAAGGAAGCTCACAACTGCATCTGTAGCCTTCATAACACGATGGAGACAAAACTGTAGACTTCCATTGTAATGTCGTAGGGAAGGTTGCCAAACTAGATAATGATCCGGTATAATTTCCATTGAATTGGTGTTGATAAAGGCTACCGATGCATTGCAAGAGATAGAATCCGCAAGTTGTTCAAAAGCAACATCTATTTCGTAAAAATCAAGATCAAAGTCCTCATAATCATTGGGAACTGAGGCTGTACAGCATCCAATACCATCGCAAGTCGTTCCAGTCTTGTTAAAAATATCACCGACACACATCGAAGCACACCGAGTCAAGATTTTCACATACCGTGTCTTAATTGCAGCACTGATTCCACAACCCTCAATCATTAATGAATTGTCCTCTGTCGAGAACCAATACGGACTACTTTTGAAGTCATAGCTAATGATTTTTTTATTACCAGTGCTTTCACAGAGATTTTGACGTGGCAGGCCTACTGTAAGTATTTGCCCATCGTGAGTGTAGGACTGCTCCGGATCTTGATGTAACTGTTGTGAATCTCTTCCTGGCCAGTCGATATTTAGCACCTCAAGATTGAACTGATGTAAGAATGGCTTTGGGGAACCAGATGATGTATTGCAAGTAATCTCATATGATTGATCATAAAAACAATCAGCACCAATGCCAAATGGGTATGGAATATTAACATCACCGCACTGATTCACACAATTAGGCTTCGAAAACTCCAAGCCAACTGCGAATCTTAGGACTGGCAACAGCTGAACCATAAGCAAGAACCAAGACACCATTTTTTTTAGATCGGATACAAGGTATAGAACTTAGCCACACACTGTACTTATATATTCAAGGGTATTATCTTAAGGACTGTCCGCATCTTCATTAACTTGTTAGCCAACCATCATTGACCAGGTCAAGTCTTCTCTAGTACTCTAGTACTCCTAGACTCCTAATATTGAAGATAATTGGTCTGGCAAAGCAAGGGGCCTCTATGAAAGTAACAGACACTATGAGGGGCGGACCTACTTACACCAATGGTGGTGCACTTGCTACACCAGTTACGGTAAAAAAAAAGGTTTTTTTATATTTTGTTGCGTTTTGTTCTTCGTTTTACACATGGCTTAATATTTAATTACCATCTGTTTTGTGTTTTGGGTTGGATTATCAAACAATATATGTCCATGTAAATTTGTGCATTCAGTTAGAGTATATACCGATCGGTAATAAACTTACAGGCCAAGCTTATTAATTTTTCATTCCATTTTTAAGTTGAATTGAAGGGACTCTTAGTAGTAGTAATATTCATAACAATAAATCAAACTCCTAAGTCCTAACAATTATTTTGTTAAATAATACGGAGTGCTCGTTGTGAAAAGACCATGAACATTACTCTGAAAACTCCCTTCACTTCATACTGTTTCTCCCATCTGCCGTTTTGGAGTTCGAAATGTTAGAAATTTGACCATAGATAAAGTATGAAATTTATTATGTTACATTAGAATACTTACATAAATATATTTATAATCAAAAAATCTTACATAAAAATTATTTTTAATGAAAAAAAGCTATATATAATTGGTAGTAAGGTGGCGAACAACATGCTGTTTAGGAGACCGTGTATATGATAAATGGGAGGAATAAAAAAAATTGAGGGAGTATTATAATTCGCCATTAGCAAAATAATCTTGCTACACCAAAAAGCAAATCCTAGGTCCGCCCCAATAATGAGGTTATGAAGCAAGCCACCAATAATATGATTCGACTTAAATGATTGTAGGACACCCCATCAATCTACTAAACAACTGATACAAAGACTACAATAAATACATGGGGTAGCAATTCAAGAGTCAAGCCATTTACACAGTTTGAGATTTAACCCAGGTCCTTTTCAGTTAAAGGGGGCGATGAAGCTCTAAAAGATGATAAGACATAAGGTGTTAAACACTTGACCGGTGCGTGGTGCGTGGTCCTAGGTATCACACAGTACCTTGAGGCAACCGGGTGAACCAACAATCTGATATCCATATTCGAGCATAAAATTTCTTCTTGAAGCTAGATTTCTACAAAATATCTTTGATAAAGTAAACAGACCAAATTTCCTCCAAACTACAGTACATATTATACATCTAAGCCATTAATTATTCAGCCAATGCTTTCTTCGTCATCTAGTTTCCATCCATTATTGGCTAAATAACACAAACCCCAAGAAAAAGATTTACACATCCGACCTGCCGGACTTGAGCCAGCGACCTAAGGATATTTCTGTCGAGACAAGTCAACAACTACTACGGTCCTTCGCTCTATCAACTGAGCTAAGGTCGGTTCCTTCAATCTCTCGGATTAATTATATATTACAGAAAGTAGTATTTAGGAATTCATGAATAGAACAGATTGAGGTTTATGGACTGTTCTCTTAGGATGTGTTACTCAAAGTACTCGTTAATTTACTGGTTATTGCAACCTAACATTGAACTGGATAACTATTTTCAACAATCTAACTAGTAATCATTTCAATTGAACTGAAATTTCAATCAGAAAATGACAAATCCTGAAACCAGACTAATAGTATTGATTAGAAGGCAATTTTCCAGAATCGATCTCATGCAACGCATAAAATTAGTAATCACATAAACTGAATCAAAATTAGAAAACACTGCATTTAATCTAAAGTAACCAACAACATCTATATAAACTAATAAAACCCTAAAACAGATTCAAACTACATTTTTTCCAGAATCAAACTAATTCCACACACAAAATATAGCAATCAATTCAACCGAATAATTGAATCAATCCTGCAATTATAGAAATAACAACATAATACTCAATAAAAAATGACTTAAGCATTGAGTTTTCAGGAGTTAATTCGGGGGAATGGAGAATTGATACTATGAGACAGATTGAAGCAAATAAACAGAGAGACAATGAAGAAGGTGACGGAGTGACGGACCTTCTCTTTACTTGTATAGTGCGAGCAAGACATGTACGACTTTGATTAATCAAATCTCCATTTTTGCTGCATGCTCAATGTCAATTGATGGATAGCACCAAAAAAAATGTCAGTAGATGGAATTGCCCGCGCCAAAAATTATGTCTTCATTGTATTGTATCATTGTATGTGTAGTGAGCCAAGTGAGGAGGTCGCCCTTACGACCTTAGTTTAACCCGACCCGAGTAAAACAACCCAACACCCGAGCACACCCAACCCGAGAATATTGAAATCCAAAACCGACCAAATAATGGCCAGAGAATATTTAATCTAAGATTAACCTTATAATTTGTCTGATACAGGCCCGAATTCAATTGAATGACAATCAAAAAAATTCGACTTGATAGATTAATGAGCCAAATCAGCCAAGATTTGACTTAAGCTTGACTTGATCAGACCTAACCTGATTTGACTAGACCCAAGAACAAACTAAACTAGAACTTGACAAATATATCTGAATCACCCAAAATGACAGAGATTCAAAGCCGATTCAGTCCAAATTCGGGATACGAATTCCCCAGAGTAACCCAACTCGTAAGCGACCAACCCCAACTTAAATGGGGTCATGCCTCGATATGCCCCAAACCCGATACGAGCCAACTCGACCAAATCTGATTCAAACCTGATACCTCTGGCCTGATTAACACCGCAAGTACTGTATAAGTGCTTGTAGTTTCCATGACACCAAAAATGATTTTACAAATTGCTGTGACCTTGAATTAGGGTTATCCTTGAATTTGAGGATGAACTTAATTCAAAACATATCGAAACTAAAGCTTTCTCCTTAATATTACCTCTCTTTAACAAAAGAAAATTACTGTAATAAATAAAAGAAAGTGATTTAAAAGGAAAAAATCACTTAGGGGCCGTTTGGTATGAGGTATTCAGGAAAGGGAAAAGGAATCAAAGTTCACGATTCCCTTTGTTTGTGTTTGTTTAGCCAAATCAATCATTCCCTTTCCCCCTCCCTTTCCCCCAAACTCCTCTCCCTTCTTACCCCCACCTCCACAAGGTAATTGGATTCCCTTTCCCCCACCCACCAACCTAGTCATCACATCACCATCACCATCACCAACAACTGCCACCATCACCACCACCACCACCACCACCAAAGTCCACCCACCACCACCACCACCACCAAGGCCCACCTACCACCATTACGAACACCACCACACTTTCGGGTCATGTCAAATATGAGTCGAAGTTGGGTCAAAATAATATTTGATACCTTAATTTATCAATTAAAAAGAAAACACATTTTTTAAAATTTATCGTATTGTAGTAATTATTACTCCGTATATTTACCATATTTACAATTTAAAAAGTGTAAAAATAATACTCCTTATATTACAGGTATTTTATTATCAAAAGATACTACAAAAATTATTTTTTATTATTTTTATAATTTAGATATTAATTTATTTAATTTATAATTTTTTATTTTACATAATATAAATAATATGATGGCACATCGCTAATGTAAGGTTGGGTGAACTTCATTCTCTTTCATTGAAACCAAATAACAACTTAAATTTGGGGTAATCTCATTCCTTTCCCTCTGTTTCCCTTTGTTGATTTCATTCCCTTTCACTTTGATGAACCAAACGCCCCCTTATTCTCTAAGTGGAGAGGGAAGTGGAAACGCATGTCGGTGAGCGCAGTCCAATAAGACATGGGCTCACTATTTAAATATAGATAAAACAATTATTTTGAAAAAACTTAGAGAAGAGTATCATAAACCTGAAATAACAATTCGGCACATCTCTTCCTAATGTCTCGTCAGCTGAGTATTTACAATAGCAAAATTATGCTTCACATCGAGAACCTGATCACAATTTCACACACCCTTAGATGACGACTCCGACATATATAATGACGGCACAATATCATGTGTTGCTATAAATACTTGTACCATGACAAAATATGCAAATCATTATCAATAAAACAGACTCTTTTATATTGTTCATATTATGTACTCCCTTCATCCCGCTAAGATGTGCTCTCGTATTCCAATGTGAAGAGTATAATATCAAATGAGAACATCTCTTTTGGACCGAGGTAGTAGAGTGAAAGAGTCACAACAGCAAATGGCATCGAAGGAGTTTTATACATTTTTGTGTCACATTACTTGACCCACATTCCTAGGAAATCAACCTCGCACGGAGGTATGGTATGCATTAGCGGTCGAACCTCAATAGAGCAAGTCAACCGGCATGATCATATGGTAGACATGAGCGGTTTAACCTCGATAGAGCAAGCCGGAGGATCGTCTTCTAAAGAAAACACGCCATCACCGAAAGGAGTGCTATATGAATACACCATTTCTTTGACGTCTTGAATACGGTTTAAAGGTTCAAGTTCTTTCAAAATAGGCACGTATGAAGATCTAATCCCATCTAACAACACTGCAATTTCTTTCATAGTAGGTCGTAGTTTCCCGTTCATATTCAAGCATTTTCTAGCAAGTTCAGAGATGGCCATAAACTCATCGTCCTTACCCTCGTTTACTATTCGGGCGTCTAACATGTTGAACACTCGAGCATCTTCCATCACATCTAGAAACTTGGTGGCCAGATTTATCCATCCTCCATTTCTTGTCGGCATATCGGTTTCCTGCCTGTTATGAGCTCCACTAGGACCACACCAAAGCTATAAACATCACTTTTCTCGGTGAATTGATTGGACTGAAAGTACTCAGGATCCAAATACCGTATGTTCCTAGAACGACGGTAGTCACGTGAGTTTGATCGATGGTTATGGCCTTCGAGGTCCCAAAATCAGAAACTTTAGCTCGGTATTTCTCATCGAGGAGTATATTGGTGGACTTTATATCTCTGTGGTAAATAGGAGCAGAGAAAGATGAATGCAAATAGGCCATAGCTCCAGCTGATTCGGCAGCAATTTGTAACCGCATTTTCCAATTCAGATGGAATTCTTCGTTCCGATTGTGTATAAGCTCGTAAAGAGTTCCATTCGGGATGAACTCATATACAAGAATAGAGACTTCTGTCTCCAAACAACATCCTAGTAACTTGACCACATTGCGATGGTTGATCTGAGAAAGAATTACCACTTCGTTGATAAATTGTTCGACCTGTCTTTCATCGACCTTTTTAGCCGTCTTAATGGCCACGATCTTTCCATCCATTAACATCCCTTTGTGTACCATGCCCTGCCCTCCTTGGCCGAGTATTCTGTTGTCATTGAAATTGTCGGTTGCTTTCTCTAGTTCGGTGAAAGTAAAAACTTTAGCCGTCTCGATAACACCCTCGTTAGATGACATTTGCTGCTGCAGTAGTAGGCCGCCATTTCTCTTGAAGTGTTTGGCTTTTCGCTGGAGCTCTCTTTCCCTCTTCACAAATCTATAAAGTGAATAGGAACCTAGGATCAACAGCACAACTCCCACGCCAATGAAAAACGCTGAAAATATCATAGCATACGCATCAACACAATTAATAAGCACATGCAGTTAGTTTAGTGAATGAGTTGGCTTTGGTAGGTCATCTAGTAGGAGTTGGGTGATATGACGATTATCCTAGGAGCATTTGACAGCAATCCTAAGCATCAAAACTGCAATGGTATTATGTTGTTAGGGAAACATACTAGACTGGGACCATCGATGAAAGAAAAAAAAATAGGGAGAGATTATTTAAGTAACTCGAGAACATCAAGGCAACATTGGCCATTGAGGTTAAAAACTTGTGCAGTTGATAGTTTGTTCAAAATTATCGTCATTATAATCCTAGGGCTAACTAAAAGTACTAATTCGGATGTACATACCAAGAAAAGAAGCTCGCCTGAACAATAAATGCTTCTTGCAAAAATAGTAAGGATCTCCATTTAACTGGTTCCTGGAATCACAATGGGTTTGGCAGCTCTGACATTCTTGCAGCACTGCAAAAAACAAATACACTCTTATTATTTTGTCGATTAAAGCACAGTTATGGCGTTATGTTACAAACAATAACAATACCTTGTATCATGTTGGCTCTAATATCATGTTAGAAGAATCAACCCAACCAAAACCTTGAGGTAATGGTTGGAGGAATAGGAATGTTTATATATCACTTTTACTTCTCGTCGTCCGTAAATTTACTTAGCGTCGTCCGTATTTTAACCGTATTACCACTTTTACCCCTCACTTTATTCACTCCTAAACCTTCCTCTTTATTCACCTTCCTCAACTTCTTCAATTAAAATAAATCAAAATTTGAAAAACGGTTTCAAGCAATCTCACTCCAATTAATTTTGTCGTGTCATCTCAATTCCGAATCCAAGGTAAATAATTTTTTAATTTCTGTACTTTAGGGCAAATTTATTTCTGTTTGTGGTCTTGCTTTACCCGAAGTAATCGATTTCTGTTTCTTACTTTCTGGACTTGCGCTAGAAATCGTTTTTGCTTCTGAGAATCGAACCCAGGCTGACGAATAGAAATTTTACGCCCTAACACAGGCTCGATTGTAGAACTCTCATGCCTCTCCCCAGGGAGAGGTGTAGAACTCCCAAGCCTCTCCCCAGGGAGAGGCTTAGAACTCCCACGCCTCTCCCCAGGGAGAGGCTTAAATCTCCCACGCCTCTCCCCAGGGAGAGGTTTAGTTCTTCAACGCCTCCAATCCAAGCATGCGTCTAAACCCAGAATCATAGGTATATATAAGTATTTGCGTTTATATGCGTTTGCGTATATGTGTTTATATTAGTTTATATATACATATACCAGTTTATACCAATTTGATGTTGAAATATACTCACCATCGGCACTCTGATTTATCATGTTAGGTTGACTCCAGATTTCATGTACTAAAATATAGTGGAGTATCAACTTTCTAGGCGAGTCTTATATCTATATGCACGTTAGCCATTAAGAAGTCGGTACTAATAAAGGCTGATATATATATATATATTTGATGATAATGTCTTACATAAAATTTTGGGACACCTTATTGTCTCTGGGTTTCTTATGGTGCAATGGTGTATACGTGACAACATTAGGGTAGTGTAATTCTGTTGTTTGCTGTAGTGTTATATGTATATGTATATGTATGTGTATATGTATGTGTATATGTATATTGTAAGTGTGCGTGTATAAGTATTTATTGGTTTTGCAATTTTTTTGTTAATTATATTCATGTTTTATGTTATGTTTGTTATAGATGGCGGGCAAGGGTAAGAATGTGGTGGGAGAAGTTTCTCGAGTTCAGAATCGTCGCGTGACCGCGTCTGTTCGACGTCGTGTGCACGAGTTGGTTACAGGGTTGGCGACACCGACTGGTAGGGCAGAGGGAAGTCAATTATCTCAGCCGACACACGAGACGAGATCTTTGGAGGACGACGATGAGGACGACGAAAGATCCTCCCAGTTCGAGGACTACAATGAGGAAGAGCACGGGAGGGACTCTCAGGCGGACGAACGTGTTTCCTCCCCAAAAGATATTAGGCTCACCCGTACTAAAAGTGGGAGATTTGACCGGTTCTACGAGTCGGGGTCGAGTAGCATGGTTGCACCTGCGAAGGAGAAGGGTGTTGCAGATGATGCTTGGATCATTAGAGGTCCATGTCCGGGAGGTCCCTTCTTGCCTGACGTGATCCCTAGCTTTGGGGGTCACATTGCAGCTGTTCTGTGGTCCTCGCCTCGCGGTGGTCGCCCGTTGTTGAATACGTATAATCGGAGGAACAAGGTTCGAGAGCTACGTCGGTTGGAGCTCCCGGTAGAGGTCAACAATGCCCTGTCGAGCACTGGTCTTATGCAGCTGGGTTTGTGTTTGTCAAAGAATTTGAACGCCGCTCTCATCTCTGCTTTCATTGAGAGGTGGCAGCCCGACACGAACACATTTCACATGCCGTTTGGTGAGATTACAATTCTTCTTCACGACGTCGCACACCTCTTGGGTCTTCGTGTTGACGGAGATATATGCGCTGTGTTCGACGGTGATGGTAAAATTGTGGACCCCGTTGTTGCAGTGTGCGAGTACTTTGGGATGACTCCAGATCAGCTTAGACGCCCACTGACACCTAGCTCCACTGTACCTGCGTTCAGAGGCGGCGGTGCACTGGCAAAAGCCGTGGAGGAAGTGGCTAAACGCGGGTCGCACGAGTTTCTCGCACGTGGCTACCTTGCTTTGCTTACTGGACACACTCTCTTTCTTGACAAGTCTTCTGATAGGATTCGACCCATTGTCTTCCCACTTACGGGAAATCTCGAAAATGTAGGTCGCTACGCCTGGGGAGCTGGAGTTTTGGCGTATCTGTACCGACAGTTGGGTTGTGCGTCTAGAGCCGAGGTGAAGGGCGTGTTCGGGCCTATGTCGTTGTTGCAGGCGTGGATCTTTGAGTATTTTCCCATGTTTAGGCCAGGTCCACCAGCCGTCGTTAGCCCGGGTGCTCCTCGTGCATCCGGTTGGGAAAATGTTGGGCCCTTTGTTAACACGGGCGAGAAGTTGATGGAGTATCGGCGCCTGCTAGATACGCTAGACGCGACTTCCGTTGCTTGGGAGCCCTTTGGAGGACGTCAGGATAAGGTCTTCCCCCGCACACTATTTTCCGGAGTGTTACGCGTGATGGATATTGGTGAACCCTATGCACCCGATCGTTGTCTTCGGCAGTTCGGGTTTAGGCAGATTGTACCCGGGCACATGATGCGTCCACACGTTGTGCAGCGTCCGGCCTCCGGTAACGTGTACAAGGCTGAGTTTAGTCGGACAACCGATTACCTCTGGGATAACTTTCGTGTCCATCGAAGTTACCTTCATCAGCTCTCTTGCCCATCCCAATACCCAGGTGAGGTTGACCCCGACTACATGGCTTGGTACAATAGAGTTTCTCATCCGTACATCATAGATCCGGACTGCGCTGACGCACCAGTTTTAGTTCCTACTCGACAGCCAGTTCATCAGGTTGGAAAATTTTAAAAGTGTTGTTTATTATTCTGCCTTTACATTTTTTTGTATGTTAACGATGTGATTTACATTGTGTTCCAGGAATCGCAGGGCATACTACATCGACTAGCAGGAGCGAGGAGGATCACTGATCCTGCGCAGCAGTTAGCCTACTTCCGGGCCATGTTGAGAGACTACGAGCCTTTGCTCCCGCCCTCCCCTGATCATCGTGATGAAGACGCTGATACATGTCTACTACGTGTCGGGCGTAGACACGAACACGGAGTCGAACGTGGTACCGCTAGAGGACTAAGGGTGACACGTCGTGTAGATGTAGGGACTACCCATCGTCAGAGAGGTGCTCGTGCTTCGAGAGGTGTTATTCAGAACGACTACAGTGACTCATCGACTCCATCTGATTTTTAGATGTTTGTATGATTGATGCCATCTAGTTTGTGAAATGGCTCATGGACGTATTCGTTGGGGGATATCTTTTCATCTGCTGTTTTCCTTTTCGCTAAGGAAATACTTTGTATTCCCCTTGTCTTTAGCCTTATGTTTTGTTGTTATCGTACAAATTCATCTTATTAGCGTGCTGTGGATGAGATTTCTGATACCATAAGTTTTTTTAAAATAGTGAATTATTAGCCCATGCATTTTCTTCTTTGCTTTGATACTGGCTTCTTGGAATTGATCTGCCTGGTAATAAATTACAGGAAAGCTGGTTTGGAACTGCTGAACATGTGCAGGGATCTGAAATCAATTACGGACAGAGAGGTATGCTGTTATATGATTTCCTGCAAGAACTCTACAAACATTGATGCAGTCATTGAATGGCTGGTGAAGCATTCTAAATCGAAGAGCTAAATTGGAGCCATATTCTCATGGTCATGGTTACTCGGAATTCGTGTTCAAATGAAGTATCGCCCTTGTTGTTGAACTTGAATGTTTGTGTGTTGATATCTCTCTTATATAGAGCTTTATAGTGTTTTGTTGTTGATCAAATTACCCTGTTACTGAATCAAGGGAGCTTTATAGTGTTTGTATGAGTATTTGTGCGAAGGCTTTTGATATTATTTCGATGGCATCTAATTCCCCTTTCGAGTGAAAAACCCGAAGTCAATAAACTGTGACAGGTCAGTAGATAAACACAGTACATTTTTTTTCGATAGGCTTTTTTTTTCTCTGTTCGCCTACGAGTATAAGTTTATCCCGTTGAATTTTAGAAAAATCGAGACCTTATTCACATGACCTGATTACGGTCCGACCAGTCTGCTAAACAGTTCAGCTATCTAGACCTCAAGTTACAAAATCATCATTCATTATCCTGATTGGGGTAAAATGATCGACGGCTGAGCTCTTATGTAGGTGATGTAATGTCCAGGTTGAGTATTGATTGTATCATATTAATACCAACACATTGTTATCTTCAGTTTTCAGTTCTTTCGGGAAATGAATATTGAAGAAGAATTGGTGGCTGATATGTATGATATTAATGCTAATATGACCAGCATATATAAAAAATTTCAAAACCATGTACTGATCAAAAGTAAGTTACAGCTAGATACTCAATTCAAACAAATTGCTCGAACCATTCACCGGTTTTACTCAAACTCAATTGATGGATTATTGTTCGACGCTGGGGTCGTATGTAACAGCTCCATTAATTTTAAAGTAGTCGAGTTTTGCTCGATCTAATTGATGGATTATCTAGGTTACTTCATTTTTGGAATTCAGAGAACTTATTATTTGAGGAAAAACTTCCAAATCTCCCTGTCAGTAGTTTCTTTGACTAAATGATTGTTGGTTATTTGGCATTCTGTTATGCACTTGTCTTAAGCATTCTGTTATGCACTTGTCATTCCCTTATCATCTAGCTACTACTTTTGTCAGTCGTTTGTAAACATTGCTTTTATTATGCGGATGCAATCGTGAATTATACTACCATGTTGACCATAACTTATAAACTAAACTTCAACAAAGTAAATGTGTAATAATAAAAACTCTGACTAACTACTTCACCTCAGCTGTAACCACGAATTAAGTCGTTGTGCGTATATATCCTCCCAATGTCGAATACGCGGGTCACACCAATGTTTCCATCCAGGGTGTAAAGGTGGCATGGGAAATGCATCCCGTAACCGTATACGTTCCCAGTGATTGAAAGCATGTACAACGCACAAGACCCCATAAGGTCCATTAACTCCCGGTGGCGATGAGAGTGGTAAGTACGTAGAACATCCCCCAGCTACGTTTACTCCATTAACTGCATTTGTACTAATAACGCATATAGCCCAGTTGTGTATCGTGGCAAATCCAAAAAAATCATCATTATCCAACCAATGATTTGCACCGATCGGGACACGTTGCATGAATCCGATGCGTCTCCGTGCAGCAGCCCATCGGTCGGAAGTATGATAAACATTTTCATACATTTGATGACCGATCTCTCTTAACAAAGCGTACCTGGCCTGAACGTAGTCGTCTTGCACCCCCCGTAAAGCATGAGAGATGACACGAAACCCGCAATGGCCATCACCTATAATGTTCACCCAACCTTCTAGGAATGGACGTAGAAAATCAGGCACATACCTCAATGATTGAAATGAACTCAAGTCCCCAACAATATAGTTCTGCTCCAATGGTGCCCCGAACTCGGAGTCCCAATTACCTGTCAAAGGTGGTGAACGCCCAGGTGGTTGGGGTGGAGTAAGGTCCCTGTGTGTTCTGCTTGCGTGTTCAAATCCGGATGGATTCCTACGTGTCGGATTTCTCGGTCTTCCCCTCGGTCTTCCCTTAGGGTTCTCGACAACATCAGGCTCTTCTACGTTCCTTTCTCCAGGATGTAGATGATTCAGTAGGGTGTCCATAACCTCCTCCATGACTACCGGATCAGCTCGTCTGATCCGCGCAATCAGCTCATCAAACCTGTCCACGTCAGTTGCCGGCATAACGGCAGTGGATCCGTAGTCCAAAATCTTCCAAAACGGGTGAATATGACGAAGCTGCACCCTACGACCCTGCCGCCTGAACGTAAAGAGTTCACACGCACATGGGAGTCCATGAGTGGCGGGATACGTACATTCACAAACATCGTACACGCCCTCACCGAACGTGTCCGCGTACTTCAATTTGTCTCGCATTAGGTTAATCGCATGTCTGCACGTAGGAATAGAAGGGCCAGATGACCAAGTCAGCTAAATCTAGACACGTAGGAAATTTAGTACAGTGTAGAAAAATAGAAACCAAAAATTAACTGAAAATGAATTTCTAAATAGTGTCGCGCCAACTAAATTTTTTTAATTCGTAATTATTTGGCACCGACTACGATTTTCACCAACCGTCACCTTTGAGTCACTTCTTTTACTCACTTGGTTATTTGGCCGGAGTAAAAGTTAAATTTACAGATAATGAAAGTTAAATAACTTAAAGTTAGTGGGGTTAAATATTACCTGGAGACTTTCCCGAAGAGTAATGACCATAGTCCACCGGATTCACGAAGTACGGTTGATCGGGAATCCTCCAACAATTTCCTGATTTCGACGTGCTGTCGCCCGATAAGTTCGTGTATACGTGTCCATATGGTGTCCAATGCAAGGCTCGCACTCCTCAAAGAATTTTTCAGGGCTCCATGAGCGGATTCCGCTCTCCCCGTGGTAGTGTTACCCAAGTGTGTCACTTGGGCAGTCCATGCTCTAGCCCAACATTGCCTGTACTGCATCCACGTCCGTGTCAAATATGTCGCAATTTGTGGCCATTGTAACTTAAGACGATTCCACCACGCATAGAACACGTCCTCGGTTAAGGAATACATCATGGGACGGAACCAATATTTAAGAAGAGATGCTCCAAGTCCCGCAGATTTTACCATGACGGTCATTTTAGCTAGAACAGCACGAGTCACGTGAAACACACACAATAAGTGGATTGAACGAGGGAAGATACCTGGAATCGCATCTATTAACCCAAGCTCTCGATCAGTCACTATTACGTTCGGTTGTACATCATCTATTAGTAGAGACTTGAGCTTCTCCAATACCCAGTCGCACTCAGGCCTAGATTCGGTCCGAATAAAAGCATAAGCAATTACAAAACTCTTGCCGACGGGAGTCATACCTATCATCTCGACAAGTGTAAGTCCATACTTGTTAGTCTTGTACGTCGCATCAATTTGTACGACATAATAATAAGATCTGAACATGTTCACAGAAACAGGATGAGCCATGAACAATCGTAACAACCGCCTTGTACCATCATCCACAGAAAACCAATATAAGTAGCATGCGTCACGTGCGAGCTGCAACGTCTGTTGCACCGGATTTCGACCAGCTCGATCTTTAGCCCTAACCCTATAAGCCCGATTGTGAATAGTTCGTATGCCGGGTCGAGGCTTATCAGGCGTCGTCTGATGTAAACCCTCATGAATCTTCGAAGGGGGAACACCAGCTCGAACTTGTGCATCAACTTGAGCTTTCTCGGTCTCATCAAGCCTGGCATGTCGTCGATGACCATCTTCGTAAACCGTGAACTTGTGATTATGGTATCCACCGTGCTTAAGTACCAACAGCTTCCACTTCGGGGGGTCAATAACTACCTCACTCGCTTTCAACTTAAATTGGCAACCGATCTTCTCAGTCCCAGTATCTCTGGTCTTCCCCTGAGTTCCATTCTCCACACCCCGAGGAGTTCCGCCTCTATCACAGTAGAAATAATTTCTACGAAATATTTTGCTCGCGTCCCTCTTGTTACTAGTCTTAACTAGATTGAAACCAAGAGGACGTGCGATTCTTTGAGCCCACTCGAAAGCTTCACTTGACCCAAGAAAATCAATGTTTGTCCGGAAGTGGGGAGAGTAGTCAACGCCGTCTCCACTGAATTCCGCAGCGGACACCTACATGTACCACAACAAAAAAAGCCACATATATATGAATTATATATAATTCTTATAATTGCGACGACGTGTTATAACTGAAATAAGAGAATACAATATTAGCATCTTTGAAAATTAATTCGTTCATTGGAGAAATATAAAATTATTTTACTAAATACGAATAAGTCAAATAAAATGGGCTAAGTTTCATGGCCAACTCCACACTAATCACTTTGATAAAACGTGGAAAATATGAGTTACAACTCACGACGGAGCGTTAAATTTTTACTTCTTTTCTTGGGCAGAGATGTAGGAGATCTACACCCCTACCCAGGAAGAAGCATAGAACTCCTACTTCTCTTCCTGGGTAGAGACGTGAGAGATCTACACCTCAGCCCAGGAAGAGGCATAGAACTCCCACTTCTCTTCCTGGGCTAAGGCGTAGGAGATCTACACCTTAACCCAGGAAGAGAAGTGGGAGCTCTATGCCTCTTCCTAGGTAGGGGCGTGGAAGATCTACGCCTCTACCCAGGAAGAGGCATAGAACACCCACTTTTCTTCCTGGGTGGGGGTGTGGGATATCTACACCTCTACCCAGGAAGAGAAGTGGGAGTTCTATGCCTCTTCCTGGGTAGGGGTGTAGGAGATCTACAGCTCTACCCAGGAAGAGGCATAGAACTCCCACTTCTCTTCCGGGGCAGAGGTGTGGATACATCGTAATTATCATTGTCCAAATAACACAATAAAACAACTCCATTGACAGCATAGTTATCAGCGTAATTGAGTAGTTGAGTTAACGTATTTTGTTCGCATATCCAATAAAACAAGTCGAATAATAACTACATCGACGACAACGAAAACTAACCTCGACAACGTCATCATCGTCCGAATTGTTCTCAGTATAGGGCAAATTCAAATCAAAAGGAATATTATTTTCCGCGTTCGACATATTCCGAACAATTGTGAATCAATTAAATTTCGAAATATGTCCGTTTTGTTAATTCGAGAATTAATATTTTTGCGGTTAGAGTATTAATTTCAATTAGGTTAATAATTAAATAAGGTAAATTAGGTTATTGTAGTTAGGTAAAATTTGGTTACTAAATTTGAAAGGGGCAAATCAGTAATTTACTCATAAATTATGGACGACGCTAAGTAAATTTATGGACGACGAGAAGTAGTCCCCTTATATATTCTAGCAGGTAGGACTCAATAATTTAACATCAACATGTATATATTCACTGTTACCTCAATATCAGGCCATCAAACAGCAAGTTGACTCGGCTCTTGGAACCGGGGCCCAAGTTGGAAGAGGGCCTCATTAGCTGCGTACAGTATATTATTATGTATATGACCATCAAGTGGATCAGTAGTGATACTAGTGTTATAGTGGTAGCCGGCGGGAGATGAGGGCTTTTTTGACCTAAGGATAGAGTTCGAATCCTCACGCAAGCATTATTGATTTTTTTATCCTTGTCACTTAGTTTCTTTTTATAAAAAGGGACGAATCTCGTAACAAATATCACATTTATACAAGAATGAGATTTACGACCAATAAAAACTGATGGGAGTTGACCAAGTACCACGGGTCGCCCGCCTGCGGTGCCCCGGAATGATTCGCCCCCAGGGTGAATCTAGAATCACCCGTCAGGCCTCCCTGCGAAGGACTACGGTGAGAACTCCAAAAGGCTTGCGCCTGCTCGGCAGGGTCCCGCTGCCAGCCGAGCAGGGCCACCAAGTCCCCTACGTACTGGTTTCCAGGGTGCCCAAACCCCCAGTACGAGCAGGGGAACCCGAGGGCCCATCCGTCATTTCGCCTCAGGTAATGGAAAGTGGGTGGATGAGGAGAGGCCACGTGTCGTCCTCACGTCCACCCATTCTCCCGCTCTTTTTCCCCTCCAATTCCTTCTCTTATGGGAAGGTATAAATATCCACCCATTTCCCACTTAGAGAGGGTTGGATTTTCTCTCTCTAGACTCTTACTCCTAAAAACGCCGCCTAGTTCCTCACGAGCTAGGTTCGTCAAGGCATTCACGGACTGACTTAGGCATCGGAGAGGGTTCCCTCGGACAACCTCCGAGGCCCTGTGCGCTACTTGTGCAGGGAGCAGGCTCGATCCGCCGGGAAGGTCCGATCATAGGAGAGGGGAAAGGAGAGATCAAAGGAAGTCAAGCAAGCGATATCCGAATACTAAGAACCCGAATTCATAGTCGGGTTAATTGATTCCTTGACCGGAACAATTTGGCGCCGTCTGTGGGGAGGATCTAGGTTGTACCCACGAGATTACCCACAAAATCAACCATTCCAAAACACGAAATTAACAAATTAATCACTCAAAATCGAACATGCCGGAAATTTTCGACACCAGCTCGGTGGCAAACCCACCCAAAGCCCCCCAATATGGCATACCGCTAGAAGTGACACCCGCCGCCACAATTCCAGGTGTGGGGCGAGCCAATCTCCAGGGGGCACCGGGTCAGGGGGCAGTTGCCATGGCAGGGCATGGGGGCAATCCGAGGCAAGTTCTGAACCTCACCCCTGCTCAGATGGTACAGACTGCAGCGTTCTTCTCAGCTATGTCGGATCAGGAATTCACTCCGGACGATCTGGTAGGCAGGGTCGCCACGACCCCCTGGTTGCTCCACTTTGAAAGTGGAGAAGGAACCGGGGGCACAAAGCGAACCGCCGTCAGAAACGTTCAGAAAAAGGCTAGAAAGACAGCTCAGGCATATGCACAAGTGCAAAGGCGAATCTCAGAGGCTCGTCAGGAGCCGCCTGCACAGCAGGAGGTAGCTGGTCCTGAGGGAGCATTCTCCATTCATACTACAGAATCCACGGCCGCTCGTGAAAGAGGAGGCCTATCCCAGGACCTGAGAAATCGCATGAAGCACAAGGAGCCAGTGTCCATACGCTTGGGAGAGAAACAAGATGTATTCTCCAGGCTGACACCGGTTGAGGGATTGCGGCTTGCCCCAGGGCTATCCCAAAGCCTGCAATCTAGGCTCAACAACGGTCAACCTATGAGGCCCAGACACCAACAGGGTGATAACCTCGAGCCTGCCCAGAAAAAGCGCTCACGGTATCACTCCCCTTCCCAGGGCGATGAGGCGATAAGCAGGCGCCCACCAAGGCACCGCTCCCCTGAAAGTAGGAGACCGACCCCTGACAGAAGGGACGACTACGGTCACTACTCAGGCGCGAGCAGGTCAAAAATGGTGGGCAGGCCAACCAAGACCCCGCTTCACCCTGAGGTTCAGGCGTATCCTATCCCGAAGATTAAGATGCCAACTGTAAAGTTCGACGGAACTACAGACCCGGAAGATCACCTAGCTGCGTACGAAAGTCACATGGGCATGTACGACGCCGACGACGCAGTCTGGTGTAAGATCTTCCCCACCACCTTGGTGGGCCTAGCCCAGGGTTGGTTCAGGGACCTCCCGCATGGGTCAATCTCTTTCTTCATCGAACTGGCAGAAATGTTCCTGGATCAGTATGCTGGAAACAAAAGACGACGTCTCACCCGTTTCGACCTGATGACCCTCAGGCAAAAGAAGGGCGAAACTAACCGACAGCAGCATATGCACTAACCAACTCCCTGCTACCCGGCGAGATGAAAAACCAAATGATCAGGGCCCAGCCTGAGACCCTGGCCAAAGCCAGAAAGATTGCAGAGGGGTTTATGCTGCAGGAAGAGTTCCACAGCCTGCCGGAGACCCCCACAGGCCCCACGAGGCAGCAGGGGGGACCGCAGGGTGGACGCGGTAGAAACGAATCCGGAAGGCATAGAACTGAGGAAGAGGATACCCCTAAAAAGGAGCGCACTGTCTACCAGCCCAGGTTCGACAGTTACACAGCCCTTAACAAATCCAGGGCGGAAATCTTCGAGCTGGAAAAGGAAACTTCTAAATGGAATCGCCCGAGCAAACCGCGCAGTCCAAAAGGGGATCCCAAGAAATTCTGCACTTTCCATGACTGTGTAGGCCACACCACCGAAGAGTGTCGCCACCTGAAAGACGAGATCGAGAAGCTGATTAGGAATGGCTGGTTGGCCAACTACGCAGCCAGGAATAAACCTCAGAATGAAGCGCCTGAAAAGCCCGAAGGCTCGGTACAGAACCGCCTGGTAATCCATGTGGTATCAGGGGATGCGGAAGACCTAGTCAGCCGAAGGGGGCAGAAAAGGCAAATTCGTGAGCTAAGGAACCAAATCTGCTACGCTGAAAGAGCAGGAAGCCCGAAAGGAGTAACGCTGAGTATCACCCCCGAAGATGCAGGGCGGGTGGTGTACCCTCACAGCGATCCCATGGTGCTATCCTTGGTAATCAGCAACCACATTGTTCGGAGGTGCATGGTGGATACCGGTGCCTACACGAATTTGCTGTACAAAGACGCCTTCGACAAAATGGGTCTGGAGAAAAGGCACCTACGACCTGCCCCTGGGTCATTATATGGGTTTAGCGGAGCAGGCGTACTGCCCATGGGGATCATAGACCTACCTGTAACATTTGGGGAGGGAGCTACTGCCAGAAATGTCAGGGCATCATTCGTTGTAGTGGATGCAAGGTCTGCTTACAACGCCCTGATCGGCAGAGCCACCCTGGACGAAATTGAAGCGGCCATATCAATCAGGGCTCTCACTATAGCCTATGTTACTGATTTCGGCCTAGAAGGGAAAGTGCGCGGAGACCAGGAGTCGGCCAGACAGTGCTACTCCGTGGCCCTGCAGGCTCACGAAAGCGAAAGAAAAGGAAAAAGAAAAGCCGACAGTTCCCCCAGCAGGGAAGGCGAGATTCCAGCCGGTAATCAGGCGTCAAACCACCTGGAACCTGGGGGAGAAAGCATGCTGGTGGACCTGGAGCCAGGGAGGCAAGTCCTTATACACTACTACACAAAAGGGCAAAGAAACCAATGAAAAATAACCAATTACTATATGTATGGTCTCTTTGATAAAAAAAATCATCCCCAACAAATAGATGGTGTCTTATATATTAATATGATTTTGTAATGAGATAACAAAGAAACCATTTTTTCTAAAGGATGATTATTTTGCTTCTTAAAGTGGGGCCTATTAAAATTATTTTTCATTTTTCATTTTTCATTTTTTTAAATATTGGAAAGTAAATCTAAGCTACCCTAATTATATTCTAAAGGAAATTCTTTTACTCTTCATTCTTCATTTACACCAGTAGAGCGTGCCCTTCAAGTCTTCGCGCCTTCGACTTCGCCAAATTCAACTCCGCTGCGCCAAATTTGCTCCGACTTCATCATATTCACCCTGTTCCTCACCACGTTCTTCACCTTCCTGGTCAATTGTTTGAAGGTACTTCTTGACCATTCTAATTGAACCAGGGTTTCTAATTTTTCCTTAATAAATTGGGTTTTTGAGTAGTTTAGGGTTTCTGATTTCGATTTTGTATTCTTGCGCTACTTATCTTTACTAGATTCAAGTGTTGTGAATTGAATCAGAACTTCCGACTTCAGTCTTGTGATTTTTGTAGTTCGTGCATCAATTCATCAGTTTTGCAATCGAGTACGAACTTCATTAGTATTCATGTCAATTATGTCCTTGCTTGATTAATTCTAGGTTTTTGTGAGTGTTAATGAACTGTTTTGAGTGTTATGATTCCTAGTTTTTATATTTGGGTTTTTGTTAGTGTTTGGTACTCTTTTGTACTGTATACTGTTAGTTGTTATTTCTGGTTTTTTTTTTATTTTCTATCCCGTTGTTAGAATCTTACGGATAGTATTTTCTTTCCTTGTATCTTTGTGTTTAAAACAAATCTGGAAACCAAATAGTAAGAAATAATATGACTGTTCTCGTAAAGACTAGGTGGCAACATACATTAGGTTCCTAATTTTTTGACGTTTTGCAGCATCATACATTCATACTTTATGATTATTAGGATGAGACTTAAGTGTATTTGTGTCACATTAAAAAGAAAGATCTAAGGTAGTGGTAGTGGTAGTGGTGCTGCTAATTGTAGTTAATCATTCAACTAATGATTACATACAACAGCTAACATTTATATGACGCCAACATTGTCGTCGTCAATCAAGCTTTGTAATTTTTATAACACAGTCCAATTTTGCCTTGTTGAAAATTTCAATCTCTTTGTGTGAGCTTGGTATATATGTGAACTTGATGTGTAGATATGGATCGAAGTTGGATATCAACTACAAAGCCGGGTGAACAAAAATACAAAGCCGGAGTACTTGATTTTATTAGGTTTGCCGTTAAGAATAAAGGAGAACGTACTAGGTTACCTTGTCCTTGTTATATGTGTCATAATTTTTTGTATAGGAGAGTTGATGAGATACTTAGCCATTTGGATAAATGGGCATTTGATAGAACATATACTCGTTGGATATGGCATGGTGAAGATAAGGAAGAAAGTTCGACAAATGTTTTTTCGGAAAATGTGCATGCATTTGATAACAACATTGAGGGTGATAGGTTAGAAGAAATGTTAAGTGCAGCTCAAGATAAATTCAATGATAATCCCGAAACATTGGAGACGTTGTTAAATGATTCTGAGAAGCCCTTGTATGTGGGCAGCAGGTATACAAGGTTGTCTGGTTTAATTCGGTTGTATAATGTAAAGGTCGGTCAAGGGTTGACGGACACATGTTTTACTATGTTACTAGAAGTGCTAAAAGACATGTTTCCTGAGGGTAATGTGCTACCAAGTTCTACGTATGAGGCAAAGAAGTCATTATACCCAATGGGCTTGCAATATGAGAAAATCCATGCCTGCCCTAATGATTGTATACTATATAGAAATGAGCATGAATCTTTGAAAAATTGTCCGGTATGCAATGCATCGAGGTGCAAGAAGAAGGAAAGAGTGCCAGCTAAGATTTTGTGGTATTTTCCAATAATACCAAAATTCAAACGACTATTTTCGCATCCTGAAGATGCAGAGAAGTTGACTTGGCATAAAAACGGGCGAAATGATGATGGGCTTCTCAGACATCCGGCCGATTCTCCACAATGGAAGTTCATCGACGGAAAGTATAGTGAGTTTGGTAAGGAAGAACGTAATTTACGTTTAGCATTGTCAACTGATGGTATGAATCCATTTCGATCCCTTAATAGTACCTATAGTACTTGGCCAGTCATTTTGGTTACTTATAACCTCCCTCCTTCTCTGTGTATGAAAAGAAAGTATATGATGTTGTCTTTATTAATTTCTGGACCAAAACAACCAGGAAATGATATTGACGTGTACTTGACGCCTCTGATTGATGATTTGAAGCTATTATGGGAAAATGGCGTGGAAGTGTTTGATGCCCATCGAAATGAAACTTTTATCTTGAGGGCAATGTTGTTTTGTACCATACACGATTATCCTGCATATGGTAATGTATCAGGGTATACTGTGAAAGGGGAAAAGGCTTGTCCTGTATGTGAGGATGGTATGAAAGGAGAGTGGTTGAGTTCATCTAGAAAGATGGTTTATCTTGGACATCGTCGCTATCTACCCCAAGATCATCATTATCGTAAGCAGAGAAAAGCATTTAATGGGAAACAAGTATACGAAGGGCGTCCAAAGATTTTGACAGGGGAGCAGGTATTTGAAAAAATTAAGAACATTGAAACAACATTTGGGAAGAAAAAAAAACCCCTCTTCCAAAACAAGGATATAAAAAATGCTCGGTATTTTGGGGCCTACCGTATTGGAGATTATTATTTGTTAGACATTGCTTGGACGTAATGCACATTGAAAAAAATGTGTGTGATAGTGTTATTGGCACACTATTGAATATTCCAGGGAAAACAAAAGATGGTGAGAAAGCGAGGGATGACTTGAAAGAAATGGGAATTAGAAGTGAACTCCACATTGTTAAAGAAGGAACTCGAAAATACCTACCTCCAGCTGCCTACACGCTATCGAAACAAGAGAAGAAAGCGTTTTGTGAGTGTTTAGCAAGAGTAAAAGTTCCAGATGGTTATTCTAGCAACATTAGTAGTCTTGTTTCAATGGATAACTTAAAACTTGTGGGTCTTAAATCTCATGATTGTCATGTTCTAATGCAACAACTGTTACCGGTGGCTATTCGTTCAATTTTGCCTAAGAATGTCCGATATGCCATTGTAAGACTTTGCCTTTTTTTCAATGCCATATTCGAGAAAGTCATTGATCCAAAAGAATTGGATGCCTTAGAGCATGGGATCAAAAAGATCCAAAAGAATTGGATAATCTAATTGTTACTTTGTGTCAGTTAGAGATGTACTTTCCTCCATCATTTTTGACATTATGGTTCACTTGGTAGTTCACTTAGTAAGAGAGGTTAGATTTTGTGGACATGTGTATTTAAGGAATCAATATCCATTTGAAAGGCAAATGAAAACATATAAAGGGTACGTTAAAAATTTGTTTCGACCCGAAGCTTGTATTGCAGAGCGGCTATTGTATGAATCTGCTATTGAACAATGTGGTCCATATCTTAGAAATGTTGAGGTATTAGGGGTACCTGTGTCTCGACATAGTCAAAGAATTGAAGGTGAAGGTATTAGAGGCCGAAAACAACTTGATTTGTCTTTTCAGAAATGGCGCACTGCTCATACATATGTTCTTCTTAACGATGATGATGTTGCGCCGTATATCGAAAGACATATGGATTTTTTAAAATGTCATAATCGAAGAGCAAGTGCACATACAAAATCCTTTGCCGCTTGGTTTAAAGATGAAGTAATGAGAGAGATTCGTGGTTCTACAAGCAATATCTATATCGGATCGTCTCGAAAGTTTAGCCTATGGACCTAACTTTAATGCTACCTTCTACTCTGGATACATCATTAATAGGTGCACATTTTCGACAAGGGACCATGATGAAAAAAGTACTACACATAATAGCGGAGTTACTTTGGAAGCTATGTGTATGAATTTTGCAAGTGCAAAAGACAAATGCCCATTGTATGGTAAGATGCGATACTATGGAATTATTGATGAAATTTGTGAGTTGCATTACTCGGGTTTCTCTGTTGCACTTTATGGGTGCAAGTGGGCGGACAACAATACTGGTGTTCACACCGATGACTTGGGGTACACTTCTGTCAATTTTGATAAATCTGGTCATGTAGAAGATCCATTCATTCTAGCCAGTCAAGCTAAAAAAGTGTTTTATATGTCCAACCCAGCTGAAAACGGATGGTCAGTCGTTACTAAGCCTCGATATGCTATTGATGAATTTGATCATAATGATGATAATACTGAATTAGAGGCAAGGTCTCCTTCAAGGTTGGTACAATTTGATGATCATATTGTTGATGACTCATGTATATATGTTCGAAATGACCATGCTGAGGGGATTTGGATTGAAGAAAACCGAAAGCGTCGCCGTCCTTGATGTAAAAAAACTTAAGAAGATGAGGTTTGTTCGAGGGGCTGTGAAAAAGAAGTGAAGTCTTCTCTCTAATAGGAAAGCTTTTCACCTTGTTTATTATTTTACTCAATGTTTATGCTTGTGATAACGAATTGGTTCTTCTTGTGTGTTTTGTATTGTTTTCTGTCATTTTCAAAAAAAAAATTATCGTCAATTTTGTTTAGGTGTGTTTATGTTATGTGGTCATTGATATTGTGATATATGATTCCATGGATTTTTTGGGATGAAGAGTTTTAACCTTTTGTGATATATGACTTGATTTATTTACAACATTGTTCTTTCGTTGGCACTTGCTACTTGTATAATATTTTTGTATAGGCTTATGGCTGTAAAAAGAAAACAAGCCTTTGAGCATGGGGAAGATGTGGAATCTGATCCTGAATCTGATGTCGAGGAGAAAAATCGTGAAGATGAGAGAGGTCGTACGGTGCTAAAATTAGTTGGGAAGACGATTAATGCAAATGCTAAAGTTCCTTTGGAGTGGAATCATTAAAAACTTCCATCTGGGAAATACAGAACTGCCTTTTCTACGTATATTGGAATAGTTAGTCGTGAACGAGTAAGCATCAAGTACAGGAAGTGGCCTGATGTGCCAGAAGAACTTGTTGATGAAGTGTACAAATTCATATGTGTAAGGATAAATTGTACAAATTTCAATTCTTTGTTTTGAAATTTAATATTACAATTTTTTTTAACTATGGATGACAATGATGTCACAGAAAGGGTTTGTAGTACGAGAAGATCGAAGAAAGTGGATCTTAACACGGGCTAGCAAACGATGGAGTGCTTTTAAGACTAGATTAAGAAAGTATTGGCTATACAAACCGGATGGAAGAATCAGAAAAAGGCCTCCATGGAAATACCCTTCGATAAATCAAACTATTTGGGACACATTCACCGCAACTTATACCACAGTTGAATTCAAAGTGATTTCCTAACATATTTTCTGATATTATAATGTGGAGTTAACAAACACTAATGCTTGTTCCCTAACTTTCATTTATCGTTGTATGTACACAGGCAATAAGTGCAATGTTTCAAGAAAGATCACTTTTGAAGAACTCAAGCTATCGTGGAGGTCGACTTGGTTACCAATATTTCGAGGAAGAACTAGTATGTATTTTGAAGATTACTCCAACATTCTCGTGTATCTCATAACTTAAATTTAATCATTACTATGTTATTGTTTTGTTTTTAAATTTTAAGGAAGAAGAACTGTTGAAACAAGGAATCCATATCTCGGAGGTTCCGCGGCATCTAGTATGGATCAAGGCTCATTCTATTATTGAAAATGGTGAAGACGGTGGTATGTTAACCTTTAAGAACAAAGCTGATCTAGAAGTTGCCGAAGCAATTGTAAGAAGTTATCCTCTTAATTTGTATATTTTGTGATCAATTTTTTTTTATTTACTGAAGATGATGGAAGTTTTTTTGTTCTTTGTATTTTAGAAAGCATTGATGACACAAAGTAAAGATGGAGGGATAAGATCCAAGGGTCGAGATGATATTTTAGCTAGAGCAATGAAGAAACCAGAACGAGGAGGTCGCGTAGTGGCTGTTGGATCAGGTATCACACAAACAGAATATTTTGGGTATAACAAACCGATCCCACCTTCCCAATTGCACGCAGAAGTTAATAGCTTAACATCGGAAATAGCGGTTGTGAAAAACCAACAGAACCTTTTGGTATCGTTTGTTATGTCGACCTTCAACGAAGAGCAATTAAGACGGTTCGAAGCCTTTAGTAATGCTACTCAGTTCGCTCCTGCTCCTGATCTTATAAACCAACTGGGTAGCTATGCTGTTGGTTTTAATAGTCAAGCTATTGGTGCATCTGTCCCATTTAGTACTTTTAGTCAATTTGGTGGTTATGGCTAGTTTGATTCTGGTAGTGGCGCTTCAGGTGAGTTGGGTTCTAGTGTTCCCGATCCCAACAACTACTTAGGGGAAGGAGTTTCATTCACCCAATTATTAACCACAAATTTTGGGCTTGATCAACGGAGTCAAGGTGTTAAACCCTCGCTTTCTAATGATTCAAAGAGGGTTTCGGTGGAGGTGGTAGAACCTTATCGAGTTCCTTGGCCTGAACCAGGGATGAAGACACTTAATAATGACCTTGCCGACTTTCAAATTAAATCTAACAGTAACTCTCATATCTTTCCAGAGCTAATGACGATTCCTTTTATGTATTTTTTTTCTTTCCGAAAGTATTACTCGTACTTGTTTCAATTATAATATAAACTTGATTTAATTTATGTAACTAGGGAGAGAGTGATTGTTTCTTAGCTATTGCTGACCAAGAAGGGCCCCAGATTGTTGCTATTTGAACTGTATTTATCGATGCCGCTGAAAACGTGACAGTTCATTGTCATAGTCTCCCTCATGGATTTCGTAGAGTGAGTGTTTTAGAAGTTCTTGTGCCTAGTGCTCCTTTTCCTTGTCCCACCGAGGAATGGACTGTAGTTATTCAAGCCGTACACAGTTTTGTCAAGTGGCCAACTCATTTGATTTTTCCAAGGAACATGGTAAATTCATTTCCTTCTTATTCGTCACCAATCAATATCATTACCTGAAATTTTAAAATTCTTAATCTAATGATATTTGTATTTTATACAAATGAAGGTGGTTGCTGATGAAAACGAGAAGGATAATTGTCAATCAAAAAATCAGTTACGCTCCACATCCCCTCAATCTTGTTCATCTCAAGGGTCTTGCTCCCAAAAGTATATCATAACGGATAAGGATCGAGCCAATTTAACCACTGATTTGTTGCGCTTTTTTAAGAACGAAGCTATATCCATGAAAAGGAGTAATGAAAAAATCAAAGTGCCTATCCCTACTTCTGTATCTTCTTTTTCCCATGACGTTGAACTAAACTATGAAGATATGCTTGACTGGTCTTTTCAAGGAGCGATTGGAGCAAGTCATGTAACTGTTTTTATGAAGTAAGTCTCCAACTATTTAATTTTGGCATTTTCATTGCTTTAGTTCATCGATTTTTTTTAAACAATGTATCTTATGTGTTAGGTACTTAAGTGAAAAGTGTCACAACGAGAGTATTTCCGGAGTCTATGGATTTTGCGATGTCAATCATTTATCATCATTGTCGATGGTGGATAAGAAAGAGCGTATCGACTATTTAGCTCGTGTCTTGGGTTGCAATGAAGGTGTCAATATCAATCAAACTTTCTTTGCTCCTTTTCATGAGGGGTAAGTACAATCTCTTTATAGTTTATTAGTTGAAATGTTGTATTCGTGATAATTGATCTTGAACACAATGTAATTTCCGTTCATTTCTTCTGTTATTACGTATAAGTACTTTGCTAATCCCTTTTATCCAGTTACCATTGGATGTTAGCTGTCATTAGTCCGTGGAATGGAGTGGTGTGGTGGCTGAATCCAGCGGGTGAAAATGAAATACCTAAGTTTGCTGAAGAAATCATTAATGAGTACGTACCATAAATCACTTTCGTACACATTTTATACTAATGTACATAAATTAGACGGAAGTATCAAAGTTTGCTGAAATATTTGTTTATACTAATTAATGTAGACAAATATTTTCTTTTCTACACATTTTATAGAGGAGTCATAAAATTTAGCTTGGAGCATCGGAAAGATATCAAGAAAATGAAAAAGAAACCACTTATTAAGTGGAGGAAACCATTGGTATGCATTTATTAACAATTCATTAATATTTTGTTATGAATCTTATCATTGAGTAGTATTTGTAAAGCATATTCATAAGAAAGTTAGATATCTTTACTTGTTTTTTTAAATTTAAGAATTCTTAACACACTTTAAATTATTATTTTTTGCAACAGTGTCCTCAACAATCACTTGACTCATTAGATTGTGGATTCTATGTTTGCCGTTATATGCTGGAAACAATCGTAAACCGATATCAAGTAATTCCTGATCAGGTATAACTATAAGTCGTAGTTGGAGTTGGTTGATTTTTTTAGATGATATATTTTTCTAGGATAGTATGTAAATCTTTGTGCAATATATTGTTCTAGGATCAGGTGCTATTATTTTAAAATAGTATAGTATAGTTTGCCTTTTGAATCAATGTCGATTCAGAACCCACAATTAAGTTAATAATACGAAGCTAAGCTCGAGTAAAATTAAGAACTCCCCATCAATTTAGTAGTTAACTTAATATTGCCCCTACAATTAAGCTGATTAACTTATACCCCCTTTAAAATATCACTGCACTAACCTTAATATTGCTTGTCCACCAAAGTCCCTTGCAAGAACCGTCTAGTCACACACGAACAAAGACAACTTGTCTTAAACAGGATCAGCTGCTAGTACTTGTGATGACGTTTGTATTATAACATCAACTTGTCTATGTATTTACATATACTCCGTGTTTTGTCTTAAACATCAAGCTGCCAGTGTGTTTGTTGAGTTACTTATAACTAAAGGAATTGTCCTTGTATGTCTCACATACAGCTTGGAAACAAGCTATTGTTAAATGCACAGGATGAAGACTTAAATCATGTAAATACCATTTCCAAGGGTATATATATGTGCTATTAATGTTGATTTTTGTTTGTGTTCTCAGTATTTTAAAGGTGTTCCAAACTCTTATACCCAAGAAATGATTGATGAAGTTAGAGAAATCTGGATCAAATTTGTTCTCAAGCACAAACAAGAGGTAGAAGAAGAGGAAGATGGATTAGAATTTCATTAATGAAGTGGGTATTTTGATTTAATAGACATATAGTTAATTTTATATACTTCAATTCGTATTTTTGGACACATTTTTGGCCCATCTATCTTACAGTGCGCACTATTATGTGCTTCAATTGTGATTTTGAACATGTTTTTTGCTTCTACCTTATAGTGCACATGCACTATTATATGATTCCATTGTAATTATGAACACATTTTTTGGCATCTAGCTTACAGTGCACTATTATGTGCTTCGATTATAAATTGAAGACATTTTTTGGATCAAAAATTTTATATATTAATCATATTTTGTGCAAATTTCTACTGTAGTATCTATTTTGGATGATAAGAAAATCAATGACACGTGTATTTTAATGATTGGTTGTCTCAGATATTAAAAAGAGAACATCTACTGTATTAGAAGAAAATAAAAAGATATCAAAGAGACCATTTTTCTGACTTTGGTGGTTATTTTGAAGGAGGCAAAGAAACCATTTGTCTATGTCACATGGTCTATTAGCATAGGATAAGAAACCATCTACCTATCCATTAAGGTGTTTTTCCTATAATCCTAAGAAACCATCTACCTTATAACAATGATTTCTAAGCTTTGACCAAAGAAATCATTTTCATCACATGGTCTATTAGCCTAAGAGACCTTTGACTTGGACACCATCTCCAAGATGGTGTCTTAGGCTACTTTCCAATGGTTTCTTTGGGCTTTTTTGTAGTAGTGATAGGGGCTGACCTGGAAGAGTCCTACCAGGCTGAACTGGTCGAGCTGCTGAAAGAGAACAAGGATGTATTCGCCTACTCGGCGGATGAAATGTCAGGGGTCGATCCAGCGTGTATCGTTCACAGGCTGAACGTAAGCGCGGACGCCCGCCCTGTGAAGCAGAAAAAGCGGAACATGTCCGCAGAAAAAGACCTGGCAATCAAGGAAGAAATTGAAAAACTTTTGAAGGCAGACTTTATAGAAGTTTGTGACTACCCTGAGTGGTTGGCGAATGTGGTCATGGTCAAAAAATCGTCAGGCGCGTGGAGGATGTGCGTGGACTTTACGAACCTCAACAAGGCCTGCCCGAAAGACTGCTACCCGCTCCCCAGAATCGACCAACTGGTGGACGCTACCAGTGGATATACTATGCTAAGCTTCCTGGATGCCTTCTCAGGGTATCATCAGGTGTACTTATGGCAGCCAGACAGAGTTAAGTGCGCATTCATCACTAGTTCAGGCACCTACATGTACAAGATGATGCCATTCGGGCTGAAAAACGCAGGAGCCACGTACCAACGCCTGGTCGACAAGGTGTTTGAAAGCCAAAAAGGCAGGAACATAGAAGCCTATGTCGATGACGCCATTGTGAAGAGTAAGGGAGACAAAGAGCACCTGGCAGACCTGCGGGAGACCTTCTCCTCCCCGCGCGCCTACAAAATGAAACTCAATCCGAAGAAATGTACATTTGGGGTTCGCTCTGGAAAATTCTTGGGTTTCTTGGTCAACTCTCGAGGGATAGACGCTAACCCCGAGAAAGTTCAGGCTGTTCTGGACCTTCCTGAGCCAAAGACCATCAGGGACATCCAACGTCTGACAGGCCGCATGGCCGCCCTGGCACGATTCATCGCCAGGTCAGCAGACAAGTCAACCCCATTCTTCAAAGTACTGAAAGGCAACGAGCAATTCAAATGGGAGGACGAGCAAAAAGAAGCATTTGGGCAGTTGAAGGAGCATTTAAAGAAACTCCCCACCCTGGCGAGACCAGTGGCAGGGGAAAAACTCTTCCTCTACATCGCTGTAACCAATGTGACAGTCAGCGTGGTCATCTTGAGGGAGGAAGCAGGCGCTCAACAGCCCATATATTTTGTAAGTCACGCCCTGGGGGCAGCAGAGAAGAATTATCCTATGGTCGAGAAAGCAGCCTACGCGGTTGTCATAGCGGCCAGAAAGTTGAGGCCATACTTCGACGCACACCCTGTCGTAGTGCTGACAGACCAGCCCCTAGAGAAGGTGCTGGAAAATTTTGAAAAGTCAGGCAGACTGCTAAAGTGGGCTATCGAGTTGAGTGGACTAGGGATAACATACCAATCAAGAACAGCCATCAAGGCCCAAGCCCTGGCCGGCCGACTTTCTGGCAGAGTGTTCCCATTCTGAGGAGGATAGCCCAACCACCGGCGAGTGGATCGTATACACCGATGGGTCCTCCACGGCTAATGGAGCAGGGGCAGGAGTAGTATTGACCAGTCCGGAGGGGACCGACTTTGAGCATGCTCTCAGATTTGTCTTCCCCGCGTCGAACAACGAAGCTGAGTACGAAGCAGTACTCGCAGACATCAACCTAGCCAGAGCTGCAGGCGCAGAGCGGATTGTTCTGGCAACAGACTCCTAGCTCATCGCCAACCAAATCAATGGAGAGTATGAGGCTAGGGACCAAACAATGGCCGCGTACCTGGAAATGGTGAAGATGGAATTGTAAGGCCTAAAATCATATGAAATCAGACAGATCCCTCGATCCCAGAACAACCGGGCAGACGCCCTGTCAAAGCTGGCTAGCTCCAGCCTGCAGGATATAAGAAGGTCGGTATGGGTGGACGTCGTCCAGGAAAAATCTACCGTCCTCTGTCAAACCGTCGGTGCGGTGGAGGAAGCAGGGCATGGGGATTGGAGGACCCCCATCATTCTGTTCAAGAAACACGGAATCTTACCAACGGACCCCGTACAAAAAAGAAAAATGCCGGCAAGGGCTGCATGGTTCATCATAATGGGAGAAGACTTGTACAAGAAATCTTTCTCGTCCCCTCTGCTCAGGTGCCTGGGGGCAGAGCAGGCGGCGGAGGTGTTGGATGACATCCACTCTGGGATATGTGGTCATCACATAGGAGGAAAGTCGCTGGCACACAAGGCCTTGAGAGCCGGATACTACTGGCCGACCCTGCTGGCCGACGCCAAAGACTTGACCCAAAAGTGCAGAAAATGCCAGCTTTTCGCCCCATCCATCCATGCCCCGGTCCAAGAGCTCAGGCCAATCCTGTCTCCCATCCCCTTCGCTCAGTGGGGGATGGACATATTAGGACCCTTTGCGGTAGCCACCGGGGGGAGAAAATTCTTGATCGTAGCTATCGACTACTTCACCAAATGGGTAGAAGCTGAGGCAGTGCCTAACATCACCGAGCCTGCGGTCAGGAAGGTGATTTGGCGGAACATTATCACTAGGTTCGGCCTGCCGAAAATGCTGGTGTTTGACCATGGAAGGCAATTCGATAATGACCCCCTGAGAATCTGGCTGGAAGGCCATGGCATCGCAGTTGCCTACTCTGCCGTTTGCCACCCTCAGACCAACGGACAGGCAGAGGCAACCAACAAGCAGATCCTGAATGGCCTTAAGAAAATGGTAGATGACCTCAAGGGCAGGTGGGTCGACGAGCTCCCCAGCATACTCTGGTCAATCCGGACCACCCGAAAGGAATCTACGGGCCAGACCCCGTTCGGCCTGGTATATGGTGCAGAGGCTCTACTACCAATCGAGGCCAGGATCCCCTCCCTGCGCTCCCTACAATACGACCAGGCTGAGAATGAAGCAGCGATGGCTGAGGCCTTGGATCTGGTCAGTGAGGTGAGGGAGGAAGCCAGTGCCAATATCGTCGCCTACCAACAACGAATGAGGAAGGCATACAATAAGAGAGTACATCAGCGAAATTTTCAGATGGGTGATCTAGTCCTCAGAAAAACACAGGCCGTGGGAAAATCGAGAGAGCACGGCAAACTCAGCGCTAACTGGGAAGGTCCGTACCAAGTAACCCAAATCTTAGGGCCAGGCACGTATAAAATCGCCAATCCTGAGGGCCAAGAGTTGAGTGCTCACTGGAACGCAGACACCCTGTCTAGCAAGATCTTAAGATAGTTTTTGTTTCCTAAAAAACTGGCGGAGAACGATCAAAGAATGTCGACGGCTCCGACCGCCCTGTTAAATTTTTACAAAGAAATGAAAGAACTTCCAAGTCTATACTCGTTGTCTGTTCAAACTTGCGTTTTCACACACAAACGAGCAGGGGGCAATAGGGGGAGGCCCCCCTGTTGCCAGGACTAAGGAAAATAGCCCCCCCCCCCCCCAACAAAAAATTCAACGCCACCCTGCAGGCAGGGGGCAGGCCCCCTGGACTCTGACCAAGAGCCAGGGACAGGCCGAACGAACAAGGACTGGGGGCAAGCCCCCCAACCTTGTATAAAAAACGCAGCCACCCTGCTTACCCCTAGGCAGGCAGGGGGCAGGCCCCCCTGGACTCTGACCAAGAGCCAGGGACAGGCCGAACGAACCAGGACTGGGGGCAAGCCCCCCCAACCTTGTATTGAAAAAAACGCAGCCACCCTGCTTACCCCTGGGCAGGCAGGGAGCAGGTCCCCTGGACTCTGACCAAGAGCCAGGGACAGGCCGAACGAACAAGGACTGGGGGCAAGCCCCCCCCAACCTTGTATAAAAAACGCACACCCTGCTTGCCCCTGGGCAGGTAGGGGGCAGGTCCTCTGGACTTTGGTCAAAAGCCAGGGACAGCCCGGATGAACAAGGACTGGGGGCAGGCCCCCAACCTTGTATAAAAGACAAGTGTCACCCTGCTTACCCTGGGCAGGTAGGGGCAGGCCATACTCTATGGAGAGCAAAGAAAGCAGAAATAAAGGACAAACATTCAAAAATCAATTCAGGAAAGAGTAATACGGTTTGAACAAAGCCCAAAATAAAGATCCGGAAAGGTCAGAACATTACAGACAAGCTGGCCATACTAAGGCGCAGCATAAAAAGTTATCGACAAAGAGAAAAAGCCTAAGCATCAGGCACACCATGGTTGGGACCAGCAGGCTCCTTGGGGGTTCCGGCCGCCAGAGCTTCGTTCCTGGCAGCATAAAGGTTTCGAAATGCGTCCTCGTCAAAGACAGGAAACATTTTCTTGATTACCTCCATAACAAGCTCCAAGGAGGAAGTAGCCCCATTTTCAAAGCTCAAGTCCGTGGCAGTTTCAGCTTCCTTCAGGATGGCATCTTTCTCATCTTGCCTCCCAGCCTGAGCCTGTTTGAAGTCTGAGCTGACTTTGGACAGCTCTTCCTCCAGATCAGCTGTTTTCTTCTTGAAATGCTCCATCTCAGCCAGGGACGTTTCAGCACGCTCCACTGCCAGGCGGCTCTCCTTCAGTTCCACCTCCAGCTTGGACGCCTCCCTCACAGCCTGCTCCCCCTGAAGTCTCCACTGATTGGCCTGCCCCTTCGCTTCCTCCAGCTCGCTCTCCTGCTTTGTCAGCCTGTCCTTCAAGCCAATAATCAGGGTCACATCCCTTTCAACCACGGCTAGGCGATCGGGAGGAGGGGCCCCAGGGGTGACAGTCAGCTCCTCGTCACTTAGGCGGCTGAGGGCCGCCAGCTCGGCAGAAGCCTGCAGCACCCTAGAAGTACGCTGTATGTACTGAATCACCTGGTTGGAGGTAGTGTTTATAGACTTGGTGAGACGGTCTGCCAAGACAGTACCAGAATCCGAGAGCAGGGCTGATACATCAACACTATCGCCTGCAGCACAATGGAACTCTGCATTCTCCTCCAAGAGAGAAGTACCCGGGACGTCGTGAGCAGGGCGTTTCGTCTCCGGGGTCTCCACATCAGCCTCCAAGTCAACCATAGGCACAGTCCCTGGAGTCTCCCTATTCCTCTTTCTCCTACGGACCAAGGGAGCACTCTCTCCAGTCTGCTCAGAGTCCGCAGGATGAGACCCCTGGGAAACGTGGGTCCCAGCAGGGGAGTCATCCTGCCGGTGAGCATGGGAGGGGGTCGCCACGGAAGTAACTTCAGCCTCCCCACCCTGAGCATTGGGAGAAGGAGCCGCCGGTTTTAGCCGGGGAGGGAAGGGGAGTCGTCGGCCAGAGGCGAATTCCTTCACAAACCTCATCAAGTTCTTATCTCCCTTCTTGAAGCTGGAGGGAAGAGAGGGGACCTTTCGAGCGACAAAAAATTCCTCAGTCAGGCCAAGCCTCCTCACCTGTTTCTTGGTCCAAAGGCGAGAAGCAGCACCTGCAAGACGGGTAAAAAGCCAGTTAAGGAAACAGGGATGGAAACCTCGAGAAAAATCATCACGCCAATTGAAGCCCCTAAACTACCTTCAAGGCCGGGAATCAGGCCTAGCGGGGTCAGATATTCATCCGTGGTGATAAGATCTGCGTGAGGAAGCCAGAAAGCAGGCTCATTGGGGGGAGCCCCCTCAGTAACCTTATATTTCTCAACCAAGTTTTCGTCCGCCTGGCTCAGCTTCACCTTCAGGTCTTTTCCCCCGACGCCCGGATGATATTCTTCACGGGTTTCCATGCGGGTATGCACGTGATTCCTAAAATGCCTAGGGATCCGCCACCCTGAGGCGCTATGTACATACAGAAAATTGTCTTTCCAGTCTTTTAGGCTGTTTAAAGCCGGCCAGACCAGAGCGTATTTTTTCGACTTCAGAATGGACCAGTACCCAGGGGAGTCATCCCCCCTTGATGAAGACACCATTTGCAGCCAAGTCATGGCGCGCAGGGCATCAATAGAGGGCCCCTCCCCATGGAAGAGGCAAGTCCAGGTGTAGGCCACCAAGGTCCTGATCGCTGAGGCAGTCAGCTGGGCAATGGCCACGTTCATCCTCCTAAAAACCTCCTCCAAGAAGGGGTGTAAGGGAATTGTAGGCCGAATTCCAGGCTTTTGTGGTAAACAGCCACGCAGCCGTCAGGAGGGCAACACACCGTATCTCTCTCCCCGGGAATTATAACGGTGTACCCCTCCCCAAAGTGATAGAATTTCTCAATCTCCCCGGCAGCATTACTCTCCAGAATCAGGTCTCGATTCTTGGTCTCAGGGTAGGTTCTCAAAGGAACCAGGTATTTGCGTTTATCCAAGAAATACTTTTTCCCTTTTTCCCTGGGAGCAAGGCCGGCAATGGTAGAGGGGTCAATCTCCAATGCACCGTCGTCGGAGTCGACAACGTCAAAAGGAGCGGGTTCGGGTGAGTTGGCACCCCCATCTTCCTCGGGGCGGTTTCCCCCGCCGGGTCTGACCCCAGAGGAAGAGGCTAAGTCGGATCTCCCCTCTCTCCTATCCTCCGTCCCTCCAGACGACGGACTAAAAGTAAGAGCGCGAGCGCGAGACATTCTATTTCGCGAAGGAGTATGAGAAAAAGGAAGAAAAACAAAGAGTTGGAATCAAGATTCTAACCTAGAAAGATGACCGTCGCTGAAAAAGTCCGAAGTTAGGCGCTCCTCGAAATCTTGAAAGAGTTCTCAGCAGCAAAGAGAGTGAGGAAGAAGCGAAGGTTTGAGTTTCGAAAATGCTAAAAAGGGAATTAGGGGAAGAAAATGGGCTTATATAGGTCTGGGCAGTCGAAGGGTCACCTCTCTCTGCAAAGCTCTCCCCGCAAATTACCCCCCACGTGTCACGTCTCTAACAACCAACCTCCTCATCCCAAGAAAGCCTCGAGAAGGCAAATAGGCGTCAGGAAAATTTATTTTCTCAGTGACGTCATTCTCCCTCCATTCAAATAATAATAATAAAAACAAGAGCAAATAATAACAAATAATAAAAATGCCACATGTAAACAAAGCTGCCTGATTTTTTCATTAAATTAGAGAAAACCCGAAAAACGGGCAAGTTACATCGCATACAAGCAAGAAACACAAAAAGAGCCCCTGTTTCTGGCTCACCACGCCTGCACCCCTCAAGCAGGCCTAATCATCATCAAAGCCTGGGGATTAATAATCCCCAGGGCTGTTGCACCCCCCTGCATCGGATCCCCAGTCCCAATCATCAGAGTCCTTGAAGGGATCCGCTGAGTCGTCATCATCACCCCGACCAGAGGAGTAACCCTGACCGTCACTGTCGCCGGAATCCCGGCTGCTAACATCCCAGTCCCTACCATAAGGGACTGTTTCAGTGTCATCGCAAGAGCCGCAGCCCACTTTCCTCTTCAGGGGAGAAGAAGGGCCCGACTCAGGAGAAGAAGCCAACTCTGAGCAGCCGGGGTCGAACTGCTCAGGGTGTAGCCATGGAAAACACTCATGGCACCCCCTGTCGAAACAACCCCCGCCCTGGGGGCAGCGCCTGTATTTTGGAGCGGCTGGAGAAGCCCTCTGAGGGCGCTTGCCCGCCTTGGCAAGAGTACTCCTGAGCTTCCGGTGACGTCGAGCGCGGGGCCGCCGGCTACAGCGCGGAATGAGAAAATAAAGACGCCCTGGGGTACTTTAGCTTCCAACGCCCCCTAAAGCGACGGGACACCACGCGAACCCCTTGGCAAAAAAGTACTTTGGTAATCCACGACATTTTCTTTGAAAAAAAGAAGAAGAGAAGGTTGGAGATGGGTCGTGAAAATGGCAAAGGAAGTGCAATTTATACGAAAAAGGAGGTCGAGACATTAAATGGCGTCCCAACTACTTTGACAGGGGGCACGGCCAATCAGCGCACCCGCACGCTGCCCAAAAATCCGCTGGGAATAGAAAGCAATCATCACTAAAAGAACATTCCAACCTCGGGAACAAGCAACGCATTAAATGCAAGAGAGTTCAAGAGTCAACTGCACCCCATCTCAAGAGACGCCTGCCAAGAGGAAGACCCCGCCTCTCTCTGGCCGGCGTGGGCCAATTGATGGGAGTTGACCAAGTACCACGGGTCGCCCGCCTGCGGTGCCCCGGAATGATTCGCCCCCAGGGTGAATCTAGAATCACCCGTCAGGCCTCCCTGCGAAGGACTACGGTGAGAACTCCAAAAGGCTTGCGCCTGCTCGGCAGGGTCCCGCTGCCAGCCGAGCAGGGCCACCAAGTCCCCTACGTGCTGGTTTCCAGGGTGCCCAAACCCCCAGTACGAGCAGGGGAACCCGAGGGCCCATCCGTCATTCCGCCTCAGGTAATGGAAAGTGGGTGGATGAGGAGAGGCCACGTGTCGTCCTCACGTCCACCCATTCTCCCGCTCTTTTTCCCCTCCAATTCCTTCTCTTGTGGGAAGGTATAAATATCCACCCATTTCCCACTTAGAGAGGGTTGGATTTTCTCTCTCTAGACTCTTACTCCTAAAAATGCCGCCTAGTTCCTCACGAGCTAGGTTCGTCAAGGCATTCACGGACTGACTTAGGCATCGGAGAGGGTTCCCTCGGACAACCTCCGAGGCCCTGTGCGCTACTTGTGCAGGGAGCAGGCTCGATCCGCCGGGAAGGTCCGATCATAGGAGAGGGGAAAGGAGAGATCAAAGGAAGTCAAGCAAGCGATATCCGAATACTAAGAACCCGAATTCATAGTCGGGTTAATTGATTCCTTGACCGGAACAAAAACTATTTTAATAAAATAAAATAAAAAATTACTCCATAATATTTAAAAATTTGAAAGCTAATTTTAAATTGGGGATCTATTATAGTATGGAGTTGGAGTATTATTTTTCCAAAATAAGACGGTGACTGATAAGGTCATAAGGGACCTCCAAAAAAATTGGCACATGGTCACCAAATATCATTTAATGGCCCTGCTTAATATTAAAGAAGCGTGTGTAGAGAGATGTATTGCAGTAACACATATTCTTCCAAACACACAAAATAGTGTGTTTTGGCTCCATTGAAAATAGACATTACAAAAGGAAATGGGAATTGATACAAAGTTAGTATCTACCTTGGCATCCGTTGGGAAGGTAGGGGTTTCCTTCATAAGGAAACTCACACATGCAGCCGTAACCATCATTACACGATGGAGACAAAATTGTAGACTTCCATTGTAATGTTGTAGGGAAGGTTGCCAAACTAGATAATGACCCGGTGTAATTATCCATCGAGTTGGTGTCAATAAAGGCTACTGATGCATTGCAAGAGATATAATTCGTAAGCTGTTCGAAAGCAACATCTATTTCGTAAAAATCAAGATCATGGTCCCATGACGGCAAGCGGTTCTCAGAATCATAATCATCGGGAACTGAGGCTGTGCAGCATCCAAAACCATCGCAAGTCGTTCCAGTCTTGTTCAAAGTATCACCGACACATATCGAAGCACACCCAGTCAAGATTTTCCCATTCTGAGTCTTAATTCCAGCACTGATTCCACAACCCTGAATCATTAATGAATTGTCCTGTGCAGAGAACCAATATGGACTCCTTCTGAAGTCATGGCTAATGATTTGTCTGTCGCCAGTGCTTTCACAGAGATTTTGACGTGGCAGGCCTACTGTAAGTATTTGCCCATCGTGAGTGTAGGACTGCTCCAGATCATGATGTAACTGTTGTGAATCTCTTCCTGGCCAGTCGATATTTAGTACCTCAAGATTGAACTGATGTAAGAATGGCTTTGGAGAACCAGACGACGTATTGCATGTAATCTCATATGATTGATCATAAAATCAATCAGCGCCAATGCCAAATGGGTATGGAATCTTAACATCACCGCACTGATTTACACAATTAGGCTTCGAAAACTCCAAGCCAATTGCGAATCTTAGGACTGGCAACAGCTGAACCATAAGCAAGAACCAAGACACCATTTTTTCAAAAATTTTAGATCGATGAGAGTACAAACTTTGCCACACACTGTACTTATATATTCTTAACACAAGGGTATTGTCTTAAGGACTGTCCGCATCTTCATTTACTTGTTAGCCAACCATCATTGACCGGGTCAAGTCTTCTCTAGTACTCCTAGGCTCCTAGTATTGAAGATAATTGGTCTGGCACTTCAGTGAAAGTAACAGACACTAATGGGGCGGACCTACCTACACCATAATAAGAAGAGATGAATTGAATTGATTTATTGATAATTAGCATGATTACAGAGTTAGCTATTTATACAAACAATAAGATATATTCTCGAGATACATAGAATCAGTATTTACGATATATAAGGCGAGTATAAACAAATTGTACAAATATAAAAGATGCAGTTGAGATTATGATACTGAGATCATATCATGTTGATACTCTGAGATCATGAAGATACTTGGAGGAAGATACTTTGGATATCATATCTTAACATTCCCCCGCAAGATGGACGGCGGTTAGGATAGTCCAATCTTGGAAAGTAACATCGTGAATCGTTGACGTGGGAGAGCCTTGGTGAAGAGGTCAGCAAGTTGGTCGTCTTGGACGACGGGCATGACATAGAGAGCACCGGTTTGAACCCGTTCTCGAATAAAGTGAAAGTCAAGAGCAACGTGTTTCATTTTAGAGTGAAACACGGGATTTGCACTTAGTTGAGTGGCACCTATATTATCACAGTAAACATGTGGTGCTTCGGGGAGATGGACGCGGAGTTCTTTGAGAAGATTCGTTATCCAAATAAGCTCAGCAGCTGCGTTTGCTATGGCTCGATATTCGGCCTCGGTAGAGGGCCGGGATACAGTATTCTGTTTCTTAGAGCTCCACGATATGGCATTTCGGCCTAGGTAGACAATATAGGCACCAGTGGAGCGGTAGTAAATCTTGTCCCCGACCCAATCCGAGTCGGAGAAGGCATGTAGTTTAAGAGGGGAGTCACGAAATAAAGGGAGTCCATGGGATGACGTGCCAACAAGATAACGGAGGACTCGCTTGAGGGCCTTCCAATGAGAGTCCGAGGGCTTGTGCATAAACTGTGATAGCTTGTTTACTGCAAAGGCAATGTCGGGTCGCGTTAAGGATAGATACTGGAGTGACCCGACAAGAGCGCGAAATTCTGTTTCATTAATAACCGGCTCGTCCTCCTGTATTTTAAGAGTAACAGAGGGATCGAGGGGCGTAGGAGCTGAGTTGGCCTCACTTAGATTGGCACGCTGGAGGAGATCGAGAGTATAACGATGTTGGTTGAGGAATAGGCCATAATCTGTTGGGATGACTTCTACCCCAAGAAAATATGAGAGGTCACCGAGATCTTTGAGGGAGAATCTTTTGGAGAGGGCCGAGATGAACGAGGTTACGGCAGTAGGTTTTGAACCTGTAACAATAATATCATCCACATACACTAAGACAAAAATGGTTACATTAGCATGAAAGCAGAATAGCGAAGTATCGGAGATAGCATTGGTAAATCCAACACTCAGAAGGTAGTTCCGGAGTTCCGTGTACCAGGCCCGAGGGGCCTGTTTTAGGCCATAAAGCGCCTTTCGCAAACGACACACATAGTCTGGTTTAGAGGGGTCCACGAAACCCGGGGGTTGAGACATGTGTACGGTTTCGGTAAGGGTTCCTTGCAGAAAGGCGTCGTTTATGTCGAGTTGACGGAGAGCCCAGCATTTGGTAACTGCAAGGGAGGGAATCGGATTTGTTTTTAATAGGATAAAGCCATGTGTATTTGGTAAAATGGTCGACAAAAATAATGTAGTATTTATAATTGTCGTAGGAGTGTACCGGAGAGGTCCAAACGTCACTAAAAATAATATCGAGAGGTGCGACACTTTGTAACGAGGATATCGTAAATGGTAATTTATGACTTTTATAAATAGAACACGAGTGGCAATGTTGTAACATTTTATTATTTAGAGATAATGATGACATTATTTTATTTAGTATTGGGGGGGTAGGGTGGCCGAAACGGTGATGTAAATCGTGGCTTTTAAGTGTGGCGGCTAGAGCGAGAGGAGCAGACACGCGCGGCCAATAGTATACACCGTCTTGTGCTTGACCAACTAGTAGGGTGGCTTTAGTTTGATTGTCCTGTACAGTGAAAAAAGAAGGTGAGAAAGTGACAGAAACATTGTTGTCAGCACAAAGTTGCGAGACAGAAATAATATTTTTATGCATAGACGGGACATGAAGAACTCTGTTTAGATGAAAGTTGTAAGAGGGAGAGAAGAAAGTAGTGGAACCGGTATGGGCAATCTCGAGACCCGTGCCATCTCCAATCACAATTTCATCCGTCCCGTCATAGGGGTAGTGAAGGGAGAGGTTATCAAGTGCCGAGGAGACATGATGGGAGGCTCCGGAGTCAACCAGCCATGGTGGGTTGGAAGGGGAGGGATCGGTCGGGGAGAGTGTGGCAACGTGGGCTTGAGCAGGAGAAGGTGACTGGCGGGTAGATCGTGGTACGACGATGTCGGGGTGTAATTTTTTGAAGATTGTGCAGAAGTAGAGAACGTGACCCCGAATGTTACACCACTGACAGCGACCCTTGAAAGGGGTCGAGTTGGACTAAGTGGAAGGAGTGTATGTGCGAGAGGAGTTTTGATGGGGACGAGAGTTGGCGGCAAGAGCTACGGCCGGGAGGTTAGTTTTTGAGGTGGATTCGACTTGGATAGCTAGTTCACGGTTAATGAATTTTTCGTGTAGTTCGGGAAAGGAGATTGGTTTGTCACGGGCTTGAACGGCCTCGATGACGGAGCGATAGCGAGAATCAAGTCCTTCGAGGACAATATCAGTGATATCCTCGGCTTGGACAGGAGACCCAAGGCCAGCTAACTCATCTGTGATGGTTTTTATTTTTGTCATAAAGTCTGAGATGTTATTTGAGGTGGTGAGGGAGATGGATTTGAGGCGAAATTTGAGTTGTTTGACATGACCACGGGAAGGGAGAGCGAAGGTGTTGGACAGTGCGGTCCAAGCCTCCCGTGTAGTGGATAGGCCGTTTAGGAGAGGAGCAAGAGGAGATTCGAGGGTGCCTATGAGGGTGCTTAGGAGGATTTGGTCTTGCAGGAACCAAGTACCGTAACTCGGATTAGGGATGGATTTTCCGTCAGTATTTTTGGTGGTTTCTGGAGGAGGGGCGGTTCCATCTATAAAGGCAAGCAAGGAGTATCCGGTGAGAAGAGCGGTCAGTTGTTGTTTCCATTGAGAGTAGTTTTTGGGAGTGAGTTTGTCAATGGATGACACATTGAGATGGAGGAGCGGTTTGGAGGGTTCATGAGGGTTGGGTACAGTGCCGTTGGTCATGGTGATTTGTGAGGAGTATCGAGTTTTTGTGTTTTAGTTTGATCGTTGCTCTGATACCATAATAAGAAGAGATGAATTGAATTGATTTATTGATAATTAGCATGATTACAGAGTTAGCTATTTATACAAACAATAAGATATATTCTCGAGATACATAGAATCAGTATTTACGATATATAAGGCGAGTATAAACAAATTGTACAAATATAAAAGATACAGTGGAGATTATGATACTGAGATCATATCATGTTGATACTTGAGATCATGAAGATACTTGGAGGAAGATACTTTGGATATCATATCTTAACACACCAATGGTGGTGCACTTGCTAAAACAAGCAAAAACAAAAACTACAGTGACAAATAAGGGTTTTTAATATTTTGTTGGGTTTTGTTCTTCTTTTTACACATGGCTTAATATTTAATTATCATCGTTTTTGTGTTTTGTGTTGGATTATCAAAATATATGTCCATGTAATGTGGACATCCATTTAGAGTATATATTGATCGGTAATAAACATACAAGCCAAACTTATTAACTTTTCATCCCATTTTTAAGTCGAAATGAAGTGACTCTTAGTAATATTCATAACAATATATTATAACAATTATTTATGGAAAGACTGTCAACATTATTCTGAAGACTCCCTTCACTACATATTGTTTCTCACATTTGCCTTTTTTGGAGTTCAAAATTTTAGAAATCTGACCATAAATAAAGTATGAAATATATTATGCGATATTAGAGTATTTACATAGTTACATTTATATTCAAAAAAATCTTACATAAAAAATTATTTTCAATGAAAAATACCCCTCCATTCAATTCCACTCTTCACATTTCTTTTCTTTTACGCTATTCACACTTAAGGAGAATCTTCGATATTCTCGACAATTTATAAGTTAGAATATAATCATGTGAGATTTTGTTTGATTCGTCCTTATGACTACATTAAGAATATCAAATTTTTATAATTTTTGTTTATGTAAAATGAAAGATATCGCTAGTGTAAAACGCACCTCGACAAATGTGCAAAAATGAATAGGGACAAGTAGAGTTGAATGGGGGGAGTAACTATTTATAATTGGTAGTAAGGTGGCGATCAAAGTGTTGTTTAGGAGACCGTGTATATAATAAATGGGAGGAATAAAAGTAAATTTTGAGGGAGTATTACAATTCGCCATTAATAATCTATATTTAGCAAACAATCTTGCTACACCAAAAAACAAATCCTGGGTCCGTCCCCAGTAATGAAGCTATGAAGCAAGCTGCCAATAATATGATTTGACTTAAATGATTGTAGGCCACTCCTTCAATCTACTAAACAACTAGTACAAAGACTACAATAAATACATGGGGTAGCGATTTAAGAGTCAAGCCATTAACATATTTTGAGAGTTAACCCGGGGTCCTTTTCAGTTAAAGGGAAGCCATGAAGCTCTAAAAGATGATAAGAGGTGTCGAACACTTGAACCGTGAGTTGTCTTAGGTATCACACATTCACACCGTACCTTGAGGCAACCGGGTGAACCCACAATATGATATCCATATTCCAGCCTAAAATTTCTTCATCAAGCTGGATTTCTACTAAATATCTTCAATACAGAAAACAGATCAAATTTCCTCCAAACTACAGTACATATTGTACATCTAAGGCATTAACTATTGAGCCAATGCTTGCTTCGTCATCATCTAGTCTCCATCCCCTATATATTAAAAGGATAGGAAGAACTAGCAAAATGATGACGTGTCATCACCTCATGCAATATTTTTCCTCCAAAACATTATTACCTAAATAAATAAACTAATTTCCTAAAAAATTAAGGAAACAAATAAATTATTACACACATATACTTATAATATTTAAATTCAAGTCAAAGTAATTATTCATGTAAATTCTTCAAAATTAAAATTATTACTCCTTATTTATGAGCTATTAAACAAATAAACCTTTATGATACAACTTTTTTGTAACAAAATATAAGTGTTGATAATAATTGAAGTCTAAGGCCTTGTTCTTTTCAGCTTATTTTCAGCATGTTTCAGACCAGCTTAGCTTTTATCAGCTCAGCCCAGCTCCTACAAGCTAAGGTAAGCTCAGCCCTAATATTTTCAACAACAACAACAACAACAACAACAACAACAATATTGTTGTTGTTATTTATATGAAACAGAAGTTCAAATTACAATAAGTTATTATTGTTGTTATTGTTATTGCATTTCGATATTAATGCAAGTTTCTTTTCATAAAAAATTAATAATAATGATAATAATAATAATAATATTGTTGTTCTTGTTGTTGTTGTTATTTTTGTTACTTGTATCTCTTAATGTTAATAATAATAATAATAACAAATTATTATTATCGTCATTGTCGTTGTCGTCATCATCATCATCATTGTTATTATTATTATTTTCTATTTTTTTAACATCATTGTTATTATAATAATTATTTATATTATTATGCACTCCATAATATTTTGAAGCCTTAAAGTAGACGTTACATTCAAATATTTACAACTCACACACACGATATAGCATATGAGTATTATTTTTATTGTATTAAGATTTAAGAATATGAAAATTTAAAATTTTGTATATTACGTAATCAAAGATATATACATAACATTTTCTATTGCCAAGTACTAAATAAAATAAAAGTAGAAATAAAATGAATTGGAGTGAGTACTATGTTGTTGTTATTATCATTACTATTATTAATTAATTAATTAATTAATTTGTTGTTGTTATTATTATTACTATTATAATTAATTTGTTGTTGTTGTTGTTGTTGTTGTTGTTGTTGTTGTTGTTGTTGATTTAGTGTTATAATTTTTTTTATATTTTTTTTCATTTTTTAAAATATTATTAGATAATTTATATGAATAGTTATTAGTTTCAACTTCTTTTAATTCAGCTCAACTCAGCTTCTATCAGTCCAACTCAGCTTCTATCAGACCAGCTCAGCTCTTATCAGACCAACTCAGCTCAGCTCAGCCTGTTTCAGCCGAAAAAAACAGGGCCTAAGTGTTGACGTAAACAAATACGGAGCATAAATGTTTGATGATGAGAAAAACTATACCCTGTATAAAATACTTTCAAATTTTAATTTTAATATATAAATAGTTTTTTATCTAATAATAGTTGAATTATTATGTTATCTTTTAATTTGTTAACAAAATTTATAGCTGATCTGAATATATAAAGGAATCTATTTTGATTCTTGTCTGTTGGTTCTATGATTATAAACAAACTTTTAATTGAATAGTCAGGTAAAATTATAAAATATTACTCCCTCCGCTCTGTTTGATTCTTTATGTTTGTTTTTTCACACTTTCAATACACATTTTCTATTGTTCATATATATTTAGTTACATAATTATAAAAATTATAAAAAAAAATATTGATATTTATAGCGCACTCGATTATACAATTTAAACAAGATCTTACATGACTATCTTTTATCTTATATATGAGAAGTTATATTCACGATTTTACTCACTTATAATGTCCAAAAAACAAACATAAAGAATCAAATGGAACAAAGAAAGTATTATTAACTTTTTTAAAAAAAATAAAAATTATCATAATCATCATTGAAATTTTAAATTATTTTCTCAAATCAACATGTAAAAATTATAAATGTGAAAAACTAATAGGTTACCAATAGATATTTACAATAATTACTAAACATAAAATGCTAAAGATATTGCGCATTAATGCGCGGGATCTATACTAGTTAATTATTGGCTAAATAACACAAACCCCAAGAAAAAGATTTACGAACCCGACCTGCCGGATTTGAACCAGCGACCTAAGGATTTTTCTGTCGAAATAACTGCAGTCCTTCGCTCTACCAGCTGAGCTAAGGTCGGTTTCTTCAACATCTTGAATTAATTTGTACCCAAAAAAAACATCTCAAGTTGATTATATTACAGAATAGTATCTAGGAATTCGTGAAGACAGAAGAGTATTGATTTTAGGTTTTATGGCATGTTCTCCAGATTACGATATTACTAGTACAATCCCATCAACAATAATCAAATCAGTGTGTATTATCACAATTCACAGCCCTAGTATTGAATATGATAATCAATTGACAAATTCTGCGATTAACCTGGATAGGAGTATTGATTACGAAGACGGTTTTCCAGAAACAATCTCATGCAACCCTTAAAACTACTCCGTAGTTATTACATCAATTGAATCAAAATTAGAAAACGCTGCATTTAACCTAAAACAACAATCATCATCTCATATAAACAAAACAAAACCCTAAAATTGATTGAAACTACGATTTTTCCAGAATCAATCTCATTCAACGCAAAAAAAAAACAATCAAATCAGTATAATAATCGAATCAAACCTGGAATTAGATCAAGCCCTGGAATGACAATCATCATCTCATATACGGAGTAAGCCAATAAAACCCTAAAATTGATTGAAACAACGTCTTTCCAGAATCAATCTCATTCAACACAAAAAAAATACAATCAAATCAGCATAATATTTGAATAAAAACTGGAATCAGGGAGGGTAATTAACCTGGAATCAAAATCATCATCTCATATAAACAAAACAAAACCCTAAAATTGATTGAAACATCGTTTTCCCAGAATCAATCTCATCCAACACAAAAAAAACACAATCAAATCAACATAATAATCGAATCAAAACTGGAATCAGACAAAATAACAAGATAGTATTCAATCAAGAATTACTTGAGTATCGACAATGTGAGAGTGATTGAAGCAAACGAACAGAGAGAGGAAAGACATTGGAGAAAGTGACGGACCTTGTGTATAATTGAATATAGTGTGAGGAAGACATGGATTGAGGTTGATTAATCAAATCTGAAATCGCCATTGTTGCTGCTTCCATGCTCGAGGTTGTCATTGGGCAATAGAAACTTACGGATGAGCAATTGTCCGGATAATTGGATGAATTTACAATCGAATCAAGGTTAGGCATTCCAAACGTGGGAGCAAATTTTTTTTTTTTTGGGGAAATTGTGGTACATAGATTGAATGAGAGGGAGGGTTTTGGTTTGTTTGTGAAATCTAATCTGAGGCGTTAGATCAAGATTAAGATCCACGATCTAGATCTCACTCGTGTGTATATATACAGTGTACTCGTATCTTTTATTATCTTTAACTAGTTTTGTGACCCGTGCAATGCACGGGATTTCTATAATATTTATTATTGGGAACAATTGTATGTTTATAGTTTCGCCTGCTACCCGTGAAAATCATGGGTGTATTGCAAATAAGTTGTATAAGCTCACACTCAAACACGATCTAATTTTCTTAAGAATTTTTTTGTATAGGAATGTCATTTACACCAACATGCAACAACATATGACGCGAATTCTTATTTATAAGTTTCGTTATATAAACAGACAGCATGCTTGTATCAAATTTTGCATTAACCAAGATATTCATGTAATATAGGTTTAATAATTAAAGTATAAAAAAACGTGAATTAGTTAATTGAACATTGAGTATTTTTTTTATCCAAAATTAACTATATGTCAACAATACATTCAATACTTCTATTAAACATTTCCATCATGAACATTTTTTTTACTTAAACACTATTGTTAGAAATTGTTACACTCTTATAAATAAAAGTTTTATGTGGAAAAGGTTTTGTCATTGTGTTAACCACACTACTACAAATACGATTAAATGGGATGGTTCTTAACCATCCTATAAAAGAAAAGACGACGTCCTATTAAATAAAATAGGACGGTTCAAAGAAGGTCAAAGCGCGCTCTTAATTGACTACAAATAGGACGGTTGAAGGCGGAACCGTCCTATTTAACTCTTTACAAACAGCACAATTTAATAGAATTATAAACATGACGGTTATTGTTTTGAACCGTGCTATTTGATAAAATTCATAAATAAATAAAAAATTATATATATATATATATATATATATATATATATATATATATATATATATATATATATATATATATACCAGCATAATAAACCGGCCAACATTCATGAATTACAAAATTTTCAAATTCTATACACTTAGTTAAAGGTCTTATACAAAAAATTAGGAACTAAAAGACAAAATTAAGTTATCTTTTCTAAAAAGAAAGGTTATTATTGATCAGAATCGATGTCGACCATGGGAGTTGCCTCTTGATATCCAGGTAGAGGGTCGTCTGCTTTCCTCCCGAAGTGAGTGATCGTATCACCAACCCTAGCATCTGCGACTGATCGTATGGAGGCCGCTAGGTATCCGACCTTAAAAGTAAAACACAAAATCCACGTAAATGACTTACCTACATGTTACTGAATGAGTGATAATATAACCCACTATCTCCTCTCGTGACAAATAATATAACCCACTTGCAAGTAGACGACAAAACATTCACATCTTACTGAATGAGTGATAATCCTAGAATTAGTAACCATCCACCACCACCACCTCCTACAACCACCATCACCGCAAAGCTACCAATAGGAGATGAATGAAACAGAAGAAATAAAATTTCTCCTTGAGACAAGTGGTATGTATAGAGAAATGGGGGAGAAATGCTTGTCTGTGATGACATTCCTCATCAGCAAGTCTTAACAAAAGAAGATCAACACATTTAACAACCTCATAATGCCTTCCATTAAAAATATATGGATAGATGAACATGTATTTGAAAATGATTAACAAATAATAGTCTTTAAGACTCGACAAGGACAAACCTTAGGAGTTTTACCAGTTGTATCCCACATATGCACAGATCCATCATCCCCTGCTGTTGTCAAAAGATGCTGACTAACTTGAGAATAGTCAAGCACTCTCAACACCTGGTCTTAGAACCAATATATAAGTATTTCGCAAGCAAAAATAGAAAGATAAAATTGCATGAAAGTTGTCAAAACTTTGAAGGAACCTGTGCATGAGATTTGTTCCTGGAAGTTTTGACATACTTTACTGTAGCCCTCTTCTATGTTCTGTGGGGCAGTACAAATTATCTGTAGATTTATTGGTACCCTAACAGGAAAAGCCTAACTCAGTGCATCAAGGATTTTCGAAAGCCATTTTCATCATGCATATACTTTTCAAATCGATTTCCATAATATTTTTTTAATTAAAATTCTATAAAAAAAAATGAATCAAACAATGAATGTAGACAATCACCACTATGTAGGGCAGTAGTAAAAGTACATAGAACTTTGAGTAGAGCAGGAAGAAAAGAATTACCATAGAGCCTACTGGCTCTTCTTTTTCTTTTTGTACAACAAAACTGGAATCTTGCTAAGCACAACATGATCAAAATTTCGATAACCATTTTCGATTATTTTACACGCTACACGCAGCTTATCATCAATCCGATTCTAGTGCTTCTCGTATAATACTGAGACTGATAATGCCAGAAGAAATCCTAGCCAAATATCATCCAAATCACCGTTTATAAGCATGAAAATAGGGATAAAGTATAGTTACCAAAAATTCAAAGCCACTCACCAATATAGACAAATGTCACAAAGCTAAAGAGACTACCCACGAAAGAAACCAGCCACAACAACGCTGCAACCTGAATACAAGGAATTCATTACATACTTTAATGAAATGATATGTAATCATCTGAATACCAACAACATTAACTCGAGAGCCTACACGGATTGCAAGGTGGGGAGGGGGTCAGATGCATGCAGCATTAAGTCTACGTTAGAAGCAAAGAGAAGTCGCTTCCTACTGAGCCAATATGTAAATTGCATTGAATCGCATTATAATATGAGTACTTCACAATATTCAACTATGCATAGTACCGTAACAAATGATAAAACTAGAAATCCACATATAGGGGCAAAGAATGATGCACAACCTGAATTAAAACTCGCAAATTGCCACAAACAGCAATCTCATGAGCAACAGACAATCCACGATTAACCCACACACGAATCACAGTAGTCGCCTCCTCAATCGACTTCTCTGACACTTCCAAATCAGGGATAGGTGGAAGAGGTCTAAAAATGGATCAAAACAACAGGATTTAAACCACATTGGCTAAATGCAGGAAAACATCAACTATTAACTACAGAAATGTTTAAATTAATTTTACTTAACGGCAAAATTTACCTATTAAGAAGCGAAGCCGACTTAGCCCAGAAGAAGAGGATAATAACAAGAAGCAAAAGCGCGCTTGATATGAAAGATAGTGGATTATAACCAGCGCGTGCAAAGAGAAACCACAACGATGTCGTAGAGACTAGCAACAGAAAACTCCCAGCCCGTTTTCTCCACAACAAAACATCCGCAACTGCAAATTTCACATCAGAAATCAATTATATGTTCAATTGAACATTGATCACACGTCCGTCACTTCACATCAGAAATCAATAATATGTTCAATTAAACATTGATTACATAGCATCCATTTAATCGCACCAAAGATGACAGAAACACAGAATTACATTTAAATAAAATACATATTATAGATTAATCAATCCACCACTGCAAATTTCAAATAAGATGTCAGTAATCCGTTCATTTCACCTTTCATTATATCGAAATCACATACAGTAGTGAACTGCTGATGACAGTACTAGCACAACTGCATACAATACTTGCGATTCATAGATCAATCTGCCACTGCATATTTAGCTTAATAAATCAGTAATATGTTCGATTCAACATTGATGACACCAAAATCACACACAAATTCACAGAAATTCCCTAATCATCAGAAATCACGGCTATTATTCATGAAAAACATCAATACGAAACAGATTAACGAAAAAAATCGAAACAAAAAAAAACGATTGAAAATACGAAATTGTTGAGCGTTGACGAAAATCAATGTTTAATAGAAATAGAAACAGCTTAACGAAAATCAATATTTAATAGACAACACGCAACATCAAAACATCAAACATCAAAACAAAGTACAACCGCGCTTAAGGATGAAGGCAGAATGAATGAATTACCGCAGGTAAACAGAGCCTGCGGCAGGCGGAACAAGAAGGCGGCAGGAGGAGACGAAGGTAGGCGGCTGGTGGACGGTTAGTTGAGGGTTGAGCGTTGAATTGAAGATGGAAGGGTTTAGGGTTGAGTTGAAGGATGAAGACAGAATGAAAACAGAAGGGATTTAGGGTTAAGCGCGTTAAGTTATTTTTTTTATGGAAACGCATGACCCTGTACTCTAAGGATTGAATAGTACGAGTTATATATTTAATAGGATGGGTGTAATATATATTTAATAGCACGGGTTTAATCTATAACCATGCTTTTATATTAATTAGGACGGTTTCATTGACCAACCGCGCTAATAATAAATATTAGAGGATGATTCTTTTGCTGAACCGTGCTCTTTAACCAAGGTCATGGGGAGCCAAAATTTATCATGTTATAGAGGACGGTTCTTTATATAACCATCCTATTTTGGGCGTCTTCTAATATCAAAATTGTAGTAGTGCCACTACGATGTCACAATTTTAATACCATATTGCTTTAAATTTTGGAGATCTAAATGATTACAACATTTTGAATAAAAAGTTATTAGGTTCGTTTATTAGAAGGAACAATTTTTTATTTTTATTTTTTTTATGTTTTTTTTAATCGAATTTATTTTGAGTTTGCTTTTGTGAGAGGTAGTTGTATATATTGGAGTTTGGGTGGAGGATATGTTATTGCCTCATTTATGGTAATATGAGTTGGGATTGAGTTTTGGTTGTTATGTATGAAGGGGCGTGTCGTTAGAAGGGTTGAAGGGCGTTAACTTCTTATGTTATCTTTAAAGTACTATATTAGGTTGATTAGTGACAGTAGTCCATATATATTACGTAGTATACTTTTGTATAAAATCATACAAATTGTCAACGCATCGCAATTATTATAATAAAGAATAATGCAAAATATAAAGTGACAAAATAATGATGGTGATTGTTGTAACTAATAGAGGATCGATAGAGGTTGTGATTTAGGGTATGGAGAACATATATATAAAGTCTCTCACATTTTATACAAAAAATATCCAATTTATAAAGATCGATATTAGTTTATAGCGGAGTAATCAACGTTAATATGTAATTTATAAATTATAATGTAAATTATTGTTGTTTAAATTAATTTAATAATAACATAACCTAATTTACTTTAACGATAACAATTAATAGTGTACTCTTTAGTATGCACTTATTTGCTTTTAATTTAAAAGGCATACACATTTTCTCATTGAATATTGAATGATGATGTGGCTTTCTCATATGCACTTAAGAATGATGAGGTGGCTTTCTCATATTTACTTAAGAATGAATATTGTAAAGGGATGTAAAGAGGCTTGCCTTTTTATTATATATATAGAATATAGATTGAGTATTTTAGCTTATTATGCAGTATTATTATCTTTCTATTTATATCTTACTACTACTCCTTTTAGTCCTTATATCCTTACTCTATTTACACAAAATGTCACTATTTTTTCCTTACTTCTAAGTTTGGTGGACCCATAAACCATTTGATTTACCAATAATACCCTTACTTTTACCATTTTTCTTAAAAGTTGTGAAACCCCTCATGTCAAGGATTGAATGAATGGGAGGGAGTAGTTGGAAAGTCCGGATCGCACGGGTCTATTTTTAGTGAAAATGATAATGACACCAGGTTAGGGGATTGCATAAATTTGTGAAACTATTGATTGACAGACTTTTATTTATATAATAGAATTTCATCCTCTTATTATAATTTCTCGATGTGATATAATTTTACTTCAATATAGCCTTAAAAGTTGTTATAAGATTCAAAAGATTTTTCTAGTTAATATCTAAAATGAATAATTTATCTTATTTATGATATACTTTGTAGTATAAAATTTCGCCAGCTCATCATAATTTTTCGATGTATGATAATTCTACTTAAATTTATGATTTTAAGAACTCTTTTTAGTACTCAAAAGATTTTTAATTGATATCTAAAGACAATGATTACTTTTCTCTATATAATACTTCCTCCGAGTTCCTATCATTGACACGTATTCTTTTTTGGGCCGAATTTGATCTTTTATCCACTTTCCATTTTTGGTCATAAATGTGTGGTTCACATTTAGCCACTTATTTCTCTTTCTTCCTCTTTCTTTTTTTAGTCACTCATTTGCCCCTTCTTATTTTTCATCCAATATTCAAAGGTGTCAATGTTAGGAACTCGGAGAGAGTAGAATTTCATCACCTTAATGCAATTTTTCGATGTGGATAATTTTAATTCAATCTATAGCCTTAAGAGCTATTATAATACTCAAATTTTTTTTTAATATCTAAAAACGAATAATTTCTCTTATCGATGATGTAGAATTTCACACACGTTTATAGTCTTAAAGAGCTTTTTTAAGACTCAAAAGAGAAATTTTTACATAAGTTTATTATAGTCCTAAGAACTTTTATAAAACTCAAAAGATGTTTATTTTGTATCTATGAAATTCATGACTTTGTAATAATTTTTTGATGTGAGAAATTTTACTCAAGTTTATAGTCTTAAGAGTTTTTTTTAAGACTAAAAAATGTGAGATATATTACTTAATTAAGTTTATGGTCTTAAGATTTTTTTAAGATCCAAAAGATTTTGTTTTTCCATCTAAGTTATTAAGATGAACGACTGCTCTTATTTATATAATAGAACTAGATTAAAGCCCGTGCAATTGGGTTAATTGACTTAATTACATTGATAATGGTTAAATAAGAAACTTAATCAATCTATATCATTAAAATAAATAATATGATCACATGGTATTAATAATCAAACTTAATTTCAGCTAAGTTTATAGCTCTTAAGAGTTAATTTCAGACGCGTCTTAAGAGCTTATTTTAAGACTCAAAAAAATACATTATTACTCTTATTTATAATATAAAATTTTATCACCTTATTATAATTTTTCGATGTGAAAATAATTTTACGTGTGTCGTAGATTTTTTAAAACTCAAAAAAAAATTTATTGATATCTAAGAACGAATAAATTTTTTGATTGATATGTAAGAACGAAAGATTAATCTTATTTATATTTATAGTTTTAAGATCTGTTTTTAAGACCCAGAAAATGCATGATTACTCTTATTTATAATATAGAATCATCACCTTATTTTAATTTTTTTCGATGTGGGATAATTTTAGGTTTGTAGTCATTTTAAAAGTTTTTTAAGACTCAATAGATTATTGGTTGATATTTAAAACTGAAAGATTACTCATTTATGATATAAAATTTCACCACCTCATCATAATTTTTCGATGTGGTAACTTACTTAATTAAGTTTATAGTTTTAAGAGCTATTTTTAAGATTAAAAGAATTTATTTTTATATCTAAGTGAAAGGATAGACGATTACTATTTATTTATATAATCGAATTTGATCATCTTATTGGAGTATATATATATTTTTGATGAATGATTACTTTTATTTATATAATAAAAAAATTCACCTTATTATAATTTTTCAATGTGGGATAATTTTTCGATGTGAGATAATTTTATTTAAGTTTATATATAGTCTAATTAAGAACTTTTATTTATAGGCGAATGATTATTCTTATTTACAATATATAGAATTTCATCACCCCATCTTAATATTTGGATGCGGGATAATTATACTTTAACTATATAGTCTTAGTCTTAGTCTTAGGAACTTTTTTTTAAGTCTCAAAAGATTGTTGGTTAATATCTAAGAACGAAAGATTACGTAGAATTCTATCACCTCAATATAATTTTTCGATATGTGATAATTTTAATTTAACTTTATTTGTAATCTTATAAGAACTTTTTTTAAGACTAAAAGTTTTTTATACAATTCCGTCGTCTTATTATGATCTTAAGAGTTTTTTAAGACTCAAAAGAGAGGGTGTATAATTTTTCGATGTGCGATAATTTTATTAAGTATATAGTCTTAAGAGTTTTTTAAGACTCAAAAGATTTTGATTGATATCATATCTAAGATCAAATAATTAATCTTATTTATAAAATAGAAATCCATCACCTTATTATAATTTATCGATGTGAGATAATTTAACTAAAATTTGTAGTCTTATTTATAATATAAAATCATCACCGTACCTTATTTTAATTGTTTCGATGTGGGATAATTTTAACTTTGTAGTCTTATTAAACCTTTTTTAAACTCAAAATATTTAAAAATAATGATTACTCTTATTTAGTAGAAATTCATAACCTCATCATAATTTTTTGATGGGGGAGAATTACTTAAGTTGGTTGATATCTAAGGAAGAAGTATAATTAGTCTTATTTACAATATCAAATTTCATCACCTTGTTATAAGTTTTTTACGAAGTACAGTGTATAGTCTTAAGAACTTTTATAGGACTCAAAAGATTTTTGTTTGATGAAACTTTATAATTTTTCAAGTGTGGGATAATTTTACTTAAGTTTATAGTCTTAATATATTTGTAAGACTCAAAATTTTTTTGGTTAATATCTAGATGATTACTTAAGGTTTATAGTCTTAAATAATTTTTTTTGAGATTCAAAAGACTTTTGATAAATATCAAAGAACGAATAGTTACTCTTATTTATAATATAGAATTTTATCATCATATTATAATTTGTCGATGTGAGATAAATTTACAACTATTATATGTAATAAATTCATTACATGATACGAAACAAATAATATAAATTTGTACTCCAATGAAAGCATTTTTTACCACGAATCTAGTTATTTCATTTTTATAATTTATTTTATGATAATGTCTTTAAAAAATGACCTCTAAAGGTTTTTACCATAGAATTGTAAAACATCACATTAATATAATAGATTAAATATATATTATAATAATTAAAAGATTCTCTAATTGGTTTTATTATTATTTAAGATATTTTTTTTGTAATTTGAGTTTTGATGAAACGAACCAATGAAATCGCTCGAAAAAAGCCTTATATATATATATATATATATATATATATATATATATATATATATATATATATATATATAGAGGATCCTTTGAGGCAGCTCAACTCGCCGCACCCATTGAGGCACAATCTCAACCATTAGATTAAAATCAAATTAAAGGCTAAGATTAAAACAAAAAGTCATACATAAAAAACTTTTCTCCAAATTTTTTTCCCGGGGAAAAAAATCGATATTTTTCGGGATTTTTTTTTTTTTTTTTTCCGGAAACCAAAAAATTTCGAAATATTTTTTTCCAAAAATAATTTTTTTTCCGAAAAAAAAATATCGGAATTTTTTTTCCAAAAAAAAAAAAAAATTCCAAAAAAAAAAATCATAATTTAAAATAAAATTGGTGTATATAAAAACAATTTCAGTGTACATAATAACTGTTTTAAGGTAAGTGTATATATGTTGATTAATTGGTGTACATAGTAACCATTTGAGTGTATATAACAATAACTATTTTACTGTATATATATTTAGTTCTTAAGTGTATATATGTATGTAGTGAGTTTTTTAGTGTATATATAACAGTTGTTTTGATGTATGTTCCATTGTTGATTAACTGATGTACATATTAATTATTTGGGTGTATATAACAATTATTTTACTGTATATATTGAGTTCTTAAGTGTATATATTCAGTGAGTTTAATAGCGTATATAATGAGTTTTTTTAGTGTATATAACAGTTATTTTGATGTATGTTCCATTGTTGATTAATTGGTGTACATAATAACTATTTGAGTGTATATAACATTTTTTTATTTGAGTGTATATAACATTTTTTTTACTGTATGTTGATTAATTGGTGTACATAATAACTATTTGAGTGTATATAACATTTTTTTATTTGAGTGTATATAACATTTTTTTTACTGTATATATTGAGTTCTTAAGTGTGTGTATATAGTGAGTTTAATAACGTATATAATGAGTTTTTTTAGTGTATATAACACTTATTTGGATGTATGTCTCATCTTAATCTAATGGTTTAGATTGTGCCTCAATAAGTGTAAGGAGTTACCCTGCCTCACCGGAACCCACACACACACACACACACATATATATATATATATATATATATATATATATATATATATATATATATATATATATATATATATATATATATACTAGATTAAAGCCCGTGCGCTGCACGGGTTAATGGGCTGAATCACATTGATGAGGTATATTCGCTAAATAAGAAACTTAATCAATCTATATCATTATAATAAATAAGATGATCACGTGATATTAGTAATCAAACTTAATTTCAGCTAAGTTTATAGTCTTAATAGCTTATTTTAAAGCTTAAAATAATACATGACAACTCTTATTTATAATATAAAATTTCATCAACTTATTATAATTTTTCGATGTGGAAATAATTTTACGTTCGTTGTCTTATTAAGAGATTTTTTAAGACTCAATTTTTTTTTTTTTTAATTGATATCTAAGAACGAATGAATTTTTTGGTTGATATCTAAAAATGAAAGATTAATCTTATTTATAATGTAAGATTCTATTGCCTCATCATCATTTTTCGATATAAGATAATTTACTCAAGGTTTATAGTTTTAAGATCCGCTTTTAAGACCCAGAAAAACGCACGATTACTCTTATTTATAATATAAAATCTATCACCTTATTTTAATTTATTCGATGTGGGATAATTTTAGGTTTGGGATAATTTTAGGTTTGTAGTCTTTTTAAAAGTTTTTTAAGACTCAAAAGATTGTTGGTTGATATTTAAAACCGAAAGATTACTCATTTATGATATAAAATTCCATCATCTAATCATAATTTTTCGAAAGAGTTTGTTTTTATATCTAAGTTAAAGGATAGATGATTATTTTTTATTTATATAATTGAATTAGATCATCTTATTGGAGTATATGTTTTTGATAAATGATTAGTCTTATTTATATAATAAAAAAATTCACCTTATTATAATTTTTCGATGTGGGATAATTTTACTTAACTTTTTTTTTTTTAAGTTTAGATATAGTCTAATTCAGAACTTTTATTTATAGAGAATTAATTACTCTTATTTATAATATATAGAATTCCAACTTTAACTATATAGTCTTATTCTTAGGAACTATTTTTTAAGTCTCAAAAGATGGTTGGTTACGTAGAATTCTATCACCTCATTATAATTTTTCGATATGTGATAATTGTTTATAATATAGAATTTCCTCATCTCATTCTAATTTGGAGAAATTGTTACTTTTATTTATAATAGAATTCCATCGTCTTAATATAGTCTCAAAAGTTTTTTAAAACTCAAAAGAGAGGGAGTATAATTTCGATGTGCGATACTTTACTTAAGTATATAGTCTAACAAATAATTAGTCTATAATTTAGAAATCCATCATCTTATTATAATTTGTCGATGTGGGATAATTTAACTAAAATTTGTAGTATTTTTTATAATATAAAATCATTACCGTACCTTATTTTGATTGTTTCAATGTGAGATAATTTTAAATTTTTAATCTTATTAAGATCTTTTTATACTCAAAATATTGTTGGTTGATATTTAAAAACAATAATTATTCTTATTTAGTAGAAATTCATAACACTTAAAGTTGATTGTGGTTGATGTCTAAGGAAGAATTATTATATATTAGTCTGATTTACAATATAAAATTTCATCTCAATGTGGGATAGTTTTACTTAAGTTTATGGTCTTAATATATTTTTAAGACTCATTAGATTTTTGGTTAATATCTAAGAGTACAGAATTATATTATTTATAATATAAAGTTTCATCACCTTATTATACTTTTTCGATGTGAGATTATTTTACTTAAGTTTGCAGTCTTATTAAGAGATTTTTTAAGACGTAAAAGTTTTTTTTGATTGATATTTAAGAACACATGATTAGTCATCACCTCGTAATAATTTTTCGATGTGAGATAATTACTTAAGCTTATAGTTTTAAAGAGCTCTTTTTAAAAAGAAAAAAAATACATGATACTCTGACATTACTCTTGATTATAATATAAAAGTTCATCACATCACTATAATTTTTCAATGTGGGATGATTTTAAGTTTGTAATCTTATACTCCTATATTAAAAGCTTTTTTAATACTCAAAAAGTATTTTGTCGATATTTAAAACCGAATGATTACTCTTGTTTATAATATAAAGTTTCATCACCTTTATTTTTAGTTAGGTTTGTAGTCTTATTAAGAGACTTTTTAAGACTTAAATATTTTTTTATTGATATTTAAGAATGAATGATTAGTCTTATTTATAGAATTCATCAACTTATCATAACTTTTAGATGTGGAATAATTTATTTAAGTTTATAATGTTAAGAGCTCTTTTTAAAATTAAAAAAAATACATCATACATTAGTCTTGATTATAATACGAAGTATAAAATTTCATTACCTCACTATAATTTTTCAATGTGAGATGATTTTAATTTTGGAGTCATATATTAAAAGTTTTTTTAAGACTCAAAAGTTGTTTTGTCGATATTTAAAACCGAATGATTACTATTATTTATAATATAAAATTTCATCACCCCATCATAATTTTTTGATGTGGGATAATTTACTCAAGGTTTATAGGTTTAAGATCCGCTTTTAAGACCCAGAAAAACTCACGATTACTCTTATTTATAATATAAAATCATCACCTTATTTTAAATCTCAAAAGATTGTTGGTTGATATTTAAAATCGAAAGATTACTTATTTATGATATAAAATTCCATCACCTCATCATAATTTTTCGATGCGGTATAATTTACTTAATTAAGTTTATAGTTAAAGGATAGACGATTAATTTTTATTTATATATTCGAATTTGATCATCTTATTATTGGAGTATATGTTTTTGATGAATGATTAGTCTTATTTATATAATAAAAAAAGCGGGTTATTTCATGGGAATAATAACAATTATGTGTGTGCTTCTTAAAATAATCCAAACTATACGTAATCTCATTTTAATATGAAGTACGCATTCATTAATCTCGTTTTGTTATGTATGAAATTATGACTTGCTATTACAGGTCATAGTGACTTGTTGTAACTTTCTAGGGTTTTATTAGGTCCGTTGCAGTCATCGTGAAAGACAAAATAACAATAGAAATATTTTTTTTCATAGCTTCGATAAAAATAAATGAAAAATAAATGGAAGATGAATTTTCGAAAAATTTAAATTATTTTTTTCAAAGGCCGAAAATGAACACGAAATGTAAATCAGAAGAAGAAGAGTTAGAGAAAGAGTTAAATAAGAGAGGTTCAACAGGTAGTCAGTCACTCATAGCAAAGCGAGGATGATGAAGACATAGTTCGTATTAAAATGAGATTACGTATAGTTTGTATTAATTTAAGAAGCACACGCATAGTTGGTATTATTCTCATGAAATAACCCTAAAAAAATTCACCTTATTATAATTTTTCGATGTGGGATAATTTCAAAAGATTGTTGGTTACGTAGAATTCTATCACCTCATTATAATTTTTTGATATGTGATAATTGTTTATAATATAGAATTTCCTCATCTCATCATAATTTGGAGAAATTGTTACTTTTATTTATAATAGAATTCCATCGTCTTATGTGCGATACTTTACTTAAGTATATAGTCTAACAAATAATTAGTCTTATTTATAATGTAGAAATCCATCATCTTATTATAATTTGTCGATGTGGGATAATTTAACTAAAATTTGTAGTCTTATTTATAATATAGAATCATCACCGTACCTTATTTTGATTGTTTCGATGACCTTTTTTATACTCAAAATATTGTTGGTTGATATTTAAAAATAATAATTATTCTTCTTTAGTAGAAATTCATAATACTTAAAGTTGATTGTGGTTGATGTCTAAGAAAGAATTATTATTAGTCTGATTTACAATATAAAATTTCATCACCTTGTTATAATTTTTTACTTAAATGTATAGTCTTAAGGATTTTTTTAAAACTTAAAAGATTTTTGTTTGATGAAACTTTATAATTTTTCGAATGTGGGATAGTTTTACTTAAGTTTATAGTCTTAATATATTTTTAAGACTCATTAGATTTTTGATTAATATCTAAGAACACAGAATTATCTTATTTATAATATAAAGTTTTATCACCTTATTATACTTTTTCGATGTGAGATTATTTTAATTAAGTTTGCAGTCTTATTAAGAGATTTTTTTAAGACGTAAAAGTTTTTTTTGATTGATATTTAAGAACACATGATAAGTCATCACCTCGTAATAATTTTTTGATGTGAGATAATTACTTAAGCTTATAGTCTTAAGAGCTTTTTTTAAAAAGAAAAAAAATACATGATACTCTGACATTACTCTTGATTATAATATAAAAGTTCATCACATCACTATAATTTTTCAATGTGGGATGATTTTCAATGTGAGATGATTTTAAGTTTGTAGTCTTATATATTAAAAGCTTTTTTAATACTGAAAAGTTTTTTTGTCGATATTTAAAACCGAATGATTACGGTTGTTTATAATATAAAGTTTCATCACCTTATTATAATTTTTTGATGTGAGCTTATTTTTATGTTTTTTATTGATGTTTAAGAACGAATAATTAGTCTTATTTATAGAATTCATCAAGTTATCATAACTTTTCGATGTGGGGTAATTTATTTAAGTTTATAGTGTTAAGAGCTCTTTTACTATAATTTTTCAATGTGGGATGATTTTAAGTTTGGAGTGTTATATAGTAAAAGCTTTTTTAAGACTCAAAAGTTGTTTTGTCGATTGTAGACACCCACATTTTGACCGCCAGGTGTCTATAGTAGGTCCCGCCAAACACCCGATGATGATAGGACGCAAACGTGCTTTAATGGACTCGGATACGGGCTCGAAATCATGGACATTTGGTTTAGGCTTATTACGGAGTACAAATCTTACAAAACCAACCTCAAATCCAGGCCCAGTGGGTCGTTTCGAGTCAAATGAGACTAATTTGGGTTGATTCCGACACCAGGGGTAAAACCGTCTTTTAGCGACCGAGTCAAACCCGGTCAAAGATATTTTTTCCCGAGTCACACGAGTTGGCCGTGACACTACACGGCTGATTCGGACTCAAACACCAAAAAAATCAGCTTCAAATAATATTAAACAAATCCGTTTAAGGATAGAATTCGATCTCAAGTAGGAATTCTATCCGGAAACCGAATCAGACATCGACCGAGCTCTAAATACTCGGCCGAGACAGCCGAATACTCGGCCAAACACTCCCCAACCAGCCGAGATGTTTGCTTCTCCCCTAAGAAACGAGAAGTTTATTCCCTTACGAACTCTCGTATTTCCTATCCAAACCGGTATTTCTTGCCACACAAGCAAGGCTACCCCGACTCCTATAAATAGGACCTCATATTCAACACAAAACACACACATGAAACATCATTAATCCCGATACATGAATCATCGATCAATACACCATAATTATTAGACATACATACTTGATATATAGCAAAAAATAGTCTCGATACACGTCCGAAGGAATCCCGAAGTAGCTTCAAACATCCGTCGAAACCGACCCGTCCAAACCGGCCGAACCCGACGCTCCTCACACACAAAAAACCGCACCACCTTAACTCATCCGCATCATCTCGACGCTCCCGTGCCTAAGCCATCGTCCGACGAGCCTTATACCGAGAGACCAAAGCATGTAGGTTGAGGGTGTAAATCAACCCGATTCTTCTCCTTTCTCTCTCTCTCACGTCTTTCTCTCCTTTTTCGTCCGTTTTTTTTTATTTTTTTATTTTTTTTTTATCGATCGTTTCGCATTATTAATATGGGTCGTTTGTCGCATCATATTTTTATTTATTTTCGACGATAAAAACTATTTTTTATAACATTCTTAAAATACGATACCGATTCTCTAATCGAATATCGTATCTACAAGAACTAAATTAAACTAATTTTCGTTGATGCTAATAAAATCATTACTTTTTTTTTTAACAAAATTCGATGATTTTTAATGCGAAGAAAATTAACATCTTTTTTTCGTTCAAAATTCTTTTTTTTTTTAATTTCGTTCAAAAACAAGTTTTTCAAAACTTTTTATAAAATCATTCCGACTATTCGATATCGATTTCATAATCGAATATCGAATACGACGAATATCGAAAATATAAATCGAGTATAAATTAATCCATATTTGTACGCGATTTATAAGAATTGACGGTTTTCGAACAAAATAAAAAAACCCGACAGACCACCACGCGAGTCGCGCGCCCTCCAGGCGGCTCGCGCGGTGGCCTGATCCGCCGGGTCCCTTTTTCTTCGTTTTTTCGCTTTTCTATTTTTAATTCTTTTCGAATCTTATATTAAAATGCGACTTTCGCGACATATTTTAATAAATACTTTTTTTCGACCTCGGTCAACACGTGTTAATCAATCACGTGTCATCAAATCTTTTCTAAAAATCATGCATATTTATTATTTATATCTTTATTCAATTTATTCATCGTTACTAACCCGTTTTCTCGTGTTTGTAGCTTTTTATTTATTTTTATCGTTTTATTAGACTAAAACGAACTCACATGCTAAAATAACTTTGACGTTATTAGTTTAAACATGCATTAAACGACTTAGCAACCCACTTTATTTTTCTCACATGCTTAGGAAAATAATGTTTGCATATCATTCAACCGTCGAACTAACCCGTGTACACCAAAAACGAACGATATCCTAGTAAAGGCCGCTAAGTGCGGGCGGGGTTGGGTGTTCTTAGTGAACTTCCCAACACGTACCCTCACCCCTTACTCAGAACCATGGTTTCCGGATGTCCGAATCCATTGGCTACGAGAGTCATTCAATATACGATTAACCGCCCAGTCGGCATCGGTATCGATATGCAAAGGGACGAGCCCAATAAACTCTGACATCGGAAATGGGCCGTATTTTGTATACGGCCCACTACGACATAGAGTGGGCTCGAACGGTTCCGAATAACCACAAAATTCGGTGGCGACTCCTACTTCGATTTAAATTTCAATTTGACCATCTCATATGGAGATTCATTCGCCTCCCCAAATCCGCGCGTGGCCGCGTCGGGGTGGACCTATGTCATGTCCACAATTTGGCGACTCCGCTGGGGATCAACTGATGAGTCACTTACCATCGGCATCCCTAGGGTGAGACTCGAAAAGAAATCGTTCGAATAGTAATGTACACATTTTAGTTCGATGGGCCATGCATAACCCAATCTTTCCCGGACCGGTTACTTGTGACCGACGTCTCACTATACCACGGTGCATTCCTACATGGGTGCGCTAAAGACATCGATGGTGGAACTCGTCTAGGTTTTGCGGCATGTCCTAAGACCAACTCGGCTTAGGGAGTCCGTCCTCAATACGAGAAAGCCATCGTTGTTGGTATAGACCCTATTAGACCGACCGAGACTTAGACTAAGAGCATACATGGCGTCATTATACTGTTTCCGTGACTACATGCTACCTGGTCCGTGTCTCATCTTTTCAAAAACCGTCGTTTTCAAAAAACTTGCATCTTTTTCGAAAATTATCCATTTTTCAAACCCGGAAATCTACCGAATTTAGGACTTATGATTTGGACTCAAAATAGCCTATTTTCTAGCCGGTATGCTGTCCAAACCTTTTCAAAAATCCAAAATCTCGGCCCAATGACACCTTTTCTTCGATTTTCAAAAAAGATCGGGCCATCCTATCCGACTTTGCTCGGTTTTCAAATTCAAATCCTCTTTTCAAACCTTCTTCTTCTTAGGAATTCCCGATTTAGCAGTGTCGGGTCTTGTCATAAGTAGTAAGAGTCTATAGCGTCGAAACTCCGTCGATCTTACATCACGGGTTTCCACCCCATCCCAAGTCCACCTTATTAGTCAAGGCACGGCCCACCTACGTAGTACAAACTCCTACAAAGGGAAGCCCACTTACACAATCGAGTCCAAAGTCTGGGGAATAGCTCACACGTAGGTCTTTCTTCACACAGGACTAGGCCCACTTTGCCAAATCCTAAGGAAGACCCACCATCCACGAGTCACCCGTCTAGAAGTCGGTCTTCAACCCCACTCGGGGGCTACCCTTCAGCAGAGCGATCAGTCACGGTTGCTCTAAGGGTCATGTCTTACACGTGTCTCACCTACCCCACTTTTGAGACACTTAGATGTCACACCATCTGAGTCCTATCTGAGTCTTTAGTCTCACTCGGGGGCTGTCCTCCACCCGAGCATTCGACCACAGTCACCTTAAGGAGTACCTTACGTCCATCCTACACCGGCGTCCTTATGATACCTTCTTCGAGTCGTACCTATGCTACGAACACTCGAGTCACCTAGGGTCAGGTCACCACGGTTGGTCCAAGCACGCGACACGGTCAAACACGGTCGCCCCCATTTTCGGACTCACCCTTCCTCATATTCGAGTCCAAGCCAGGGTCATTACCTCGTCTAGGCCAACGTTCGAGTATCCCAGTCCAAGAGTCTTAGTCATTCCCGGGCCATGTCTAGTTTGACTCCCTCTCTTGCATTTGCACAAAGCCGAGTTTAGGCGAGTCGTGGCACCTGTCGAAGACCTTACCAAAAAAAAAAACAACCAACCGAGCATCCAAGTCCGGATCTGATTCGAGTCTAAGTCCGAGTCCGAGTCTAGGATACCCTACATCCTCATTTCCAAATCAGAGTCAGAGTCATTTGCATTCTGTCCTCTTTTCACATTTCAATAAAATCAGCTTTTCTATTTTCTCATATATACTTTCCTTATGTGTTTCCGAGAACATGATGAACACCATCATACACTGTGAGCACATGCACGTGACTATTGTGGGCACATCTATAATGACTGTAGGAAACCGAGCCCGTGTTTTCCTTTTACCTGTTCCATGTCTGACATAGAAAGCCACATAACCACCCTTAGTAGGAGCGGTATCGAATCCTATGACGAATCTAACTAGTCTCCTAGTTTGGGTCCAAGACGGGAGGCAAGCCCATTTCCCACAATAAAAACCCATCCGATAAGATCAACTGATCCCTACCTTTGGTATTAGTCCAACCAAAATTCAAAAAATCTATGACCGGGGCTGAGAGGTCAACCAAAATTCAAAAAAACCCATGACCGGGGCTGAGAGGTCAACCAAAATTCAAGAAACCCATGATCGGGGCTGAGAGGTCAACCAAAATTCAAGAAACCCATGATCGGGGCTGAGAGGTCAACCAAAATTCAAGAAACCCATGACCGGGGCTGAGAGGTCAACCAACATTCAAAAAAAAAACCATGACCGGGGCTAAGAGGTCAACCAGCAAAAATTCAAAAAATCCATGACCGGGGCTAAGAGGTCAATCAAAAAAATCAAATACCCATGACCGTGGTCAACGGTCAACTCAAGTGAAAATCCTTTGACCGGGGTACGGTCAAATTCAAAATTAGCAATACCATCCAATAGGGGAGTGACAGTCAAGCTGGTCAGCTAGCACCACATCTAGCCTTCCCACATTATAACCCTCAAGACCTTCCCAAGACCTAGGCTAGAGACAGCCCGGAATTTTGAGGATTCAAGCTCCATAGGATACCCTAACCATTAGGGCCAGACATGGAAATCAGATCCCGCATTATCAAACCTACCCCGATCGAAGTTCGAGTCATTATTACTCGACTTCCCCCTTTCCTACCACATTACAATACCTTACCCTCGAAGCCTTAGCTCCACAAAATCGAGCTCCAGATTTCGAATCATCAAAGCCACTTACTTCCTAGCATCACATTTCCAAAAACATCTAAACCAGTTACCAGCCCAAACACGGGAATTCAACTTGCGGTCGGCATGGAACATGCCCATATAGTTCACACCACCTCTGGGGGCTACCCCGGAAAATGCTCACAGTCACAGAATCAACATCCTAACTATTCTAGCCCTTTGGTCAAGACATCATTGGGAATGCACCTAGCCTACACCATTGCTATGGCTAGTTACACACAAAGCCCTAATAAACTAGGCACCATAATACATTTTTCAACACTGAACTACGGCTTGGTTTGATTTCACAACACGTGAATACGTAGGCAGCCTTTCAAAAGAGGCACAACCACCCACATTGACACTCATTCAAAAGCACCATCATTCCGGCCACGACACTATCATGTTCTCAACAGTTAGCTTTGTCATCCTGGGGGCTTCTCTTAGGCAGAAGTTCTCCATCCTCTCACATAATCCAAAGACTTTCAATAACTAGCCTCCTTTCTATAGTGTGTCCTAGTACTCGGCCCAGTTGAAGACAAGAATCTGTCAGAGACTGGAGACAACACCTACTTTGGGAACATGCCCCGAAACCAAAAAAATAATTCAAAAGAACACCAGTCTACAGCATTGCTACCACAAAGCCCTGTCGTACGGAAGCAGTCTCGTTCCGAGGATTCGACCATGTTGCCACTCGCCTAGGCTACGGAATAGCGCAACTTAAGAGTCTTGTCATCTTAGGTGGCCCATCCCCAACCGAGTCACGGTCCAACCCTTAGAGAGTCCACTTCATGTCTGTCAACTCGTCCGGTCACGTCCAGAGTCGAGTCTGTCGGTAAATCTCCCTCTTCACCTAGGCATACAGGCCTAACCAAAATTTTTAGGAATCCGTGTCAGAATAGGATCGGGAATCAAGTCATCCCAAACATTCCTTTTCTTCCAAATGTTTCAAAATTTCCGCCATTTTCAAAAAAAAAAAACGGTTTTTTCCAAAAAAAAATCAACCAAAAAATCATTTTCTTCCCCAGCACGAGTCGATGTTTTATCTGTATGTTGCATGCAAAACAGACAGGTATTCCAAGACTCCCGGAAAATTATCAAAGTTTTCAGTGAAAATTCAAGCAACATTTTCGCTGAGAAATCGGATGTATCAGTAAGAGGTACATCCGCAGCTTCTAATAGAGGCTCCCGCGCAATTCAAAGATGGGAAGTATTAGTAAGCGGTACACCCATAGCCTCCAAGGCAAACTCCCACGCAATTTCAAGACGGAGATTGTCTGTAAACAGACAAATCCAAGAATTTTTTAGTAGAAAGTCCCCACGCCGTTATAGACATCTATCCAGGTATGATTTCTATCTTATGGCTGGCGAGCCCTTCACGCAAGTCTAATGGACTCTAAACGACCCGATCGGAAGTCTGCCAGGTCTTAATCCTCGATTGGCCTGGTAGCTACTCTGACCTTCGCCTTGTCCAAGCCTTAGTCAGAGTGGGGGCTTTGTAGACACCCACATTTTGACCGCCAGGTGTCTATAGTAGGTCCCGCCAAACACCCGATGATGATAGGACGCAAACGTGCTTTAATGGACTCGGATACGGGCTCGAAATCATGGACATTTGGTTTAGGCTTATTACGGAGTACAAATCTTACAAAACCAACCTCAAATCCAGGCCAAGTGGGTCGTTTCGAGTCAAATGAGACTAATTTGGGTCGATTCCGACACCAGGGGTAAAACCGTCTTTTAACGACCGAGTCAAACCCGGTCAAAGATATTTTTTCCCGAGTCACACGAGTTGGCCGTGACACTACACGGCTGATTCGGACTCAAACACCAAAAAAATCAGCTTCAAATAATATTAAACAAATCCGTTTAAGGATAGAATTCGATCTCAAGTAGGAATTCTATCCGGAAACCGAATCAGACATCGACCGAGCTCCAAATACTCGGCCGAGACAGCCGAATACTCGGCCAAACACTCCCCAACCAGCCGAGATGTTTGCTTCTCCCCTAAGAAACGAGAAGTTTATTCCCTTACGAACTCTCGTATTTCCTATCCAAACCGGTATTTCTTGCCACACAAGCAAGGCTACCCCGACTCCTATAAATAGGACCTCATATTCAACACAAAACACACACATGAAACATCATTAATCCCGATACATGAATCATCGATCAATACACCATAATTATTAGACATACATACTCGATATATAGCAAAAAATAGTCTCGATACACGTCCGAAGGAATCCCGAAGTAGCTTCAAACATCCGTCGAAACCGACCCGTCCAAACCGGCCGAACCCGACGCTCCTCACACACAAAAAACCGCACCACCTTAACTCATCCGCATCATCTCGACGCTCCCGTGCCTAAGCCACCGTCCGACGAGCCTTATACCGAGAGACCAAAGCATGTAGGTTGAGGGTGTAAATCAACCCGATTCTTCTCCTTTCTCTCTCTCTCTCTCTCACGTCTTTCTCTCCTTTTTCGTCCGTTTTTTTTTTTATTATTTTTTTTTTTTATCGATCGTTTCTCATTATTAATATGGGTCGTTTGTCGCATCATATTTTTATTTATTTTCGACGATAAAAACTATTTTTTATAACATTCTTAAAATACGATACCGATTCTCTAATCGAATATCGTATCTACAAGAACTAAATTAAACTAATTTTCGTTGATGCTAATAAAATCATTACTTTTTTTTTTAACAAAATTCGATTATTTTTAATGCGAAGAAAATTAACATCTTTTTTTCGTTCAAAATTCTTTTTTTTTTTTTAATTTTCGTTCAAAAACAAGTTTTTCAAAACTTTTTATAAAATCATTCCGACTATTCGATATCGATTTCATAATCGAATATCGAATACGACGAATATCGAAAATATAAATCGAGTATAAATTAATCCATATTTGTACGCGATTTATAAGAATTGACGGTTTTCGAACAAAATAAAAAAACCCGACAGACCACCACGCGAGTCGCGCGCCCTCCAGGCGGCTCGCGCGGTGGCCTGATCCGCCGGGTCCCTTTTTCTTCGTTTTTTCGCTTTTCTATTTTTAATTCTTTTCGAACCTTATATTAAAATGCGACTTTCGCGACATATTTTAATAAATACTTTTTTTCGACCTCGGTCAACACGTGTTAATCAATCACGTGTCATCAAATCTTTTCTAAAAATCATGCATATTTATTATTTATATCTTTATTCAATTTATTCATCGTTACTAACCCGTTTTCTCGTGTTTGTAGCTTTTTATTTATTTTTATCATTTTATTAGACTAAAACGAACTCACATGCTAAAATAACTTTGACGTTATTAGTTTAAACATGCATTAAACGACTTAGCAACCCACTTTATTTTTCTCACATGCTTAGGAAAATAATGTTTGCATATCATTCAACCGTCGAACTAACCCGTGTACACCAAAAACGAACGATATCCTAGTAAAGGCCGCTAAGTGCGGGCGGGGTTGGGTGTTCTTAGTGAACTTCCCAACACGTACCCTCACCCCTTACTCAGAACCATGGTTTCCGGATGTCCGAATCCATTGGCTACGAGAGTCATTCAATATACGATTAACCGCCCAGTCGGCATCGGTATCGATATGCAAAGGGACGAGCCCAATAAACTCTGACATCGGAAATGGGCCGTATTTTGTATACGGCCCACTACGACATAGAGTGGGCTCGAACGGTTCCGAATAGCCACAAAAATTCGGTGGCGACTCCTACTTCGATTTAAATTTCAATTTGACCATCTCATATGGAGATTCATTCGCCTCCCCAAACCCGCGCGTGGCCGCGTCGAGGTGGACCTATGTCATGTCCACATCGATAGTTTTGAGTCTTTTACTATAGAAGCATATTTGTGCCCGTACACAAATGATTACTATTATTTATGATATAAAATTTTATCACCCCATCATAATTTTTCGATGTGGGATAATTTAAAAAAATTTCTTGGTCGATATTTAAAATCGAATGATTACTTTTATTTATAATATAAAATTTCATCATCTAATCATAATTTTTCCATGTAGGATAATTACTAAGGTTTATAGTCTTAAAAACTCTTTTTGAGATTCAAAAGACTTTTGATGGATATCAAAAAACAAATGATTACTCATATTTATAATATAGAATTTCATCATCATATTATAATTTGTCGATGTGGGATAATTTTACAACTGTGATATTATATAATAGATTCATCACATATTGTGAAACAAATAATATGAAATTTATACTCTAATGAAAGCATTTTTTACCACGAATCTAAATATTTCATTTCTATAATTTATTTTACGATAATATTTTTAAAAAATGAACTCTAAAGGTTTTTACCTTAGAATTGTAAAACATCATATTAATATAATAAATTAAATATATATTATAATAATTAAAAGATTCTCTAATTGATTTTTTATTTACTTATAATACTTTCCTAATTTGAGGTTTGATAGAACGGACCAATGAGATCACTCGAAAAAAGCCTAAATATATATATATATATATATATATATATATATATATATATATATATATATATATATATATATATATATATATATATATATATATATATATATATATATATAGGCATGATCTGGTACATTTGTCATATTTGGTACTCCCTCCGTTTCTATGATTTCTTCCACCTTAAAAGTGGCACATTTCTTAAGAAAAACAATAAAGTAAGTAAAAGTAGAGAGGGAGAAAAGTAAGTGGGCCACCTAGGTAAGAGAGAAGTGTGATAGAAAAAAGGAAAGTGGAAGAAATCAAAGAAATGGTTGAAAAAGGAAATGTGGAAGATATCAAAGAAACAGAGGGAGTACAATTTACCTCTTAATTGTGGCCATTAGATCTCACATGATCAAGAGCTGAGAATAAAACTCTCTAAATTCCAAAACCATTTTTTTCTCAGATTTTTATAGTTATTTCGATGTACAAACAAGATTATTTTAATGAAGAAGTATAATTATTTTATAGTTAACTCAATTGTTTACCGAGAATAATGTTATTAGGTTATTTCAATGTAGATACGTAACGATTTCAATGTAGAAAGTCAATTATTGTATTGCATAAGTTGTGTTATTGTATTGAGATGAAACTCAAATATAATAAATTTTAGAATAACGCTATCTGATGTTACGTAGTCATTCCAATGTAGAAACTCAGTTATTGTAAGTCATGTTATTGTATTGATATAAAATTCAAATATAATTAACTTTATATTAATGTTATCAGTTTTAAAATAATGTTATCTGATTTAACGTAGTTATTAGTCCAGTGTAGAAACTCAGTTATTGTAATGAATAACTCATGTTATTGTATTGGAATGGAGCATCTTGCATATCATTGAGAGTGCAGTCAGCAAAAGAAACTTCACTGAAAGACAAAAACAAAGAAGGCGGTAGTTACATTACAAAAAAAATGTTGAAATACTATAATCACATATGTGATATAGAATAGCCATAAAAACACTATAAAATAACTCTTGTTAAAAAACATAGTAACTAGTATAATGAAATAACTTCAAGAATATTATAGAATCACCGCAACAATAGTATAGAATAACCGAAATAACATAATAAAATAATTGGGTATTTCATAGTAATAATAATGTACCAAAACCAGAAATTCATTCTATTAAATAATATGTAGTTATTTCAATGTTCATATTCAAGTATTTCATTGTTCATATTCAAATATTGCAATATTCTTAATTTCAATTTTGCATCTTCAAGTATTTCATTCTTCATATTCAAGTATGTAACATTAGTAATACGGATTACAGAAATTATATTAATGCATACAACTAAACACTAGACTGAGAGAATCAAAATAAGAATCGAAATTGATACAAATAATACAAAAAAATTGAAATACCTGCTTTCAGATGCGACAGGATTTCAGATGCGAGATAATCAATTACGATTTCAGATGCAAGATGCGAATACAAAAAATATGTATCATTAAACATTGTATGGAAATTGATACACAATACAAAAAAATTGTAAAATCAGAATCGAAATTAAAAAAATAAGAATCGAAAAAATTGAAAATTGATAGATGCGTTTTGTGATTTCAATTGAATTAATAATAAAAAAAAATTGAAATATGTGATTTCAGATGGGGAAAAAATCAGAATCGAAAAAATTGAAAATTGATAGATGTGTTTCATGATTTCAATTGAAATAATAAAAAAAAAAAATTGAAATACGTGATTTCGGATGCGACTTGCGATTCAATTTCGTGATTTCAATTGAAAAAAACTGACCTTTGATGTGAATCGGGGAGCGTCCACGATTAAATTTCGTGATTTCAATTGAAAAAAAACTGACCTTCGATGTGAATATGGTGAGCGTCCTTCGTTTGGTTTTGTGATACTGTGAGGTTTTGTTTTTTTGTTTCAGTTTTTTTGTTTTTCTGTTTCAGTTTTGGTTTAGGGTTTGATGATGTCAGTTTAAATTATAATAATCAATCTTGGCCCTTTGTTGTGTGCTAAATTTAGACCGTTTTTCCCTCCATTTAGACCCGTTTTTCCCTCGTTTTGCGAGTTTTGAGTGCGATTATCGCCATATTTTGTGTACTTCTCGCATTAGCGTCCCTCTTGTGCGTTTTACGTGTTTTTGGTAGTTTTTCTATCAATTTTGATAGGTTTTGCTACAAAAATCACGATTGAGCTTCCACGAGCACAAGAGAAAGAAAAACCGTCCAAAGAGCAAAGCACACAACTTAAAGTTTAAAGCCATCCGATCGAACAAACGAAGAATGAGACAAGACTCGAGGCTAGAAAAAAATGACCGGGCGAAATTTCACCCGGTGAGACACCACCGGGCGAAATTTCACCCGACGGTAAAAATTGCCTCCCAAAGAATTTCCGACTCCCCACCTGGCGAAACTGACCGGGCGAAATTTCGCCCACCGGGTGAAATTTCGCCCGATGGTGAAGACGTGCCGAAAACGCGAAAAAAGAAGAAAATCTCACCGGGCGAAAATTTCACCCGATGGGAATTACTGATGAGTCCGCAGGGCGAAGTTTCACCCCATGGAGATGCAAAGGGAGATTGTCTCACTAATTGAGCATAAAGATGGATTTGGGCTTTAGGTTAAGGATCCATTAAGAGATTACTATATATATATATGTTACCCTAATTCATTGCCTAAACTCACCTCTCCATTGTGCTAAGGAGGGAAGACATTACACCCTTCCACCATCTTATTACACCAACCATTAGTAGTAGTAATCTAGAAAATCTCCAAAAATTCTAGTAGTTTAATAGTAGATCTACAAGTTTCCATCAACAATTATTTAGATTTCAAGGTTGTAAGAAGATTATTCAAGGTTTATTTGAAGATTTTTTGGGTTTTATGAAGAATTGGTGACAAGTTCTTCACTTTATTCATCAAAGATTCAATCTTTATCTATGATATCTTCTTATTTCTTATAGATCTATATAGTTGGTACAATTCTCTTCCACTCTCTAATCTCTATTTAGTTTTTGTGATATTTTCTCATCATCATCTTGTTCAAATCTAATCAATATGCATGTTGTGATGAATTTCATAATGAATTGTGAGTAAATTTCTTGTTGGGGAGTTTAGGGATGAGGGCTTGGTTTATTCGAATATAGGGATGTTGGTGGGTTGCTTGCATGTTGGTTTATCTTATTTATGGTGTTGTGTCATTGTTGTTTTAGTCCGGCCAACTAGACCGACCTTGACTAATTTCTATCAATATGGGGAAACTCGGGGTAGAAATTACCATGACTAGGGACTTACCCTCAGTCACCGCGAAAGCGGGTTTTTAGGTGAGTTTATCGACATTGTGACAAAAACTCGATCCCGACCTTCTTAGACCCCAAGTACCGAATCCCGACTTCTCCCTAACACTTTTCCCTAAATTGATCAACTCTAAACCATCATCGCACTAATCCCTCTAGTATAGACTCGACCCCAAAAAGAAAACCCCCCTTCTAAGGCATCGAACACGACACTTTAAACTTCACAATACATACCGTTCCCTGTGGACCGACCTCGACTTACCACGATTACTTGTTTGTTTTTGTGATAATTCCGAGTCTATAAATATTGTTGATCCCCCGTCCTTCGCTAAAACGACCGATCCGATTGGGGCGCGATCAAAATGGCGCCGTTGCCGGGGAACGGCTAATTGTTGTGTTTTTAGTTGTTGTGTTTGATTCTTTTCTCTTCTCTCTTTTCCCTAGTGCCGCGAGGTGCTAGGAGTCTCACCGTTTAATTGAGTTTTATGCCCAGGAACACGTCATCGCCCTTGTGGTTCGATCCGGAACCGGAAAGGACTTTTAGAGCATTGCGTTTTCGAGGAAATAACTCAACCACCATCATTCCACATCCTTTATTATCACCTCCTAACCTTAATCCCATCCTTCCACATTCACCTTCTACACCTTCTACATCACATAACCCCACTCCAAACAATCCTTCCATACCTTCTACTTCACAAAATTCACCACCACCACCATCATCACCGAAAACACCACCACCAATTCCATCCCCTCCAAATTCTCCAAATTCTCCAAACCCTCCAAATCCAAATCCACCATCACCACCAATCCAACCAATGGCGACTCTAGGTTCGCATTCTCAAGTCACACATGAAGAAACACCATCTCCCGTCGATTTCGGAGAGATTCCCGAGAATTACGAATTGAAAGCTTCTTTAACCAATGCGGTCCAACAAGATACATTTCACGGCCTTTCTCAAGAAGATGCTCAAGAGCACATCGCTTCATTTAAAGAAAAATTAGTAGGAGCACGTCTCAATGGGTTAACTTCATGCCAATTGCATCGTTTACTATTTCCGAAGACCCTAAGAGATGAAGCTCGTAGATGGCTTCAAGGCCATCCCGCTAATACATGGGCTCAACTATCTAACGCCTTCTTGGAGAAATATTTTCCGCCGTCAAAGACTAACCAATACCGCATGGAGATACAAACGTTCAAGCAAGATGAATTTGAAAGCCTAAGTGAGGCTTGGGAAAGATTTAGAGACTTGTTGCGCAAATGTCCACATCATGGAATACCCGATTGGCTAACTACCCAAACGTTTTATAACACCCTTTCATCAAGAACCAAGGAAAACCTCAATTCGACCGCCGGAGGAGATTTCTCTTCTCTCACCGATGAGGCATCTAAAAATCTTATTGAGAAGATGGAAAGGAGTGATTCTAGAATGGGTCAATCGAGGGATTCTAGAAAGAAAATTGAAGTGAACTCATCTACGAGTTCTAATGAATTGAAATTCCAAACGGAACTTGAAGAATTGAAAAGGAGAATGGATGCCATGAATTCTAAGCCCACTCCTAGAGGTATATACCAAATTCAAGGGAGTGTTCCTCCAAGGCAACCATCTCCTCCAAAATTATTAACATGGGAAGTTCAATGTGATCATTGTGGCAATCATGGCCACGACTCTAGCTCTTGCATTCCTAATGAATAAGTCTATGTTGAAGAGCCAAATGAAGTTCAAACTATACAAGTATACGGGAAAAGACCTCAATTTGATCCCTTTTCTAATACTTACAACGCCGGCACAAGGTTTCATCCTAATTTCTCTTATGGAAATCAAAATGTTCAAAACCCGATGCCGCGCGCCCAAGGGAGTCAAATGAGGCCATTCAATCAAAGTCAACAAAGGCCTTTCAACCAAGGACCTCCAAAGATGCCCCCATATATGCCTCCTCATCAAAGGAGTAACTTCAATCAACAAGGTAGCAACTTCCATGTTCCTAACAACTACAACAATTACCAAAATCAACATGGTAATCACTTTAATCATGGATACAATCAAGGGTTCCAAGGAAATTCTCATGGTAACCAAGGTTACAATCAACAATCATTCAATCAACCCTCTCAATCTTATGGCCAATCAAGCAATTCTCAATTTGGTCAAGGAGGTCCCTCATGGGAGAACTATAATGATTTGCAAAGAACCGTTGGCCAACTATGGAATGAACATCAAGATACCAAGGCAAGGCTAAAAGTTTGGGAATCACAAGAAGCAACAAAAGCCTTAGCCGCACCAATTCATCCACCTCATGGTTTGCCCGGTCAACCCCAAAACCCAAGAGATCCTTCACACCAAGCAAATGCCGTGATTTTGAGAGGTGGCAAAGAACTTGAGGACCCATATAAGAACTTGAACTTGAACACCAAGACTACCCCATCCGAGGTTAATCAACCAAGTGCACCACAAGAATCATCTCTCACTTCCCCCAAACAAAACCGTGGAATACAAGCGGAGTTTGATATCCTCCAAAATGCGGAGAATGAACTAAGAGAACAAAGAAAGAAGAAAGAGCAAATGGAAGCGGAAGAAGCCAAAAGAAAAGAGGCAGAGCGATTAGCCGAAGAAGAAGAAGAATCCAATGTTCCACCGCCTCCCACTTTTGTCCCTCCATTGCCTTTTCCCGAGCGAGCTAGGCCACACAAAGAGAATGCTCAATTTAGCCGTTTCGTGGATATGTTGAAGAAAGTAGAGGTAGCTTTACCTTTCACCGAGGTAATTTCTCAAATGCCCCTCTATTCTAAGTTTTTGAAAGATGTCTTGACTAAAAAGAGAACCTTAGAGGAAAAAGAATGTGTCTCTCTCACGGGTCATTGTAGTACCATTCTTATGAACGAAATGCCAAAGAAACTAGATGATCCCGGTAGTTTTTCCATCCCTTGTCGGGTAGGAAATGTTGTTGTTAATCAAGCTTTATGCGACCTAGGGGGTAGTGTTAGTTTATTCCCCTATTCCATTGCTAAGAGACTTAGTGTGGGGGAGATGAGACCCACTAGCATGTCAATTTAACTTGCGGATAGGTCCGTCAAGTACCCACTTGGGATACTTGAGGATGTACCCGTTCAAGTTGGTAAGTTCTTCATCCCCTCCGACTTTGTTGTCATGGATATGCCCGAAGACACTATTACCCCCATTATCTTAGGTCGACCTTTCATGGCTACCGGAGGCACTATAGTTGATGTTAAGAATGGAAAATTGTCATTTAACATAGGGAACCAGTCGGTAGAGTTTTCCCTTTCTCAAGCTCTTAAACAACCAATGATTGAACAAATGAATTTCATTGAAGTTATTGATAGTTTGGTTGAGTATAGCTTGATAGATGATGATAAGCAAGAAGAGGAACCATTTGACTCTCCACCTCTTGAAGAAGAATGTTTGCATGATGAAAAGGTAGAACCACTACCGGTGGGTAAGAGTATGGTATCTTCTCCTCCTAATCTTGAACTTAAAACACTCCCCTCTTCCCTCAAATATGCTTTTCTTGAAGGAACTAATTATCCCGTTATCGTCAATGCTACCCTTGATGGACCTCAATTGGAAAAACTTTTAATTGTTCTGAGAAAGCACAAAAGGCCATCGGGTATAGCATTGCCGACCTCCAAGGCATAAGCCCAAACGTTTGCATGCATAGGATCATCCTTGATGATGACCACCGTCCTTCGGTAGAGGGTCAACGTAGGTTGAACCCCACCATGAAAGAGGTTGTCATGAAGGAAGTCCTCAAGTTGTATGAGGCTAACATTATATACCCAATAACCGGAAGTAAATGGGTTAGCCCCGTACAAGTTGTGCCGAAAAAAGGAGGAATGACGGTTGTTAAAGGAGAAAAGGGTGAGTCAATATCTACTAGGACTATTACCGGTTGGCGCATGTGTATAGACTATCGAAAATTGAACATGACCACCATAAAAGATCACTTCCCCCTTCCCTTTATTGATCAAATGCTTGAAAGATTGGCGCATCATTCTTATTTTTGTTTCCTCGATGGTCATTCCAGATTTCTTCAAATACCTATTCATCCCGATGACCAAGAGAAGACCACTTTTACTTGTCCCTATGGCACCTATGCTTATAGAAGGATGCCATTCGGATTGTGTAATGCGCCGGAAACGTTTCAAAGATGTATGATGGCTATTTTCTCCGATTTTATTGAAAAATCTATGGAATATTTTATGGATGATTTTAGTGTCCATGGTACATCTTTTGATTCTTGTCTTGAAAATCTTGATCAAGTGTTGGCTCGATGTGAAGAGTATAGACTTGTTTTAAATTGGAAAAAGGGTCATTTTATGGTTAAACAAGCTGTTGTCCTAGGTCATATTGTTTCTAATAGAGGATTTGAAGTCGATAAGGCGAAAGTCTCCGTGATTGAGAACTTGCCACCACCTACAAATGTCAAAGGGGTGAGGAGTTTTCTAGGTCACGCCGGTTTTTATAGACGATTTATTAAAGACTTTTCTAAGATTGCTAAGCCTTTGACTTCTTTGCTTATGAAAGATGCACCTTTTGTTTTTGATGACTCTTGTCTTGAGGCCTTTTGTAGGATAAAGACCGCTCTCACTACCACACCGATTATCAAAGCTCCCGATTGGAATCTTCCATTTGAAATCATGTGCGATGCATCCGATTTTGCCGTTGGTGCCGTTCTAGGTCAACGGGTTGATAAGAAGCTACATGTGATTTATTATGCAAGCAAGACCCTAGATGAAACCCAATCGAGGTACACCACAACCGAAAAAGAGATGCTCGCCGTTGTCTATGCCATGGAGAAATTTCAAAACTATGTTACCGGTTCCAAAGTCATTATTCACACCGATCATGCGGCGATTCGATACATCATGTCTAAAAAGGAGACAAAGTCCCGACTCTTTCGGTGGGTGCTCCTTTTACAAGAATTCGACATTGAGATTAAAGACAAAGCCGGATCGGAGAACTTGGTAGCGGATCATCTTAGTATATTAACGGTAAGTAAAGAGAGCAATGAAGAAGATGGTATCCCCATCAATGAAGCTATGAGAGATGAGGCCTTGATGGCCGTTGAAACTATTACACCTTGGTATGCTGATATCGTCAATTTCTTAGTATCTCAATTTATTCCGGACGATTATTCCAAGCAAGAGAGGAAGAAACTACGTTATGAAGCCCGACGCTATTACTGGGACGAGCCTTATTTATTTCGCCGATGCGTAGATGGAATTTACCGACGATGTGTCACGGCCGAAGAAGGATATAATATCGTGAAGCACCTTCACTCGACATCTTATGGTGGACACTTGGCCAATCAAAAGAGAATTGCCAAGGTTCTCCAAAGCGGGTTTTGGTGGCCTTCCATGTTCAAAGACATTCGAGCTTTCATTCTCACATGCGATGCATGCCAACGAAGTGGCAATATAACAAGAAAAAATGAGATGCCCCTTCAACCTATCTTGGAGATTGAATTGTTCGATGTTTGGGGCATTGATTTCATGGGTCCGTTCACATCCTCTTTTGGTAACAAGTACATTCTAGTCGCGGTTGATTATGTCTGAAAATGGATCGAGGCCGTAGCTTCCCCCACCAATGACTCCAAGGTTGTAATCAAGCTTTTCAAGAACGTAATTTTCCCAAGATTCGGTATGCCTAGAGCCATAATTAGTGATGGAGGCTCTCATTTTAGGAAAGATACCTTTGAACACCTTCTTAGGAAGTACGGTATCACCCACAAGATGTCCTTAGCCTACCACCCTCAATCAAATGGGCAAGCCGAGATCTCCAACCGTCAAATCAAGGGAATTTTAGAGAAAGTTGTTAATACACACCGAAAGGATTGGTCATTGAAATTAAATGACGCCCTTTGGGCATTGAGGACGGCTTACAAAGCGCCGATTGGAACCACTCCTTATCGTCTTGTGTATGGTAAAGCTTGTCATTTACCGGTGGAACTAGAACACAAAGCCAAATGGGCAATCAAAGAGCTAAACTTTGACGAGAGTGTTGTAGGGAATAATCGCCTTCTCCAACTACAAGAATTGGAAGAACTAAGACTTGAAGCCTACGAGAACTCGAAGATCTACAAAGAACGAACTCGCCAATGGCACGATTCTCGAATTCTAAGTAAGGACTTCTTTGTTGGTGATAAGGTATTACTCTTCAACTCTCGCTTTAAGCTCTTTCCCGGTAAGTTGAAATCAAAATGGTCGGGTCCATTTGAAGTGACCGGAGTGCAACCATATGGATCGATAGAGATATCTAGCCCGGAAACCGGGAAGTTTATGGTTAATGGGCAACGTTTGAAGATTTATCATCCCGGTCATATTCGTGAGACCTTTGCTACTATGAAGTTTGGTGAGCTCCCATCGGGGAGCGTTGTTTGACCCCCTCTCGAAATTGATGTAGGTTTGGTGGTATCCTCAACAACCACCTTGTATATATGTATCATATTTCTTTGAGTTTATTAGTTTTGTTAGCTTGAGAAGATTGATTGAAAATTGGATTTCACCATGGAGCATAATTTGGATGAAGATCAAGCTTTTGGAGAAGTTATGGAGCTTAAATCGAAGACCACAAGCATGTTTGTGGGAATTATTGATTATGTAATGTGAGTCGAGTCATATATTTGAATCTCTAGGTGACTATTGAAGAGCCATGAAATGGCAAGGCGGAAAAACGCAGCAGGAAGACCGCCGGGCGAAACTTCGCCCGGTGAGACTCGACCGGGCGAAACTTCGCCCTACGGAAAAGTTGCCAGAATTGCCGAAATCGAAGAAGTTACCACCGGGCGAAATTTCGCCCGGTGAGATTTTGACCGGGTAAAATTTCACCCGGTGGAAAAAGACGGCAAAATTGATTTTCACGACGAAATGTCGTCGGGTGAAATTTCACCCGATGGTGCCCGACCGGGTGAAATTTCACCCGGCGGTATGTCTTGGCCGGATCACCTATGCACATTTATTTACTCACTACATTTTCACTTTCCCTCCAACAATTTACCTCAACATAACTTTCCCTCCAAATATTTTTACACCAAATTTTTACCACCAACTTTAAAACTTTGACTTTCCCTCTCAAACACCCTTATTTATACCACCTTTTTCACCTCACTCATCATTTCACCCTTTCAACCATCACAAAATCATTACACCACCTTCCATATACCATATTCAACCTCCATTCATAACTCCATTCCATACTTGGGTGAATATTTATTTTGGGTTTTTGAAGAAGAGGAAGCTAAGTTTCGGGATTATTCTTGCAAATTCTTACTATGGAGACAAGAGCTCAACGAGCGGCGCACAAACAAGGTATGACCTCAACTTCTAAACATTCATCTTCTAGGCCTAAACTTTTACCGTGTCCAAATTCACCCCTTGCTCGTACCTTCTTTGAAAAAGACTTTCAGAGTACGAGATGGCACTACAAGAAATACTTCATATAGCTACCAATCACGCGCGACTGATAAATTCAGTAGCTAATTTTGCGACTGAAAGTACAACGCGCGACTGATATTAGTCGCTGGACGAGGAGACGGATTTTTAAAAAAAAATTATCCTCAGCGACCGAAATCGGTCGCTAAATAAATGGACGCGCGACTGATTTCGGTCGCTAAATTCATTAATTAGCGACTGATTTCAGTCGCTAATTAATGAATTTAGCGACTGAAATCGATCGCTAAAAAAGAATACGCGCGACCGATTTCGGTCGCTAAAGGTGTGAAATATTTTTAAATTAACGAACACCCCCCTCCCCCGGCTCATTCATCCATTTCACTCTCTCTCTCTAAAATCTCTCCCCCATCTCTCTAAAACGCGCCCCCTCCTCCATTCCTCTTCATTCCTTCTTCAATTCTCTCATTTTCCTTAAGGTATGTTTATCTATCTATATTTAATTTCAATTATTTGTTAATTTCTGTTGTTATAGATTTAAATAAATTATTTATTGGGTTGGATAATTTTGTAGTTGTCGGAATATTTAGTGTAGTTAGAATGCTAATCGCCCAATAGGTTCCCCAATTTGAAATAGGTAGATTGTTAGTATAAAATTAGGGTTTGCGGTTACGTAGTTGAATGAATTTGGTTGTTTTGATGTGTTAGGAAATTGGAATTGAAATACAATTATGTCGATTTAGTAAGGTAATTATGGATGATTAGGTGCAAATAGTACTATGTTTAGGTGAATTGAGAATTTTACAAAATATGTGAGTAGTGTGTATTTATTAGTAAATTACTTAAGAGAAAATAATTTGTATTTGGGTATTGTCTCAATTTTTTTAGTTAAAAAAATGAAGCGACAGGAACGAAAATGGATGTATGAGGAAAGATTAGATAAGAGACGACGTCCCAGAACTGAATTTTTAGAGGGTGTTAATAGTTTCCTTGAGTTCGCTAAAACCCATCCTGAATACGCGTCAGAGGGTAGATTTAGGTGTCCTTGTGTGAAATGTAAGAACCTCAAATTCTTGGATGATATTCTGATTAAGGAACATATTATCTCGAATGGGTTTAGCCCAAATTATTATTATTGGATTTGTCATGGTGAGACATCTGCTGTTGAGGAATCTGAGGTGGATCAGAATGAGGGCGGGGTGAGAGGAATGATTGTTGATGTGGTTGAGTGCAATTTGTTTAATGATGAGGGCATTTACACTAACGACGATGACCAACCAACCCCACAAGAGCCAAACCCACGAGCGAAAGTTTTTTTTGATATGTTAGAGGCTGCGGAGAAGCCATTATATGGAGGGTGTGATGTGACATTGTTAGAAGTGGCGTCTATGGTAGTGACCCTTAAATGTGAGTATAACCTACCTTTTGGGTGCGTAGACGGTATCGCTGCGTTGATTGAGAAACTCATCCCAAAAGACAACATTATGACCAAAACATTCTACAATACCAAAAAAATTGTTAAAGGTCTTCAACTTCCGCATCAAAAGATCGATGCTTGTCCCGATGGATGTATGCTTTTTTGGAAGGATGATGCCGTGCTTGAGGAATTTAAGATATGTGGGAAGGGTAGTTACAAAAGTGTAGATGGGAACATTGTTTTGAGGGGTAGGAAGGGAAAGAGTGTTGCGAGGCATAAAAAACCTATACCACTTAGTCGACTTACCTACTTTCCCATCGCCCCTAGACTTCAAAAACTATATGCAACCAGAACCATTGCCGAACAAATGAGGTGGCATAAGGAAGAAACTCGTATAGAGGGGAAGATGTGTCATCCTAGTGATGGGGAGGAGTGGAAACGGTTTGATAGGATTTACCCTGAATTTGCTGAGGAACCCCGTAACGTGAGACTTGGGTTGTGTACCGATGGGTTCGCCCCTTTCGGTCAGTTCGGTAAGTCGTACTCATGCTAACCTGTCATGGTCACACCGTACAACTTACCCCCATGGCTTTGTCTGAAACCACCGTTCATATTCCTTTCTCTCATTGTTCCCGGCCCAAAAAATCCCAAAAACCACTTGGATGTTTACTTACAACCAGTGATAGAGGAATTGAAACACTTGTGGGAAGTAGGGGTGGAGACATATGATGTATCGTTGAAACAAAATTTCCAGCTTAGAGCATCGCTGTTGTGGACTATAAACGACTTTCCTGCATATGGTATGTTGAGCGGTTGGTCTATGGCAGGCCAAAAAGCGTGTCCTTGTTGCATGAGTGAAAGTAAAGCATTCTACCTAAGTAATTCAAGCAAAATTAGTTGGTTTGACTGTCATAGACAGTTTCTACCCGAGGGTCACACGTATAGGAAGAATAAGAGAGCTTTCAAGAAGGGTGAGGAGGTGCTAGATGAGGCACCTATTCGTCTCCAAGGAGATGAGATTTGGGAGGTGATTTCAGAGTTCCCATCTACTGTGGACGGGACCGATCAAGAGTTCAAAGATCTTAAGAAATTAAAAAATGGTTGGTTTAAAAGAAGCATCTTCTTCGACCTTCCATATTGGAGTACTTTATTACTCCGACATAATCTGGACGTGATGCATATTGAGAAGAATTTCTTTGAGCAACTAATTCACACCGTCATGGATGTAGAGGGTAAGACATGTGACACCGTAGGATCCCGAAATGATTTGAAAAAAATTTGTGACCGTCCGAAAATGCATATCAAGCGGGATGGGTCCAAGCCTAGGGCATTGTTTAGCCTTGATAAGGCTCAGAGAAAGGCCGTGTTAGAGTGGGTAGGGAAACTGAAGTTCCCTGATGGGTTTGCATCCGATTTTAGTCGGTGTGTGGACATTAAGAACCTGAAGCTCCAAGGCTTGAAGAGTCACGACTGCCACGTGTTCATGGAGCGGTTACTACCTGTGGCGTTGAAGCACCTGCTGCCGGAAAGTGTTTGGAATCCTATCACCGAGATATCTCAGTTTTTTCGAGATTTGTGTTCGTCGACAGTTACAAATGACGACATGACTCGTTTGGAGGATCAAATTCCTCAGATACTATGCAAACTTGAGATGATCTTCCCACCCTCCTTCTTTAACTCAATGAAGCATCTACCGGTCCACTTGCCCTACGAAGCTAAAGTGGGAGGACCGGTACATTTTAGATGGATGTACCCGTTTGAGAGGTGATAACTTTCAACTACTTACTTATTTTACCCACTAACTAACTTTAGACACTATAATTTGATAATAACATAATTGCTTGATGATTGTCATAGATTTCTCAACCATTTGAAGAAAAAAATTGGTAACAAGGCGAGGGTTGAGGGCTCCATATGTAATGCTTACTTAACAGAGGAGATAGCCAACTTCTGTTCTCTGTATTTCGAGAAAGAAGTGAACACCAAAGCCAAAAATCTAAACCTAGAAACACCCGAGACGACGATTGACCCCAACATACCAGACTTTTTTCAATGTAAGGTGGGTGAGGGATCGTCATCAGCTGGCGGGTGGAGGACATTAGATGAGAAGGAGTACAATCGTGCTCACCTGTACTTGCTATCAAACTGCGAAGTTTTAGAGCCGTACGAGAAGAAGTTTGTAACTGAATTTGTGGCTGCTAATCCACATTTAAATGCTGATGATGTTTGGAATAAGCATGAGGAACAGTTTCCCAAATGGCTTAAGCAACATGTAATTTCAGAGAATATTCAGGATGATTTGGTTAGGAGTCTAGCATTAGGTCCTTTGTGGAAGGTTAGGACTTGGAACCGGTATTCGGTTAATGGTTACAATTTCCATACATTTGCCCATGGTAGCAGTAGGAGTAGATGTAATTTCGGTGTGAGTGTGTCGTCACTTGAGGGTGAAGATTACTACGGTCTATTGGAGGACATCTTCGAGCTGTGCTATGTTGGAAATGATCGTGGGTATAGAGCTGTGGTATTTAAATGCGAATGGAAGGACAACTCTGTGCTAGGTACTAGAGTACATGAAAGGTACAAACTAGTCGAAGTTAATCATACCAAAAAATACTCCAAGTACGATCCGTTTATACTTGCACATCAAGCACACCAAGTGTACTTTGCGCCTTACCCAACCACAAAGAACGACAGAACTGTAAACCAGTGGTGGGCGGTGTTCAAAACCAAGCCACGAGGGCACTATGACTCTGACCTCTTCCAAGAGGATGTCATTTCTAGTGGTACAACATTGTCTCCAGTTGATGAGAATCTTCTTGCAAATGATGATGATGACAATAATGAGGTGGAAGTGGGGGAAGATTTTGAAGACAATGAAGGTGGTGAGGAGGAAGAAGGTGCTTCTACTGATATGGTCGAGGAGGAGGACGACACCAATGACTTAGAGGTCAGTGACGAGAAGGAGGAAGATGACTACGAGGAAGAGGATGTCGTTGGTTCGAGTAGGCAAGTGGAAGATGACAACGAGAGTGACGATGGTTTTTAGTGGGGTATAGTTTTAATAAGTTATATTATTTGTACATAGTAATCTGCATTACATATTGTAGTCAAATTATTTCAATATTATGATGTCAATTTCTAACTTTCTACTACTATATGTCTGCAGATATGACGTTGGGCAGCAGACTGCGGTACGGTAGTTCGAGCAGCAACAGCAACAGGGAGTCCCAGCAGCAGGAGGACCAGGAGGAGAACCGGCGAGAGGAGGAGAACCAGCGAGAGGACCAGGAGGAGAACCAAGAGGTGAACGACGAGGAGCAACCAGAACGACCACAACAGGATCAAGGGCTTCAGTATACAGACGACGGACGCCTTATTATTAGCCCGGAGAACACATGGTGAGACATTATATTTCCCTTTTCTTTTGTGAGACATCATCTTATTTCACTCTTTGGTGTAGGTTTCGTACCCGTGCGGTGGTGACGGGTGTGAAGGACAGTTTTATGAATGATTTGAATACCTACTGCACGAGTTGGACAAAGTTGCCTCTGTGGCAACGGGAGAAGTGGTTTGCCAACTTTAAGGTACAACTGAATTTCTGTTTTTTTATTAATTATCTGTTACTGTTTACAGATTATTAATACAATGACAACAAACGATCTTGCAGTTGAAACACTTCTACAACGAGGGTCTCGAGGTGGCTGTGAGAGACCGGTACATGGATGTCGCGAAGCCCAGATACAAAGACATGATGTACAAGATGGCGAGCGACGAGAAGTTAATGAAACACCTTAAAGGTTCGATTACTCAATTAGTGTCCGTACTTGAATAGAAAGTTGTATATGTCTTCAAAACACTTATTGATCTCAAAGTGTATAAATTGTAGGTGACGCCATCCAACAGTTCAGAACAGCCCGGACCGACCCGAAGTTCCTTTCAAGATCCGTCCAGGCGAAAAAAAACAAGAGGCGGGGAGGGGACCCCGAGACCTTTGCTGAGCGCACCCACTATGGTGGGTCGCAGTCGATGCACCAGCGGGCCATGAATGTTAGTATTTCCTTACCTTTGATTTTTATTTTGGATTTTTATTTTATGTTTTCATTATAAATATAAATGAGAACTCTACATGTACTGTCAACAGCTGAAGAAGAAAATCGGAGAATTCCCTCCGCCGGTACAGCTGTTTCTCGACACGAAGAGCAAGGGGGGCGATCCTGATCGAATATTCGCCACAAAGAAGGATCTGGTCATTTGGGTAAGTTTAAAACATAAGACTTCGTTACTTTTTTTTTCTTCACACAACCCACCTAATCACGACTTCATTTTCTTTCAGATGTCGTATAAGCAAGCCACTAGAGCACCCGAGAATGAAGGTGTGGACCCAAGCACGATTTGGTTCAGAGTCGTGGATGGGTACCGCAAGGGAGCGGTGTACGGTACGGGGACCGCTCATTCCCTGTATTGGACACCACCCAATGTTCGGGGGGGCCATGCGACCTCGACGGAGTGTGTGCCATCCGAAATGGCTGAGATGAGGTCGGAACTGCAGGGGGAAAGGGCGCGAGGGGATGCCTTGGCCGAGAAGCTGAAGGAGCAGGATGAGAGGCTGAAGATGCAGGAGTCCGTTAACCTGCAAATTCTGGAAGAGCTACAACGCCTTAGGAGCATGCACCAGCAGAACTGTAACTCCGGCCCCATTCCCCGACACCGGGATCCTAGAGACCCCTTCAATGGGGGTGGTAGTGGTGCGTCAGCTAGTTTCCCTGTTAGGTGAGTAATTGAAAATAGTTTGTAGTTTCTGAATACTTGTTGAAAAAACAGTTTGTAACAACACTTTTAATTTAGTGTATTCATGACGTTTGCGTACTTGGTTGCCAAATTTGGAGTGTGAAGCTTGCGTAACTTTGGAACAACGTTTGGAATGATGTTTGGGATGTATTGTGGTTGTTGGTTTGTTTTATTGTGCAGATTTTGGCTAGAAAAATAATAATTATAACCGGCCTATTTCAGGTACAACAGCGACTGATTTCGGTAGCTAATTTTTCTATTTAGCGACCGAAATCAGTCGCTGTATGACGGTGTATGTCGCCACATCACCCCATTTAGCGACTGATTTCAGTCGCTAAATGACGCCATTAGCGACTGATATCAGTCGCTAATTGACGCCTTTAGCGACTGAAATCAGTCGCTAAGGTGAGAGCTTAGCGACTGAATTCGTTCGCTAATGATAGAGCTTAGCGACTGATTCCAATCGCTAAATTTAGCGACCGATTTCAGTCGCGCGTTTTTTTAGCGACTCAAATCGGTCGCTAGATGCGACTAACTGTAGCGACAAACGCTTAGCGACTGTTAGCAGTCGCACGTCTCTTTTTAACTACAGATGACAGTAGCTAAACTCAGTCGCCAAATACTTAAACTGTTGTAGTGTGGCCTTGTCCACTCACAATGAAAATTCTAGGAATTAAGAACGATATTATAGAGTTATCGTCGAGAATTGGTACTAGTAAACTCCTTGGCTTTGTGCCCGTCACAAACAAAGACTTGACTTGTGAGTTTCTAGGTAGTTTTACAATCGATAACCCGACCGCACCTAAGGAATTCAAATTTAATTTGTTTGGTAGAAATCACTGTTTAAATATTTCCGACTTTAGCTTAGCTCTAGGTTTGCCCTCGTCGGGTACCGGACTAAGTAGACCCCTAAGTGATTCGCGAAGTAGTGCGATTAGGAGAGACTTGTGGAGGCGCATAGCGCCGGGTCAACGTGATTTCGAACCCAATTCTAATTTTACCGCTGAAATCCGTAACCCAGCCATTCGTTATTTCGTTGAATTCCTTTCTCACTGTCTTTTACCTTCTACAGACAATATCATTAACCTTAATGTGTGTGTCTTACAATTGATATGTGACTCTTTACTTGGTAACCCTTATCCCCTTGACCTACCTATTGTCGTGGCGTTACACTTTCATCAAATTATCATTGACCAACGCCCCTCTGTCGACTGTGGTGGTCTTGTGACCATAATAGCAAGAAATTTGGGTTATTCGACCGACCATCTTAAACCACATGACCCCCGTGTCTGGCTTAACGAGGCTTATTTCCCTACTTGGATATTTAATGTGCCTGACCATCGCCTCGTTTCTCTTAGCCATGACCGAGCCTTAATTGTCCCCAGCAAAAACCGAGCCAACATTTATAACCCTCGTAATTGGGACCTACCTCCAGGTCCCTGTGAATTCCGACTGAACAACTCGGGGGATGTAGGAGTTTGGGAGTATGCCGGTGACGGAACTCCCACGGCCTCCTTTGCGTCAAACGATTATTCGGACTAGACCCCCCTACAAGAGTCGGTAGATAATTTGGTTTGTTTGTGTTATGGGTATTTATGTGTGGTTTATGTCGGTGAGTCTTAATCATCTATCATTGTATGTGAATTAATGTTGTTCCTTATTCCTTGTTTCATCATTATAATCATTGTGATTGTTTTATCTTGAACAAAATTGCAAGTTGTCCCACCGTTCCATTTAATGATTTTTTGCGGCCGTCGCAGCCTTGGTAATGCTCCCAGTCTCTTGGCGACGTGATTACGCCATTGACCCCTTTGAAAATCCAAATTTTTAAATCAAATCTTTATCAATTTTTCTTAATCCGGGCTAGGTGACGTGACTACGCCTACGCCCAATTTTTTTCATCCTTTCATTTTATTTTCTTTTCTTTTCATTTTCTTAGCCACTTGGCTAGGGTCTAGGTGATGTGATTGCACCTAGGCCCGCCACTATCTTATCGTTTTCTTTATTTTCTTTTCATTTTCTTCTTCTCAAATTTTCGAAAAACACAAAAACATTCAAAATTTTTGAAAAACCCAAAAACATTTAAAAATTATAAAATCCAAAAACATTTGAAAAAAATCATAAAAATCAAAAAAGATTTTTCTTAATTTTCTTTTCCATCTTTTTCGTTCTTCCCTACTCGTCCATTGAGGACAATGTACAGTTTTAGTGTGGGGGAGGAGTCTACTATCTTTTATTTTTCAAAAATCTTTTCAAAAATCCATAAAAATTTGAAAAATTCGAAAAATCAAAAACATTTTCTTTTTCTTTTTCCTTCTTGTTTCTTGTTATGTTTCGTGTCCCGTGTATGGTCTTGTTCTCTACTCTTACAGGTAATCACCACCGTAATAGCGCGAATTTAAGAGATTAAGAAAGCACCCGCTTGGTAACTTCCTTCCTTCTTTCTTCTTTAATTTTGTAGAGGAGTTAGGTTGTTGCTATTGGAGGCTCTCGAAGTTGAGCATTTTGGAGTTGTGGTTTATGCTTGAATGTTGATGGAGTATGGAGTTCATGACTTTACTTGTGTTTTCTTTTATTTGTTTTTCCTTTTCGTATGTTTTGTTTTGTTTTGTTTTTTTATAGTGTGTCTAGGATTAAACCTTTTCGAAAACCCGATTACAAACTTATAACAAGAGTTTACATTCCATTATAAATAACCCATTGTAGATTTTGGACCTTAGTCTAGTAGAATGACTCTTAGGCAATGAATTTGTTGATCCTTTAGCTTTGAGTCCACCTTTTCTACTAGGGGTTTTCTTCGGGGTTTGCATTTGACCACCTTGACCACCCATGGAGGAGTTAGGCCTTGGTTCCCGCATCCCGTTTTCTAGGTGACCTTGCTCGAATGACCATTGCACCTTTAGTCCAAATCTTTTCCATCTTTTGTGGGTTATCCGGAATGGCGCGCGTTCTCGATTGCCTATTTTTTCTCCACCTATACATCATCACAATAAGTTTACAAAAATAACCTCCAAAGCTTGGTTACAAACCACATCAAAAAGCCAAAAAAGGGCAAACCAAAGCAAGAGAAAAAGGGCACAAAAATATGAAAAACAAGAAAACAAAGGAGAATAAAAGGAGCTTCAAATGAAAAATCAAATTATCAAAAGTGTCTCCTTCAAAAAAAAGAAAAAGCCCTTTGATCGATTCATCATCGTGAAGTGCCAACTAGAGGACCGAGTCCCGAGGTCGGAAGATAGCGGTGATGAGTTGATCCATCCCAATAATTGTAAACACTCCACCTTTTTATTTGGACTAATTTAGGAAATTCGAGTTTTGGAACGACCCTCTTGGCTTAGCCAAAGAGAGCGGGACTGCACTTACCTACAGTGTCGAACGAATCCATGGTTCACTTTTTCCACTCCATTATACGCCCCGTAGTACCCCTTTAGAAGATTAGGAGGACCTGGCTAAGTTATCAACATCTATATTGCTTAATTGTCATAGTATTAGGCTTTGGTCCTTGTTTACGTGGGTGATTTATCTTGGAAGTCTATTGTTGTTTTAGGTAAGTAATCGGTGTCTTTCCCCGCCGTCTCGATGAGGGATTCGGTGTTTTATTTTTGCTTTGGATGCGTTTATTCTTTCGTGTTATGTGTTTTTGTGTGTTTAGTCGCATCCACCATTTTGAGCAAGCCCCAACTTGCCTTGCATGGGAGTACTTTACCTCATGAGTATTTCGATGTGAGTTGAAGGGACGGAGCGGGCCCGTTAATTGCCCCGTATCGGCTTAGCATAGTCTAGCTAGTAGTAGTAGTTTGTAATTTCTTTTTGGGTCTTTGCTCGAGGACGAGCAACGGTTTAGTGTGGGGGAATTGTTGTGTGCTAAATTTAGACCGTTTTTCCCTCCATTTAGACCCGTTTTTCCCTCGTTTTGCGAGTTTTGAGTGCGATTATCGCCATATTTTGTGTACTTCTCGCATTAGCGTCCCACTTATGCGTTTTACGTGTTTTTGGTAGTTTTTCTATCAATTTTGATAGATTTTGCTACAAAAATCACGATTGAGCTTCCACGAGCACAAGAGAAAGGAAAACCGTCCAAAGAGCAAAGCACACAACTTAAAGTTTAAAGCCATCCGATCGAACAAACGAAGAATGAGACAAGACTCGAGGCTAGAAAAAAATGACCGGGCGAAATTTCACCCGGTGAGACACCACCCGGCGAAATTTCACCCGACGGTAAAAATTGCCTCCCGAAGAATTTCCGAGAACTCCCCACCGGGCGAAACTGACCGGGCGAAATTTCGCCCACCGGGTGAAATTTCGCCCGATGGTGAAGACGTGCCGAAAACGCGAAAAAAGAAGAAAATCTCACCGGGCGAAAATTTCACCCGATGGGAATTACTGATGAGTCCGCAGGGCGAAGTTTCACCCCATGGAGATGCAAAGGGAGATTGTCTCACTAATGGAGCATAAAGATGGATTTGGGCTTTAGGTTAAGGATCCATTAAGAGATTACTATATATATGTTACCCTAATTCATTGCCTAAACTCACCTCTCCATTGTGCTAAGGAGGGAAGACATTACACCCTTCCACCATCTTATTACACCAACCATTAGTAGTAGTAATCTAGAAAATCCCCAAAAATTCTAGTAGTTTAATAGTAGATCTACAAGTTTCCATCAACAATTATTTAGATTTCAAGGTTGTAAGAAGATTATTCAAGGTTTATTTGAAGATTTGTTGGGTTTTATGAAGAATTGGTGACAAGTTCTTCACTTTATTCATCAAAGATTCAATCTTTATCTATGATATCTTCTTATTTCTTATAGATCTATATAGTTGGTACAATTCTCTTCCACTCTCTAATCTCTATTTAGTTTTTGTGATATTTTCTCATCATCATCTTGTTCAAATCTAATCAATATGCATGTTGTGATGAATTTCATAATGAATTGTGAGTAAATTTCTTGTTGGGGAGTTTAGGGATGAGGGCTTGGTTTATTCGAATATAGGGATGTTGGTGGGTTGCTTGCATGTTGGTTTATCTTATTTATGGTGTTGTGTCATTGTTGTTTTAGTCCGGCCAACTAGACCGACCTTGACTAATTTCTATCAATATGGGGAAACTCGGGGTAGAAATTACCATGACTAGGGACTTACCCTCAGTCACCGCGAAAGCGGGTTTTTAGGTGAGTTTATCGACATTGTGACAAAAACTCGATCCCGACCTTCTTAGACCCCAAGTACCGAATCCCGACTTCTCCCTAACATTTTTCCCTAAATTGATCAACTCTAAACCATCATCGCACTAATCCCTCTAGTATAGACTCGACCCCAAAAAGAAAACCCCCCTTCTAAGGCATCGAACACGACACTTTAAACTTCACAACACATACCGTTCCCTGTGGACAGACCTCGACTTACCACGATTACTTGTTTGTTTTTGTGATAATTCCGAGTCTATAAATATTGTTTGATCCCCCGTCCTTCGCTAAAACGACCGATCCGATTGGGGTGCGATCAGGTCCTTGATTTAACTAGATCTAATGGCTGTAATTTTAAGGTAGATTGTACAAAAATTTAAGGTGGGTAAAAGATCCCACTTCTATGTATATATATATATATATATATATATATATATATATATATATATATATATATATATATATATATATATATATATATATATATATAGAGAGAGAGAGAGAGAGAGAGAGAGAGAGAGAGAGAGAGAGAGAGAGCCCTTCACTTCCTATAAGTCCATAAGGCTTATTATCAGCCTTTGGATCAAAGCAAAATAGATGGCTGAGATCTTGGTTTACATTTAATTTGAAAATAAAAGTAAATTACTTACGTATCCCCAAGCTCCTCTTTTTCTTCCCCTCAATATTCCCACCTTCATTCATTACCCTGTTCCCAACGTCCTCTATTCCCGCTCACTGTCATTCCCACTCCATTACTAATTCACTCTATTCCCACTCCATTACTCCTTTACCTAGAACAACCATCAACATACCTACTTCTCGGTTGATTTCTCCTACTTTCGCAGGTTAAGGTATCATTTCCTCTTTTTGAGTTTCTGCGTTAATTTCGATGTTTTTTGATGGTTAATTTGATGGGTTTTTCGTTATTTTCGAGTTTCTTGTTAAATTGGGGGTTTTCTATTTGGGGTTTTCTAGGGTTTAATGGTGTTTTCTGGGGTTATATGGCATCAGAAGATGAATTTGTCGATTTCATGGGGATTACTAATTTTTTAGCTTATCAATTTCCTGGGATCATTTCGATTTCCTGGGTTTACGAAATTAGGGTTTACGAAATTAGCTTATCGATTTCATGGGTTTACGAAATTAGGGTTTTACAGGGTAATTTCTGGGATTTTTGATGTTTACTGTTTCCGGGTTTTATCAATTTGTATGCATGTTTATAATCTGTCTCTCATTAAGACTCGATATCAGTTTGTTCATAGTTTATAATTTTTTTGATAGCTTATCAATTTCCTCACCATGCTTATCAATTTGTATGCATGTTTGTTCATAGCTTATATGGCATCAGAAGATGAAATTGTCAAGGTTGTGGGGGTCGACGCAAAAGAGGAGGAAGAAGTTGGTAACATTCCTGTGAAGTGTAGGGGGCTTAGGCTTGCGAAGCTGGTATCGAGTCTTAATGAGAGACAGAAACAGGCGGTTCGTAGAATTGGTTTTGGCGGGTTGTTGGATTTTAGACTCTGCAAGTACCCGATTTAATACGTTCCGGCTTTTATTGGAGCCTTTAATGATGGATCCCACGTTTTTAGGGCATCACAGTTCAAGGAGTTCAGTGTCACCAAACACGATGTTCACGACTGTTTTTTATTACCGCGTGACCCGTACGAGGTAAATTTGGTTCCCACAGGTCGACACAAAGACTCCGATTGTGACGAAATAAAAGTGTTGAAGGATTTCTGGAGGAACCGATATCACATCAAAAGTACCTCTAGTCAAGTGAGGTTGGGAGGCCTTGTGAAGGACATGATGGCGGACAAACTAGGCAGTGATCTGTTCTGCAAGATGTTCGTCCTATTTGCGATGTCGTCTTTCCTATGCCCAACGTCCAACAATGGAATTGACTTGAAGCTTGTGAAGGCCGTAGATAACATTGACGATATCAACAAGTACGATTGGTGTAGGTACGTTCTGAATGGTATCGTTCAGGCGGGGGTCCAGTCAAGGGGTGATCCAAAGTTTATTACAGGTTGTATTCCGTTTTTGATGATTACATACCTTCACAGTTTTGTTCTCATACCTTCCGTTTGGTGTACGTACTTTTGGCCTTCACATACCTTCCGTTTTTTATGTCCTCCTTTTAATATCTACGTTTGTTTCTGCGTATACCAGGTTTGATTTTCGTGGTGAACCGTGCCCCCACGAGCTCCCCTTAATTAAGCATTGGGACGACGCCAAACTCGCGAAAAGGCTTGACGCTGAAATGCTCGGAGGGTCGTTGGGTAGGCAAGTTTGGTCCAATATTTCTTATCCGCGCTCGTTTCAGAACGGTGCTGAAGTGATAATTGTGCCCAGAATTACCGACGATGACAATGCTGAGCGTACGGTGACCAACCCCCCCTGACCCGAATCTTGTGAAAAAATACGTCCAACTGGAGTTGCCTCCTAGTCTAGAGGACGAGAGCGTACCGGCGGGTCGGGCAGAGGACGTAAGTACATTTCCTCGTCAGTCCTACTTTAATATTTACGTACATTTCCCCATCTGCCTCCTTTAATACACACACAGTTGAAGTGACATACCGTTAAAGTCAAAGTGACATTTACATGGCGTTGAAGTTTCAGTATTAAAATAATTACTTGTTAATTGCACTCTTATACGCATAGGAACTACATGACCTATGTCTGATGATGGAGAGGAACGCGGTTTCTTTTAATGGTACGGTCCGTGAAATAGCGGAAAGAATCAAGGTATTGTCAACAACCCGTTTTAGCGAGCCGCAGCCAGGTCCATCGCAGTCATCGCAGTCGTTCTGGGCGAACGAGGAACTCCACCGTTACGTGGACAAAGTATGTGACCTAGCGAGGCGTTTCCAGAAGTCAACTGGCAATGCACCGTTCGTTGGTGAAGCGTCTACAAAAACAACAATTGAAACTCCGGATCCCGAAGGCAATTATGAGGGATCAGACGCGGTGTTGAGGGAGGTACTGCGTGACATTGCGGACGATACAAATCTGAACAGAACTCCGGGTCCTGAGACTGCAGGTGGTACGTCCCAAACCGACAACACTGGTATATAAAATAAATGACGACAATTAATTCATTTTTCCTTTTACGTGATGCAGGCGACATTGTCGACAACACAAACCTGGACAGAACTCCGGGTCTTGAGGCTGGAAACGACATTCCAGATGAAGAACAGACTGCTGCCAATGCAAATTCGAAGACGGTATTGTCATCGAAGAGAGTGACTGAACGTCCGGAGACGTCATCGAAACGACCATGCATCGAGAAGCCGACGCACCCCGTATCCCCACAACCTGACTCACCAAATCACAACACAATGTCTTCCTTACGTAGCCGCAAAATTGGAGGTGGGGATGGTCTAGGTTGCAGATTGGAGGTCGGAGATGTAGACGTAAAGGCCGTCGTTGTGTCAAAGTTCTACCGGGACGACCAGCAACTACTCAGCACCCTCCCCAATTTACGGAAGCACGCAGCAAATTTAAGGCTACTGCACGACTACAAATACAAAATCGAGTACTTTTTTCCCTTATCCTTTTTTTTTCAATGCTTCGACTGTATTTGTTTACCACTGCCGACGACTACATCACTACGCATTTTCTCAATTACAGTGACCTGCTAGCATATTACGGGAAGGACGCTCTGCTAACACGGAGGGATATACTGACAATACTCCCTGACACCGACATGCATTCCTCCGTGGTGGAATGCTGGTCAATACTACTAAGTCGCTTATCCGCATTTGATGAAGTCGACGAAACTCTCCAAAAGAGGACATACTTGGGGATACGACACTCGGTAAGCCTATTCTGCAGACCTTACATTTAGCTCACTATTATATGAATGCGAACAACACAACTCTGCACTTACGGAGTGCCAGAACGTAACTTCAGTTTTCTTAACGAAATTAAATACTTCAGTTTTCTTAACTTTCAAAGTTGTCTACTGTTAGAGCAATACTTCAACTCTTAACCATGAAAGTTATAACTTCAAACCTTTTTGAACATAACTTCAACTGTCATATCTAGACCTTGTAACATAATCAACTTTATAAATTTAACACTTCAGAAGTGAACTTCAGTAGACAACATTTTCAACTTCAATTCCATTAAATCAATACTTTCTAAGTTTAGTACTGTTAGAGCAATACTTCAACTCTTAACCATGAATGTTATAACTTCAAACCCCCTTGAACATAACTTCAATTGTCCTCTAGAACTCGTAACATAATCAACTGTATAAATTTAACACTTCGTAAATGAACTTCAGTAGCCAACATTTTCAACTTCAGTAGCCAACATTTTCAACTTCAACCCCATTAAATATTTGTCCGTGAAATATATAACTTCAAAACTGCAACAATGCAACTTCAAATCCACGAAACCAGCACATCAAAAATATGTAACGTCACCTAGTTGCAAATACCAAATTCATAACTTCAAGTATATAACGACGTAACTTCAACACTAAAACTATAAAACTTCTAACAATATTGTTCCAGCGTTCTGTCAATAATCTTCGTCTATGAAATAAAAAACTTCAGAGTTGTAAGAGCGTAACTTCATCCCACTAAAACAACATTTCAACTCTTGACCACAACATTCACAACTTCAGATATTCTTGAACGTAACTTCAACAAGGAGAACCAAATTCATAACTTCAAGTATATAACGACGTAACTTCAGCACTAAAAATATAAAACTTCTAACAATGTTATGAAATAAAAAACTTCAGAGTTTTAAGAGCGTAACTTCATCCCACTAAAACAACATTTCAACTCTTAACCACAACATTCACAACTTCAGATATTCTTGAACGTAACTTCAACACTCATTTCCATAACTTCAACTTCTGCGACATTACCACTACAGAAGGAAACTTCATTACACAACATTCTCAACTTCAACATTAATACATCGCTACTTCGATTTCTAGTCCTACACACACGACACTTCAACTACATAGGTTGTAAACTTCAGTTACATGAAAAACCTCAAGTTTGAAATATAAAACTTCGAAGTTGTGAGAACGTAACTTCAACACAAGTAAACCAACATTTCAACTCTTAACCACAGCTCTCACAACTCCAGAACTTACATAACATAACTTCAACTGTCATGTCCACAACTTCAACTTGTGCCACATTACCACTACAGAAAGACACTTCAGTACACAATATTTGCAACTTCAACTTCAACACATCGCTACTTCAGTTTCAGTACTACACACACGACACTTCAACTACATAGGTTGTAAACTTCAGTTAAATGAAAACCTCAAGTGTGAAATATAAAACTTCGAAGTTGTAAGAACGTAACTTCAAGAGAAGTAAACCAACATTTCAACTCGGAACCACAACATTCACAACTCCAGAACTTACATAACATAACTTCAACTGTCATGTCTACAACTTCAACTTGTGCCACATTACCACTACAGAAGGAAACTTCAGTACACAATATTTCCAACTTCAACTTCGACCAGGCCACATCAGGTTTAGGTCTATTGTTATGGACTTTTGTTCTACACACACACCACTACAACTACAGAGGTTTATAAACTTCAGTTAAATGTGCACCTCATTTTGAACCGGATTATCGAAATCTTGCTTTCTACCACAGGATGTCATCACCAACCTCATTGAGACTTTCGACCAGGCCACACCATTAGACGGCCTATGAGACAAGCTCTTAAAGTTCCGGGACATATACATTAATGACTGTGGCAGAGTTGTGAACTTGGAAGCTGACCTAATATTCATTCCGGTCAACCTCTATGGGTACTTTGCCTGCATTTGTGTCAACTTACAAGCCAATACGATCGATGTGCTCGACCATCGCCTACACTTCGACTTTGAAAATTCAGACATATACAAGGCTGCTTATGTAATTTTAAGTATAATATTTCTACAGTACTCTCTATAGTGCATGTCTCTCAATCATTACATATTCCGCATACCTAATATCTCTTTTCCAAAGCTTCCGGGATGAGCGACTACTTAGATGAGAAGAAGGTTGATGGGGGAGAGTTCGTTTCGATTTTTGAAATCAAATAAGTTAAAATGGAATGGAAGAAAAACGTGGTGAACAGAGAGGAGTCTGATCTCTTCACACTGATGCACATGCTTCTGTACGACGGTGAAATGCCGTCACACGAGGATATGACGTCCAAGGTCGCCAGGAGATTCCTTGTCGCGGAGGTCATTGCCACTCTCCTTCTGTCAGACTTCAACAAACAATGTAGACGACTTATGAGGCTGATTGATGACTTCAACGTAAACAAGGACAACATTTTGACCGATGTTAAGGTGAAACGTGCTATGGTGAAGATCCATGCTGGCCCTAAGACCAAAAACCGCACAAAAAAGTAAATTGTTATTAGCCTTTCCATTGCAAACAGTATGACGTTCTGATAAAAAACTACTACTTTTCTACCCAGACCTACTTCTAGTTCCGCGTATATGTTAGTATATGCGGAGTTGGATAAATTTTGCGGAAACTTGTAATATTTTGCTGCCATATGTCAAGAACTAGTTCTTCTGTTGACGGTCAATATTTGGTTCGGCAGTGTGCTCACTTACGTATCATTTTCATTTAACGTGCTTTCTCGTACATTTTCGGCGACATTAATTCCATTGAACCGCCAACTATACATATGGTACAACTGCAGAACGAAACTTTAGTTCACAACATTTTCAACTTCAACATAATCAGTTCAACATTTCAGTTTTGGGTCTAAGTTTACGGACTTCCGTATTACACACACGTCACTTCAACTACACAATTTTGTTATTTCTCCATTATTTCAGTAAGAAACCTTCGTCTGTGAAGTACACAACTTCAAAGATTTAATAACGTAACTTCAACTGCACCAATCCAACACTTTACCAACAGGTAGCTTCACCTAAATGTCACTCCCAAATTCAGAACTTCAAGGATAAAAAAAACGTCAACTCATCACTTCAAGTTTAAAACTTCTAACAAATTTTGTTACGCCTACTTCCAACAATCCCTACGACAATGTTTATCACACTGGCAACTCAGTCTCAGGTCCGTACTACACATAGTTCAACTTCTACACTGCAAAAATGTTACTTCAAATTACAACGTGTTCAACTTCAGCTCCTCAAAATTATCGTAAATTACGTTACCAAAACAAACCACGCAGTTAACATCAACAAAATTTAGAGATTACACGGTTCCAAAATTTCAAATACGAACAACACCACCTACGTACTGACGTGAAGAACTATCACAGTTGAAATGACAATATCATGGCATTAAATATTAAACCATACAACGAACATTGATGAACCAAAAAAACAGTAAAAAAGATGAATCAGAGACGCAGTACATAACGGGAGAGGTCTACTCCACCTTACTACGTCATGAGTGAAAATAAAATGAGAGAGTACCCAACACATAAAAGAATTACGCTAACAGCGAACACAATGCCTCAGTCGAGAAATCACAAAATGTCTTCCGATCCATCATCCTCGCTGTCACCAACGGAATCATCCTCCGACGGTGGATTCTTGGAGAAGGGGTTGGGGCAGTTTCTCTTGTCGTGGTGGGCCATTCTTTTGCAATTTTTACACATTCGTTTCGGCCTCTTCGCCAGCTCCGCCGCCTTGGTCTTCGTTGACAACATCCTCTTCCCACTACCTTTGTTCTTCGACATTTTCGGAGCCAATATCGTCACTTCCGACGTGGACGCACAACCAAGGTATTTCTCCAACTCCTGTCGTTTTGTCAGAGGCTCCGAAGTTCCACCCACGCTCTCTCTACAAGCGCGGATTGCTTCCCGTAATTTTTCAACTTCGTCTTTCCCCTTACCGCGAACAAAGCCCACTGCTTCGTGAATCTCCGACCACAACTTCGTCATCTCCAACTGCTTCTCATCAACCAAGTCAGCAGTACCCTGAAGAAGAAAACCATCATCCAACGACATTCCTCCCATAGGCTCAACCAACCACCGCCTGCATACGTACGCTGCCGGTATAGTTTTATGTCCGCAGGATGTTAAAATCCAGATTAAATGTCTACACAAAAGCCCTCGCCTTTCGAACAGCTTACAGCTGCACCTTGCGTCCTCCAGATCTGAGGAGGAAAATTCAACTTCAGTCAACAATTAACGTAACTCTAAATATCGAAATAGCAACTTCAAAATAAAGTTAACAATAATTTAAATCAAACGCACCTGGATTTACGCGCACTTTGTAGACTCTATCTCTACTTTGATCCTTCACCTTCGTTATCTCAACTCCGTCAACCACCTCGAAGCCACGGACTGTGCAAGTGTCGATTGAGAACTTCACCTCATCTTGGAATTCACTGAATATTTCATGTGTATACAACTAAGCACCATCGGCCTCCATTGGTACATGCGTCTCCGTCTTAGGCCTTGAGTGCATGTTGTCACTGTCAAGTCTCTTTTGGGTATGCCTTTGGTGGTCCATGGCGCTTTCAAAGCGCATCCAAAACTCCACCAACGTACCCGATTTTTGTTCAAACCTCTTGAAAAACCTATTCTCACTCTCCGATCTTTGAGTGGTCCTCATAACGGTTCCCATTGGAATGTCTCGGCAGTGAGCCATTACCCACTGACTTCTTATGGCAAATGTGCTCTTAAACCACTCAACGTCTTCCAATCCATGTTCTTCCATGATTTTCATCCATCTCTCATCAAACTCTGATGCTTCAATATCATCGTCCCACACAATTTCATTCAGCTTCCGGATGAATTCAAGGTAATCACTTCTTGTCGACCCATATTTAACAGGGACTTTGTTCATTATGTGCTACATACAAAACCGATGTTTTGCCTTTTTGAAAATAGATTGAACAAATGCAATAATACCTTGGTCTTGATCCGTTATTATGTACTTCGGTTCCTTTCCACCCATAGCTTCTAAAAATCGTCTAAAAACCCAGTTGAAAGGCTCCTCATTCTCATGCGCAATAAGTGCACCACCAAACGTCACTGACTTCTTATGATTGTCAACACCAGTGAACGGAGTAAAAATCATCGAGTACATGTTTGTCCCATATGTAGGGTCAAAGGACATAGCATCCCTGAACTTTGCGTAGTTTCTCTTGGCGGCAACGTCTACCCATATCGCTTTGTCTAAGCTCCTGTCTTCTGCCAACTCGTAGTAAAAAAAATCCTTCCCTGTTCTCCACCATTTCCTTAAAATTATCTACGAACAGCTACCCATCTTGTTCATGAAGAAAACACTTCACATCCCTCCCATAATTCTTGAAATCAGTCAAGCTCGCCCTAAGATTCTCAAATCCATCCACATGCTCCTTACACATATTGTAAGTTCGTGTCGCTCCAATTTTCAACTGCAATAAGAGCAAATAGAAGCTTCAACAGCAGACAAAATAATACGCGCATCACATAATAATTAACAAAATTTAACACAAGCTTCGACAACGAAACATACAAAGAACTGACTTACTCTTGAGTTAGCAATTATCATCTGCTTGTGGTAGTCCGACAACTGCCGTGATCGTTTCTGGAACTCCCTCTCCGCTACTGAAAATAGCTCGTGGTTGTGGCCACAAGTAAACTCCTTAACAACCACAACACCATTCACTACGACCAACAAGACTCTTGCGCCGCAACCAACTCTTGTCACTTTGGTCCGACGTCTCGTCTTATTTTCACCACAGCGCTTACCCGAATCACTCTTCTTCAACTTCTTAGAGGTCCTACCAGTAGAACCGACTTCCGTAGAATTAGATTTACTACTCCTACTACCTACCTTACGTCCATGACCTCCACCTCCCGCTGCACCGTTACCTGCCTTCGGGACGTACGTGAAACCCTCTCTGCTGCAAACTACCAGCTGAGATTTCAGCGTACCATCACGGAACCTCTTCGTTGACCACCTACGGACATCAAAACCGCAAGCGAGGACATACGCTTCATAGAATTCAACAGCTTTATCAACGTTGGAAAATTCCTGCTCCACATAAGGCGTCTTGTCCTTATCAACTTCCCTACAGTAAAGGATAGGAGGCACAACCTCTGCAACTTCTTCACCCTCCAAAGCATCTGCAACTGCACAACCAAAGTCATGAAATCAATTTCAACTTCATCTACACCACGCCTCAACTTCAACGACTAACATTTAACACTTTAGCAAACTAAAAAAGACACTTCATATGCATATGAACTAAACGACTACGACCTCCAGATAAATGTCGTCTTCAAAAAATAATCCCCTCCCCAACCGGTATTTTAATCTCCGCAGCTTCAACGACAATTAGAAACCCCGACTCCGACGGCAATTAACAGCTAACGCAAAACCCCAACTCCCACATTACAATTACTCATTGAACATCAAAAATGCATAAACCACAGCAACTACTAATCCACTACAAAATTAAATAAACTACAACAAACATACCAGGCGGAACAACAACAATCTGCATATCCTCCATCCAGATGACAAATTCAGAAATAAAAACTTCAATTACAGTATAATTCACCCCCACTAGAACAGCTACTGCCAACATCATGCTACCACCTTTAAATAATTTCAACTCCAAGCAGCAACGAAGAAGCCGAAGAATCACGCTCATGGGATTTGGTCCGTGTGATTTATTTGGTGGAGAAATCAACAAACAGGCTGCATTCAATTGTGTAGAAGAGAGAGACAACATTAAAAAATTTGTTGCCCTGCTTTCAATTGTGTTGCCTTGGTAGCATCGTGATTAGGTAAGTTAATGAGGGTACTAATCTCCTTAATTACACTTGCTTCAATCTCAGCCCTTCATTCTTACCTCATCCTATGGCCCAAAATAAGACTTATGTACTTATAGGGAGGGGTGTGCTTATGTGAACCCCTATATATATATATATATATATATGTATATATATATATATATACACATATACATATACATATATATATATACACACATATACATATACATATATATATATATATATATATATATACATACATATATATATATATATATATATATATATATATAGAGTTAAGATCGGGTGAGAACCCATACTATGGTGAGAACTGTGAAAACTCTTTACAACCCTTGGATCCTTTTCATTTATCTCTTTGACATTTAAATCCTTTTCATCTTTAATCACTGCTAATCTACTCCAATGATATCATCCATCAATTCCCACAATCAATTGGTAAGCATCTCTAACCCCAATTTTGCGCGCCTCTTTTCAATTTCAATCGTCAGTTGCTTTTTATCTAATTTGATCACAAACCCTAATCATCCAAAATCAATCGTAGGTATGATTTTCTGGAAAGGGCTGATCGATTCAGTCAACTCACTCTTAAGGTACTCGCACTACAAGAAATACAGTCCCGGGCGTCCACTTGGCGGGCGTCCTCAACATATGGACGCCTAAATGGCGTCCGAAAATACAAACGGGCGTCCACAATCGGACGCCAAATTTGGCGTCCGACTGAACTTGGGAGGCAAAAGTCTGGGTGGACGGGCGTCCACAAGCGGACGCCATATTCCCAAATTGGCGTCCACTGTCAGACGCCATTTAGGGTATATGGCGTCCACTGTCGGACGCCAATTTGGCTGGATTTGGCGTCCGATAGTGGACGCCCGTCTGCTGGATCTGGCAACTAATACCCGCCCACCCCCCTCTCCCCCTTCACTCTCTAAAAAAAACCACTCTCTACACTCACCATCCCTTACCCGCCGAGCCCCATCTCCAATCCTCTCCTCCATTTTTCATTCTTCTATTCTATATTTTTTTTATGTTTTCTTACTTAACTCTATATTTTTCATTATAACTAGTTCTTGTATTTGATTGTTGTTGTTATTTATTGGTAGTTTGGTAGTTAATAGTGTTTAGGTCTAAATTTTGATTAGGTTGATTAGTTTAGCCCAAAATTCTATTAGGTAGATTAGTTTTGCCCATCACAATTTGTAGATTTTGGATTAGGGTTTGATGAATTTGGATGAATTGAGATAGAATGACCTATAGGGCCACCCTTGAGGTTTTGTGTGACTTAAGACGGACCAAAAAGTGTCGAAATAATGTCGGAATTTTACGAAACCACTTCTATTGTGATCGGGGTGGTGAATAGGTGTTATCGGTGATTTCGAAATTATGATATCTGTATCCGAAAATTTGACCTTATTTGACTTGTTTAAGCTGTTTTTGTGTGACCTAAGCCAAGAATTTTTGTGTGCCCTAAGACATTTGAGTTTACTTTAACGTATTAGAGATTAAATTGAGGAAAGTCAGTAACGGAAATTAAGTTAGAGAAATTAAGTTTAAGTTAGATGGCGATTACATTTGTGTTTAGTCAGTTCTAAATGAAGTTAGGAAAATTAAACTTTAATCTGTTATATATATATTTTTAACATAGAAAAATGAAGAGAATTGAACGGAAATGGATGTATGAGGGAAGACTTGATAAGAAGAGACGTCCCACTGTTGAATTTTTGAAGGGTGTTGAATCATTTGTCGAGGTAGTTAAAAAGTCAGTAGACTACGCATCGAGGGGGGAGGTTAGGTGTCCGTGTACTAAATGCAAGAACCTAAAATTTTTGGATGTCCTTACCGTTAAGGAACATGTCATCTATAATGGTTTCTCACCCGATTATTATAATTGGATTCGTCATGGTGAGCCATCTCAGTCTGACGAATCCGAAAACCATCAAAATGAGGGGGGGTTGAGAGGTATGATAGTTGACGTTGTGGAGTGCAACTTGTTCAACAATGACAACCCACGAGACTCACCCAACCCACCGGACTCCCCTAACCCACAAGAGTCTAACCCACGAGCAAAAGCGTTTTTTGACATGTTGAACGCTTCGGAGAAACCGTTATACGGAGGGTGCGATGTGACTTTGTTAAAAGTCGCATCTATGGTAGTTAGCCTTAAATGTGAATTCAACCTACCCTTTGCTTGTGTCGATGGTATTGCTGCCTTGATCGAGAGGGTTATCCCAAAAGACAATATCATGACCCGAACTTTCTACACAACCAAAAAGGTTGTGAAGGGCCTTCAACTCCCGCATGAAAAGATTGATGCTTGCCCAGATGGGTGCATGTTATTTTGGAAGGACGATGCGATGCTTGATGAATGTAGGAGATGTGGTAAGGGTAGGTATAAGACGGTTGAGGGGGACATTGTTTTGAGGGGTAGAAAAGGAAAAAGCGGTGTTAGGGGTAAGAAACCAATCCCAATAAGTCAGCTTACGTACTTCCCTATCGCACCTAGGCTTCAAAAATTGTATGCCACAAAAACCATAGCGGAGCAAATGAGGTGGCACAAGGAGGACACTAGGGTACCAGAAAAGATGTGTCATCCGAGTGACGGTGAGGAGTGGAAGCCTTTCGATAGACTACATCCCCACTTTGCGTTAGAACCCCGAAATGTAAGGCTTGGGTTGTGTACTGATGGATTTGCACCTTTCGGCCAATTTGGGAAGTCGCACTCATGCTGGCCTGTGATGATCACACCTTATAACCTACCTCCTTGGTTGTGTTTGAAGCAGCCTTTCATCTTCCTATCTCTTATTGTGCCTGGACCCAAAAACCCGAAAAATCATTTGGATGTTTACTTGCAGCCTGTTATTGAGGAATTGAAACAACTGTGGGAGGTAGGGGTCGAAACTTATGATGTCTCCCTGAGACAAAACTTTCAGTTGAAAGCAGCTCTGTTGTGGACTATAAACGACTTTCCCGTGTATGGTATGCTCTCGGGGTGGTCTACTGCGGGTCAGAAAGCATGTCCGTGTTGTATGGATGAGAGCAAAGCTTTTTATCTTCCAAATTCTAGTAAAATAAGTTGGTTCGACTGTCATAGGCAGTTCCTACCAGAAGGTCACCCATATAGAAAGAATAAGAAGGCGTTCAAGAAGGGTGAGGAGGAGCTTGACGACGCACCTGATCGACTCCCAGGAGATGAAATATGGGAGTTGATTTCCGATTATCCGTCTACTGTCGACGGAACCGAGCAGGAGTTCAAAGACCTCAAGAAGTTGAAAAATGGTTGGTTTAAACGTAGCATATTTTTTGACCTACCATATTGGAGGACTTTGTTACTTCGTCACAATTTAGATGTGATGAACATAGAGAAGAACTTCTTCGAGCAGTTGATTCACACTGTCATGGATGTGGAGGGAAAGAGTTGTGACACTACAGGCTCCCGGCGAGATGTAAAGCTTTTTTGTGACCGTCCTCAATTACACATAAAAAGAGATGGATCCAAACCGAGAGCCTTGTTCACCCTTGACAAAGCTCAGAGGAAGGCGTTGTTGGAGTGGGTGGGGAAGTTGAAGTTCCCCGATGGGTACGCCTCCGACTTCGCACGTTGTGTTGATCTTAAGAACCTAAAGCTGCAAGGGTTAAAGAGTCACGACTGTCATGTGTTCATGGAGAGGTTACTTCCGGTTGCACTTAAGCAACTTCTGCCACCGACGGTGTGGAATTCTATAACTGAGATATCTCAATTTTTCCGAGACTTGTGTTCTTTTGCAGTATCAATTGAGGACATGACTCGGTTGGAGGATCAAATTCCACAGATACTATGCAAACTTGAGATGATCTTCCCACCGTCGTTCTTTAATTCCATGGAGCATTTACCTGTCCACTTACCCTACGAGGCTAAGGTTGGAGGACCTGTCCAGTATAGATGGATGTACCCATTTGAAAGGTACGTAAAATTTTATAACTTCATTTACAAATTTAATTTACAATTAGCTAATTTTTATTAATTGGAAAACATTACTTGTGTACTTAAATTCCTCAATCATCTGAAGAAGAAAATTGGTAACAAGGCTAGGGTAGAGGGTTCTATTTGCAATGCATATTTGACAGAAGAGATTGCGAACTTCTGCTCCCTCTACTTCGAGAAAGATGTCCAAACAAAAACGAAGAACCTGAATCTAGAACAATCGGTGCCCATTGATCCTACTATACCCGAGTTTTTCCAAAAGAAGGACGATGAAGGAACTTCATCATTTTAGGGTTCTAGGACGCTAGATGAGAAAGAGTACAACCGAGCGCACTTTTACGTACTCTCTAATTGTGAGATCTTAGAGCCTTATGAGAAGCAATTTGTAATTGACTACGTCGCTGCAAACCCTGACGTGAACCCTGATGACGTTTGGAGTAAGCACGACGAACATTTCCCGAAGTGGCTCAAGGATCACGTAGTTGCCTTAGACATACGTGATGATTTGGTTAGAAGTTTGGCATTTGGTCCAGTGCGAGTGGTTAAAACCTGGAACCGGTACTCGGTGAATGGGTTCAATTTTCACACATTCCACTACGGGAAGAACAAGGCTAGATGCAATTTTGGTGTGAGTGTGTCGTCTCTTGATGGTGATGAGTACTATGGTATTTTGGAGGATATTTTCGAGTTATGTTATACTGGAAGAGAACGGGGGTATAGAGCTGTGATATTCAAATGTGAGTGGAAAGACAGCTCCGTGAACGGGACCCGAGTGCATGAACGCTACAAGATTGTGGAAGTGAACCACACCAGGAAATATCCTACGTACGATCCGTTCATACTCGCGCATCAGGCGAAGCAAGTCTACTTCGCTCCTTTTCCTTACACGAAGAATGACAGAAATCAGAGTCAATGGTGGGCAGTCTTCACGACTAAACCACGGGGGCAAATAGACTATTCTCTGTTCCAGGAAGATACGGCTTCAAGTGGTACACGCTTATCTCCTAGTGAAGAGGCCATATTCTCCGAAGATGATCAGAATGAAGGGGCAGAGGATGACGATGATGATGGAGAAGAAGATTACATGGGTAGGGAAGTTCCGGACATCCTTGAGGAGGATGATGGACATGGTGAAGAGAATTTGGAAGACGATCAAGTGGAGGGCGAGGAGACGGAGGAGGAGGATCAGACTGAGGAGGATGAGACTGAAGACAATAACGACAGCGAAGATGACTACTAGAGTTGTTGCAGTAGGTTAATCATATTGATTATTGTGGTTCTTATTTTGTGCATTATTTCAATGAACTTAAATTGTAATTGCTAATTGTCGTTGCTAATTTGTTGCAAGGTCAAGATAATGGCAGGCGGTAGATCGACCAGGAGACGTGGCGGAGGAAGTAGGTCTGTGCACACATCCACCTCGCAGCAGGATGAGGAGGAACGGGTCCCCGAAACAGGACCGGAGCAGAACGACGAGGAGCAGCAGGAGAACCAGCAGCATGGGCAGGAGGATGAGATACAGAGGGACGAGAACGGTCGGGTGATTCTCGACCCTGGTCGCGTATGGTAATATAATCTACAATGTCCATTGTTTTGTAACATATGAATTTTCGGATTACGTACATCTTGTAATATTTCGTACATATATGTGTTTCTCTTCTCGATGCAGGTTTCTGCATGGGATCGTCACCAAAGGCTGTACTGCCAGTTACATGACGGACAAAGGGCGGGGGTATGCTTGCTGGACTCAGGTCCCGTTGGACGTACGGGAGTGGTGGTTTAATGCCTTCCGGGTACGTGGATTGTTTTGTGTACCGAGTTTTAAATTTATAATGTAGACTTTGTACATAATTTTGTTACTAATTAATATTCCGCCTTGATTGTGTAGTTGAAGTTCACGTGGAAGACGGAGTTCGAAGGAAGGGTGTGGGCCCGATACAACGAGACTTGCACCCGACGCTTTGCTGACGTAATGAACAAACGTCACACCCGGGGGACAGCGCTGAATGACCTTAAAGGTGTAGTTTTTTGTATTACTCAATTTTAACATACAATCTAACTTCAATCTTTTATTGTATTAACTAATATATTAGTGTCGTCATATTTCAGGGGATGATTTGGAGAGGTGGGTTAAGTACCACAACGACAACGACTTCAAGGTCAGGTCGAAGAGGGCACAGGGAAACAAAATGAAGAACTGTGAGCATGAGGGGAAGGCAGACCCAACCCATCATCGGGGTTCTCAGTCTTCATTTATTCGTGCCAAGAAGGTACGATTTCTACTAATATTGTACTCTTACTTGAATAATCATAAATTATATATGTTCACATAATATATATTCGACTAACGTTCGTACTCATTTAATAGCTAGCAGCTGAACTCGGGAGGACGCCCACCGCACCGGAGGTATTCTTCGACATGCACGGGAAGAGCGGTGATAAAGGGCATAATCTTAAGACGAGGAAAGATAAGGCTATCTGGGTGAGTACTAACTATTTCAAATAAATCAACTTTGCCTATACTTTAGGTGGTAGATAACTATCTTCAATGATTTCATCTAATAAAAACTTGAATTGAAATCGTTGTTGTGTACGCAGGAGGCCTACCAAGAAGAGTTGAAGAACCTCGAGAACGCTCCTGATGCTACCGACGTCGACCCGAACCAGATTTTTTTCAAGGCTGTCAAGGGGTACAAGAAGGGAAGTGTGTATGGTGTTGGAAATGCACACGGTATGTACTTTACACCTCCCCCAGCACGTCTCGGCACCTCCACACAGATGGAGTATACGCCGGCCGGATCTCAGCAACCCGATCCGGAGAAGGAGGAAATGAAGGAGCAACTGAAGGAGCAGGCAGAACACATCAAGAAAATGCAGGAACAGATGGCCATGTTTCAGGCCATGTTCAACAAATGCAACCAAGGTCGTCCACCTTCCCCTCCAGACGACAGAGACCCCTTTAGCGGGGATGGCGGTAACTCTGGTGCTTCAGCTAGCTTCTTAGTTAGCTGATTGTTTGTTGTGGTAACTGTATATATGGATTATGTATCTTCGAACTAGTTTAGATTTATGTACCTTTAAACCGTATTTTAAAAGTTTTTTATCTGAATGTTTCTTCAGCATAAATGTGTCGAGAGATGAAGTCTTTTGGTTGATTGAGAGTGAATGAGGTTGGGGTGTTGTTGATGGTCGACAGTTGTGGTTGGTTGGGAGTTGTGGTTGTGGTTTATTTTGCAGGTTTTGGCTAGACATTGAACACATGTTTACGGCCATGCACCAGCATAAATGACGTCCATTAAAAGAAGGCATGTCAGACGCCAGGGGAAGCTGAAATCGGCCAAATCAGCAGCTACTTAGGGGCAATGGCGTCTGACTGTGGACGCCAGATACCCCTGGATGGCGTCCACAGTCGGACGCCAGTCTTAGCCAAATGGCGTCTGACTGTGGACGCCATTCAGGGGTATCTGGCGTCCACTGTTAGACACCAAACGTAGCGTCCACTGTCGGACGCCAATGTAATTGGCGTCCAATAGTGGACGCCCGTCATGAGAACGGACGACCAGTCGTGGCTTCCGCTTTCTCGCGTCTGTTTGCGGACGCCCGGAGCCTTATAGCGTCCACTGAAGGACGCCACTGGATGGACGCCCGGGGCATCTATTCTTGTAGTGTCGAAACCTGTAGACGAAACGCGCAATAACGCAAACCCTAATTCCTCAATTAATCGATCGATGGAGGTAGGTTAGACGGGAGTAAGCTTACGAATGAGAGGATTGCTGGTAAGCTAAAAGGATGCCTTGATTTGGCTAAGGAGGAAATTGCTAAGGCTGTTAGGGCTGAGAAATAGGGGTTGATTGATGGTGCGATTTTGCATTATCGGAACGCACAACGGATTTTATCTGAAGGCGCTGCTACACGTGCTCCTTCGTTTATCTCGTCGAGGTATACCGGATTTGTTTTACTGAATTGTACACTAATAGAAAAAGGGTACACTAAAATAGAAAAAGGGTACACTAAAAGTGAAGAAGGGTACACTAAAATTGAAATTGAAAAAAGTACGCTAAAAGTGAAAAAGGGTACGCTAAAATTTGAAAAATGTACGCTAAAATTGAAGAAGGGTACACTAAAATTGAAATTGAAAAAGGGTGCGCTGAAATTTAAAAAGGGTACGCCAAAATTGAAAAAGGGTACGATAAATTTAGGAAAGGGTACAGTACGCTAAATTTGAAAAATGGTACGCTAAAATTGAAAAAGTTAAAAAAGGTACGCCAAAATTGAAAAAGGGTACGATAAATTTAAAAAGGGTACGGTACACTAAAATTGAAAAATGATACGCTAAAATTGAAAAAGGAAATTAAATCGAGTAGGGCTTGAAGAAGAAGTGTTGTATTCCATATAAAATCCGTACAAAAGGAAATTAAAGAACAATATTTTAGATGAACTCCTAAGTTAATGAAGAAATTTGGAAGAAAAAAAACGATAGCTAGGATTATTACAATTATATTTGCCGACGATAATACTATTACTATTGTAATGAAATAATGAATTTAATCGAATAAGTTAACTCATAAAATAATTAATTTAAGAAAAAAAATTAAAAGTTACTTAGGTTACTGAGGTTCAATACCCAATTGTGATAAATTGATGGATTGAAAAAAAGTCTATTGAAAAATTGATGGATTGAAAATCGGATTCAATGGTCGATTGAAGAATTATGGATTAAAGGATTACGGGTCGAAGAATTTTGTAGAAGGAGAAGGAGTTACGACTCTACGGGTTGAAGGCTCAAGCAATTGTGATTAAATGATGGGATTGAAGAATTTTGAAGGATCCAACGAATGAGATTGAACACTATGATCTAATGGCTCATATTATAGTTCTCTCATGATTCTCATTGAAGGAGTGGTTCTCACATGAATCAATATATATATATATATATATATATATATATATATATATATATATATATATATATATATAGAGAGAGAGAGAGAGAGAGAGAGAGAGAGAGAGAGAGAGAGAGAGAGAGAGAGAGAGAGAGAGAGTCAAGATCGGTGAGAACTCATACTATAGTAAGAACTGTGAGAACCCTTTACAGCCCTTAGATTTCACATAAAAAAAAAAAAGTTGGCAGGTTAGCGCTCATTCCCCTCTCCCTTCGTTCCCTCTATTCCTTCATCCCCTTCCTTCATCAATTAAACTGAAACCCAATTGATTTAACTAACAATTCAACAAGATATACCAATAAACTAAACTGCCCATCATCAATTTCCCTCTCCTGAGCAAACCCTTCATCTATTTCTTCCAATGTAAACGCAGAATCCTCCGTATTCAAAACGACGTCGTTATTCAAATTCGATTGAGTCGATTGAGCTATATCTAAATTCAATTGGAACGATTTCCTTGAATCGCGATGGAGTTTACGGTGAGAACGACGGCGTCGGAGGGTTTCATTAGAGGATTTGGGATCAATTGATGAGGAGAAAGAAAGTGATTTTTGATGGATTGAAGAGGGATCATCATCAATTGATGAAGATGATGATGTTTCGGAGGGTTCTGGGCAATCGTAGAAGGGGAATTCGTCAGATGCGTCGAAGAAATTGTCATCTTCGTTGGTTGATTTTGCATCTTCCATTAAGAGAATCGTGGTGGGTGCCACCGGTGTAAGAGAGAGAAAATGCCGGTTTTTATTTTTAGCAAAATATTTGTTATTGCCTTTAAATATTTCTCTTATACCAAAATGGGTATGCTAAAATTGAGAAAGGGTACATCAAAATTAAAAAAGTACGCTAAAATTCAAAAGTGAGGGTACGCTAAAATTGAAATTGAAAAAGAGTACGCTAAAATAGAAAAAGGGTACGCTAAAAGTGAAAAAGAGTACGCTAAAATTAAAATTGAAAAAAGGTACGCTAAAATTGAAATTGAAAACAGGTACGCTAAAATTGAAACAGGGTACGCTAAAATAGAAAGAGTACGCTAAAAGTGAAAAATGGATCACTAAAATTGAAATTGAAAAAAAAGTACGCTAAAAGTGAAAAAAAAGGTACGCTAAAATTGAAATTGAAAAAGGGTACGCTGAAATTTTAAAAGGGTACGCTAAAATTATAAAAGGGTACGATAAATTGAAGAAATGGTACACTAAAATTGAGAAGAGATACACCATAATTAAAAGAGGGTACGACAATGGTATGCTAAAATTGAAAAATGGTAGGCTAAATTTGAAAAAGAAAATTAAATCGAGTAGGGCTTGAAGAAGAAGTGTTGTATTCCATATAAAATCCGTACAAAAGGAAATTAAAGAACAATATTTTAGATGAACTCCTAAGTCAATGAGGAAATTTGGAAAAAAAAAACGATAGCGAGGATTATTGCAATTATATTTGCCGACAATAATACTGTTACTATTGTAATGAAATAATGAATTTAATCGAATAAGTTTACTCATAAAATAATTAATTTAAAGAAAAAAGTTACTTAGGTTACTGGGGTCCCAATTGTGATGAATTGATGGATTGAAAAAAAGTCGATTGAAAAATTGATGGATTGAAAATTGGATTCAATGGTCGATTGAAGAATTATGGATTAAAGGATTACGGGTCGAAGAATTTTGTAGAAGGAGATGGAGTTACAACCTTACGTGTTGAAAGCTCAAGCAATTGTGATTAATTGATGGGATTAAAGAATTTTGAAGGATCCAACGAATGAGATTGAACACTATGATCTAATGGCTCATATTATAGTTCTCACAGTTCTCATTGAAGGAGTGGTTCTCACATGAACCTAAATATATATATATATATAGAGGTAGGTTCAAATAAGGTCCACAATTTTTTTAAGTCTATATTGAAGTTACAGATGACATACGCTAAAGTTGCATTTGTTCAAAATTGATATATATACAAATACAACTTTAGCGTATGTCATCTGTAACTTCAATATAGACTTAAAAAAATTGTGGACCTTATTTGAACCTACCTCTATATATATATATATATATATATAGAATTAGGATCTGGTGTAAACACACCAATTTGGTGTAAATACCCTAACAATCTGAACCATTGATCTTAATCTTGATCAATGGCTCAGATTAAATCTCACAATCCAACAAAACCCTCCTCACTCCTTACTCTTGGGCTTCATTTCAATTTTGTCTCTTTTTCTCTCTTCATTTTCCCTCTCTTACCCTCTCTACCAGCTCTCATCTCCTTACCATCTCCTTACCATCTCCAGCATCTCCATCATCATCATCATTCTAAGAGTTCCGCCCTAATTGTTTCAGTTTGCTTCTACAGTTTCACGCGCCCTAATTTCTTCAGTTTCGGTGAGCAATTTCTTCATTTTCACTTTATATTCTCGAGATTTGCGGTTGATTGCTGATTTTTGTGCGTTGTTTTGTCGATTTTTTAGGTGAATTTCATCAATTTCAGTTACCTCAACAATTTAAGGTATAAAACTTTGCATCCATTTTTTCATCTTTTTTATTAATTTTGTTCTCGATTACTGTCATTGATGAACGACGAGTTTAATTTATGCTTAAGATAAACTTCGCGTTCGTCCTAAATCACGTTTCATCATTATTTGTGCTCGATTTTTTGTGCATTTGTTTCTATAACCATGTTTTAGATATTTCGGATATTGTTTATGCAGAAATATTTGAGTTATTAAACTTGCAATTACTCCTTGATCAATCATACGCTTTGAATTTATTGATTTTGCTCAAAAGAATGCCTGATTTTGCTCTTGAAACCCTAATCTGATTTAGGTATGTAGATTGCGTAGGACCCTGGTAATTTCTTTTTGATTCTTGCATGGCCGAAGTGGCAGGTGATTTCACATATGTCCCCTTCCCCCTGTTTTTAAAAAACCTTGAGTCTTCTACATAGTGTTAACCAGGGCTCCTCATCCAGCTTACAGTTTGTTAAGTGCTTTTTTGGATTATATTTCCAAGATTTTATGTCTGCCTATATGTCTCTTGTTATCAGGATTGGTTGAAACTGATTCCGAAGGGGAACTTGCTGGCTTTGCGGAGGTAGTTAACATGGAACAAGAGAAGGCTGATTGGTGAGCTATAAAACATCATATGTTACTTCAGGATTGCATGTCAACTATGCTATGGAAATACTTTTATGAAACCTTAACTTTGGCTTTTACCCTATGCTGGTTTAATTTGGACGTGTCAAGGAGATACGTTACTCTATCTACATTATCTAGAATTACATGTTTATAGAAGGTCGGCGTATTTGATTATTTTAGATGACTGAATAAAATATTAAAGTTTAACTTCGTTATTCACTTATCTTTTTTTGATGGAAGTTATTCACTTATCTTGTTTTAACTAGTATATACTATCTCTAAATTTATGTTTTTCAAGCTTCTAGCAAATTATGAAGGGTTCTGGATTTTTAAGGAAGCAGATTATCCTATTGCTAGTGGTTCATATGTAGTTTTGTACTACGTAGTATTTTACGCATGAGTGATGATCTTGTTTTTAGGGGATTCAAAGCATTGAAGCAAACTGTGAAGCTGTACTACAAGTTGGGAAAGTATAAAGAGATGATGGAAACATATAAGCACATATTATGATAGAGTTGTTGCTATCGAAGTTCTCAATCGTGGTAGTACTCGTGACGAAAGAGCTGTCCTTGAAGATCGTTTTATCCGTAAGATTAACATGATGTCCATAGTCAAATATGAGAACCTTGTCAAGGCAAGTCTTTTCAACCTAAACTTTTGCTACTACGGTTTCTCTATTTCAGTTTACTTCTAAACCTTTTGTTGTTCTATGAACAAGGTTATATGTTTAAGATTTTCTTTTCATTTTCGTGTATGCCATATTTCAAGATAATGTTTTTGAGGTCATGTCCGCTAGTCTAATGGACTAATGGGTGAAGGTGAGGGTGTGACTCGCCTGGTTTCAAAACTCGTTAGCATTGAAAATTGCACTCAGAAGTCGGGATTCCTTTACAGCCACAAAAGGATACTACTTTGTACTTAGGTTTGCATAAGTGGTCTTTTTTCTCTTTACAATTGAAGGTCATATTATTTTGCTTTTTTGTTTGCAGTTTATTGGAGTCTACAAGGATCCTTTGATGGTTATAGTAGCAGAATTATTACCAGGGTTATCACTGCGAAAGTATTTAAAAAGTCTTCGACCAAAGCTGTTAGAACTGGATGTGGCATTGCGCTATGCTCTTGACATTGCGAAAGCCATGGAATGTCTTCATGCGAATGGGGAATTATACATAGAGATCTAAAACCGGGTATTGGAGGGTTGGTTGAATTAGGATATGCATTCGTCTGCTATTTGTTCATGGAATAATGGCAAGTTTTAGATTCCTATCATCTTGATTCGGGTTAGCTTGCAGCTTGTGATACCTTCACCACGGATGATTTTATGGGGAAAGCCGAGATAGATATCCAACCGTTGGTCTGTGCTGCTAAAGTGTATGAACGATCAATACTCTAGGAGGAAACACAACTCCGAAAGTGGGTAGCGAGCAAAGAAAGTACAAAAAAAAATCCAGTAGCATTTATTTATTGTATCAATCAATTATTATACATCTTCAATTTTCTAATGTTATTCCAATGCTTACAAACAATTATTCCTATATTGTACAACAGTTACTCTAACATGTATTAATTATTGATTGAATCAATCAATTATTCTTCTTCAATTACTCTAATGTTGTTGTTATTCCAATATTATAATCAGTTATTCTTATATTGGACAACAGTTATTCCAACATTTGATCTCAGATACTCTAATACTTTACACCAAGATATAAGATACCAAGTATTTCAAGCTATAATAACAAGTATTCCAAGAGATAAGATACCAAATATTCCAAGATATAACACCAATGAGGTTACTACAACAGTTTCTGTTGACTACTCAATCACATAAACTCATAACTTGTTGTGACATACTCTTTGATCAAATAATACACAACAGTTTCTGTTGACTATCCGCTTCCTAAACACAAATTAATGCAAGATTCAAATTAATAAAATTCAAAAAGAACTAAAACAAAAGTGACAACCAAGTATTCCAAGATATAACACCAGTTATTCCAACATATAACACCAAGTACTCCAACTATTATAACTATCGTATTATAAACATCGTATATATGCTTTCATCGTCTGAGTTGTATACTTGTATGATGTCTTCAACATCGTCTGAGTTGTATACTTGTATGATGTCTTCAACGTCTTATAGCCTGATCTCATCCATTTGACTGAGTCGTAAAAATTTCCGAGTGGGCCCTGCATATATATCATACTCCGTATTTATTAAACAACTACTCTAATATTTAATTACTCCAACACATATATTCAAGTATTTCAACGCATATATTCAATTATTCTAATTAACACATATATTCAATTACTCCAACACATATATTCAAGATTCCAACACTTATATTCAAGTACTCTATAAAATTCTAAGATTCATATACTCAAGTACTCAAATTACTCCAACATATATATTTAGTTACTCCAACACATATATTCAATTACTCCAACACACATATTCAACTATTCAACACATATATTCAATTCTGAGTTATTCATGTTCAACTATTCCATTCCAGAATCACATTTACTCTAATGCTCATGTTCAGCTATTCCAATATTAAACATCAGTTACTCTATGTTCATGTTCAATTATTCCAACATATGTGTTCCCTTAGATGATTACAACTATTCTAACTATTCAAATAGAGAAACTAATGTCCAATACATATATTCAATTATTCCAACACATATATTCAACTATTCCAACACTCATATTCAAGTACTCTATAAAATTCTGATATTTATATACTCAAGTACTCCAATTACTCCAACACATATATTCAACTATTCCAACATATATATTCAACTATTCCAACATCTCAAGTACTCCAATTACTCCAACACATATATTCAACTATTTCAACACATATATTCAACTATTCCAACATATATTATCAAGTACTTCAATTACTCCAACACATGTATACTCAGTTACTCCAACACATATATTCAACTATTCCAACATATATATTCAACTATTCCAACATATATATTCAACTAGTAGTCCAATTACTCCAACACATATATTCAACTATTCCAACACATATATTCAACTATTCCAACATATATTATCAAGTATTCCAATTACTCCAACATATGTATACTCAGTTACTCCAACACATATATTCAACTATTCCAATACATATATTCAACTATTCCAACATATATATTCAAGTACTCTATAAAATTCTGATATTCATATACTCAAGTACTCCATTTACTCTAACACATATATTCAACTATTCCAACATATATATTCAATTATTCCAACATCTCAAGTACTCAAATTACTCCAACATATATACTCAGTTAATCCAACACATATATTCAACTATTCCAACACATATATTCAACTATTCCAATATATATTATCAAGTACTCCAATTACTCCAACATATGTATACTCAGTTACTCCAACACATATATTCAACTATTCCAACACATATATTCAACTATTCCAACATATATGTTCAAGTACTCTATAAAATTCTGAGATTACCTTCAAGTTGATTCATTTTTCTATGTTGAAATCGATATTCATCATAAAGAATTCTGGAAGAATTCAAAAATCAATAGTTAATCAAAAATGAATATACGTGCTAAATTAAATTAAAAAACGAATAGGTATTAAATTATAACGACATTACCTTCATGTTCATCAACAATAGGTTCATGCTCGCTGGAATCCATGCTCATCAAAAACGAATTTCGTATAAAAATTCTGGAAACCCTAAACGAATCAATCAACCTACGCGACATCCTCTCAACCACCGACATCGAGGACAAATCGTCGCCATTATCAGCGCCGGAGCTTGAACGAATCGCGCGTGCAATCCTAAAGAATTCTGGAAAATTCATCAAAAACAAATCGCAATTAAATCAAAAAATTGAACGAATTTATGAAAAATTAAAACGATTTGAATGAATAATCTACAATCTAATCTTACGATTGAGCAATAGGAACATACAATTGAGCAATTTTCTGATTAATTAGAAGTTTCAATTTGGAAGATAAGATGAATTTTTGAGAGAAAATTTGGGGGGTTTTGGCAGGGAAATTGACATAACCCTAGACAGAAAAGAAAGAAAGAGAGGAGAGAGAAAGAGAGGCAGGTTGAGAGGGTTTTGTTATCTGACGATTAATCTCAACCGTTGATCAAGATTAGATCAACGGTCCAAATTATTAGGATATTTACACCAAAATTGGTGTTTACACCAAATCCCACCCTGTATATATATATATATATATATATATATATATATATATATATATATATATATATATATATATATATATATATATATATATATATATATATATATATATATATATAGGTTCATGTGAGAACCACTCCTTCAATGAGAACCGTGAGAACTCTTCTCAGCCATCATGGTTGTGACATGCATGGAAAATGTAAATTTGTCATAAAGTTTTAGAAAATAATTAAATATACAAACAAATCTAACCCATTGATCTCTATTTCATCCAAAGGCTAAGATTGGAACTTAGGACCTTAAATATATAATGGGAGAGAGAGAGAGAGAGAGAGGGTCTTTTACATTTTTGTACAATTTACCTCACTTCCTAAGCCATTGGATTTATCATATCAATGTCTCAGATTAATTACTTACCCCATGTAAAAACCCTATATTTGTTTCCTACTTCTTCCTCTTTACATTTATTTGATCAGTTTATTTCAAAGCTGTACTCTTTCATAAACACACTTTATTTTCCCAATTTTATTTTTCAATTTCTCAACCAAATCAGTTTCTATTCAAAATTAAATTTTTAGGTTAATCTAATTTCACTCTTTGACTCTCAATTTTGTTCTTCAATTTTTTCTTCAAAATTAGTTTTCACTTAAGGGTTAAACTTTCAGGTTAAATCAATTTCACTCTTTTACAGTTTAATTCCGTTCCTTTTCATACTATGTTTGCTGATTTTGATTTTGATTTTGATTTTTGATTTGATCGATTTCAATATAAGTCATTTTGTTCGTTTTATTGCATATATCTTGTTAATTTTGATGTTGTTATGAACTTATGATTAGATATCTAGTTTTCATTCGATTTTTTGAGTTATTTTTAGGGTTTTTGTGTTATTTTACATGTTTTGAGACATTATTTGAGTAACTTTTATTTTTTTGCTTACAAGATTGAAAATCAGAATTATGAATATTGCAATACTTGGATATGACCAATGAAATACTTGAATATGAACATTTAAATAACTAGTAGTATTATTTCGGAGTAGAATATTTGTGTTTTTGATACATTATTATTTATTTGAAATACCCAGTTATTTTATTATGTTGTTCTAGTTATTTTAATACATATACATGATTATTTGTATTTCAACTTTTCGTAGTTATTACTTTATTTTGGCAAAGCATGCTTTTATTTCTCTAAAAAAACTCAATTATTTTATACTGTTACAATTATTTCAATACTTAGTTGTGGTTTTAAACTTGATTAGTGGCATAGTTACTTTCAACTAACCCCCACTTTTTTTTTCTTTTTTTTCTGTCTTCCAGTGAGGTGCAAAAGAGCTAATTGGAAATCATGTGATTGTTGTTTCACAATGAATCAATGGTGTTGAAACACATTGAATAACACGAGTTATTCATTACAATAACTGAGTTTCTACATTGGAATAATAACATAAAATCAAATAACATTATAGTAAAATTGATTATATTTGAGTTTCATCTCAATAAAATAACACGAGTTATTCAATACAATAACTATGTTTCTACATTAGAGTAACTATGTAAAATCAGATAACATTACTCTAAAATTGATTACATTTTTATTTCATATCAATAAAATAACTCAACTTATTCAATACAATAACTGAGTTTCTACATTGAAATAACTGCATATCTACATTGAAATAACCTATAACATTAATCCTAGTAGACAACTAAATTAACTAGTACCTAATGCCACCTGTATATATATATATATATATATATATATATATATATATATATATATTATATATATATATATATAGATAGATAGATAGATAGATAGATAGATAGAGAGAGAGAGAGAGAGAGAGATAGAGAGAGAGAGAGAGAGAGAGAGAGAGAGAGAGAGAGAGAGAGAGAGAGAGAGAGAGAGAGAGAGAGAGATCATAAGGGTCATTTCTCTTTATAAGTCCATAAGTTTCACTTCTAACCCTTAGATCAAAAAGCAGTGGATGGCTGAGATTAGGTGAATTTATATATTTTTCATAAAAAAAATCAGATGTACCTATTAAATTGACCTCTTTTTCCCACCCTCTATATTCCCACCATATTTACTCTTCTCACCCACTATTTTAATTACTCTGACAAATATTCATCCTTCATTTCAGTTATTCTCTTCCATTTCTACTCTCACCCGTCATTTTCTCTCCTCCATTAAGGAACAAAAGTATGTACTACAAAATCTTCATCGTCAATCTCAGTCACGTTCGTCGCGCAGGTATAGTGTTTGGGTTGATCGGTTACCGATTCCTCCCTTTTTTCTTCAATTCTCACTTTTAATCTTGTTTTTTCATTGTTTTAATGATCTGAGTATTTTGTAAAATAGTAGCCAGATTCTTCAATTTTAGGTTTTACCCAATTTGAATTTTGTCATCAGGATCTATATAAATTGTTTAGGATTGAATTTTTATTGCTTTGGGTGTTTTGGGGTGAATTTAATTTCTGGGTTTTTTTGTTTATTTGAATTAGGGATATGATTTGGGTTGATCGTAGTGATTATTGGTTAATGAAGGTTTACATTTATTTTTGTGATGATGAAGTTTTAAAATAGTTGATTGTTTTAAGTTGATCGTAGGGATATGTTTGAAAGTAGTTTAATTGTGATGATGTTGTCATTAGTTTCAAAATAGTTGATCGTAGGGATATGTTGTCATTAGTTTTGTTTGTTTATTTTAGTATTTGATTGTGATGATGAAGTTTGCTAATAGTTGTCCGGCTTGAAGTAATAAATTGATTTTTTTTTACCACTGAAATTGTTTTTTTTCTTTATTTCCACCTTTTTCATTTGTTTTCAATATTATATGCTAATTGATATTTTTTCATTATGTTTTTGATTTTTATTGTCCGTTTACTCATTTTTTTTGTCATTGAAATTGTTTCCGTCTTCATTTTTTAATTAAATGTTTTTCAATTAATATAGTACAGTATATATAGTTCAATTAATATAGTATATGTTTTTCAATTAATAATTGCAGATTTTTGATGACGATGAAGAATTAAAAATGGAGATGAAGACAAAGAGGAAGAACTAAAAATGGAGATGAAGATCGGACGAGCTTTGTAAATGAGTTGCTTTTTATATATATTTGTAACTTCAGTTCACATATTTTGTAAATTCAGTTCACATATTTTGTACATATTTTATATATATTTATAACTTCAGATCGTATATTGTAACTTCAGTCCATATATTTGTAACTTCAGTTCACATATTTTGTAACTTCAGCTCACATATTTTGTAACTTCAGATCGTATATTGTAACTTCAATTCTATTCAGTTCATATATTTTTGTAATTTCACTTTACATATTTTGTACCTTCAGTTCATATGTTTTGTTACTTCAGATCATATATTGTAACTCAAATTCATTATTTGTAACTTCAATTCTAATCATTTCATATATTTTTATAACTTCAGTTTATATATCATGTAACTTCAGTTCATATATTTTGTAACTACAGATCATATATTGTAACTCCAATCATGTTTAATAACTTTACATTTACAAAATCTAATAAATCGACTTTATTTACACGTGATTTTTGAAGCACACGAAAAATACAAATAATTTGTTGTGTAATTTCAATCATATTTTGTGTAACTTTAGTAACTTATTAACAACCTACCGAGTAAGTTTAATATAATACTAGGTAAATTAACAAAATATTGACTAACTTTGAACAATAATATATGTATTTTGGTTAAGTTTAATATAATACTAGGTAAAATTATTAACAAAATATTGACTACCTTTGAACATTAATATATGTATTTTGGTTTACCCAAAAAAACTACATAATCAATATGTAGGCAATCAATATTGGGAAAAAGAAGCTCCTTAAATGTTATATGTTCTTTTTCTTTTTCTTTTTTTTGTTGCATTGAACATCCCCCACTACACATCAAATCTTAGCCCTTCATTTATCACCATCCAAGAGTTAATATGAGCACTTATAGACTTAAAAAACCTGGTGACCTTATAAGAACTCCTCTCTCTCTCTCTCTCTCTCTCTCTCTCTCTCTCTATAAATATATATATATATATATATATATATATATATATATATATATATATATATATAGGGGTGGGATCAGGTGAGTCCACTTATATATGTTGAGTCCGTGAGTCCCCATCTTAGCCCTTGATTCAATGTTAGATTAATGAACAAGATTTGATCTCATAATTAAGAAAATAACTAACAAATCTGGTAAATATATCATTTCTCTCTCTCCTCCTTAATTATCTCAATGCAAATCTTTTCTCTCCCTTATCAATCTTTTTAAATGTCTTTTTCTCTCACACAACAAGTTTTTTCAAAATCTAGTTTTTTTTCATCTTCACCAAAAAAATCATCATTTTCCTAGTACGTATGTTACTATGTTACTGTCATAATTCATAAACTATGTTACTTTAACTCATATAACGTGTTACTTTAATTCATGAACTGTGTTACTTTAATTCATAAAATCTGTTACGTTGTTTAATATATTCTCTTGCAAAAACTATTACTATAACTCATACAATGTGTTACTCTAATTTATAAACTGCGTTACTTTAACTCATAAAATCTATTATGTTGCATAATAATCTTTTGCAAAAACAAGACTTTCAATCAACCAAAAGAATAATGTATGTTTTTATTAAGGATACTCCAAAACAAAAATTATAAAACTCCATTATAATTCCAATGTTTCACATCTGTAACTATAAGAATTGGATATTTGAAATCAAATTATAATCATAAACTGTGTTACGGTAACTCATTAAGTATGTTACTCTAACACATAATGTGTGTTATTCTAACTCATTTTACTCCAATCAAGAATGTTACTCTAACGAATAATGTATGTTACTCTAACAATATATTGTCCTACTCAGAATTGTGCTTCTTCATTATCTTCTTCTTCTTCTCCTGATTCTTCTTCATTGTCAGACGATGATTTACATGACATTTCCTTCTTCTTCTTCTTCTTCTTCTTCTTCTTCTTCTTCTCATCTACATCTTTGAAGATCTACCCTATGTATGGAGGAAATTCTCACCCACATCCCTACATCATTCATGTGCTTTTGCGTCTACTGAAAAAACAATAACAGTGCCCATAAACATGGCGAAAAAAAAACAATCAAAACTTGAAATATGGATTAAAGTAACAGATAACAAGAGTTAAAGTAACAGATGAAGTGCATTAAAGTAACATTGAATTAAATTAACAGAGTATGCTTATACACCAGGTATAAAGTAACAGAGGTCAGACATTAAAATAACAGATAGTATGAATTAAAGTAACAGATAATGTTCATTAAAATAACACCAGATATAAGTTAGTGCAAAAAATTCATATAATGATAAAAAATGATAGTATGACATAGTATCTTACTCTTTGATATTGTTTCCTATTTTGAAGTCATCATGTTCCATAATTATATTATAGGAAGTAGTATTTTTTTTTTCTTTTTTTTATATGGCGTTCCTCTTTGATATTGTTTCCTATTTTGGTGGCAATCACGTCCCCATTATTATAGGAAACAATATCTTTTTATTTTTATTTTTATAATATGGCAGTTTCCTAAATTCTTAGGACACTACAATGCACTACAATAACAGATGAAAAACACTAAAGTAACAACTGGAGTGTATTAAAGTAACACGACATATAAAGTAACAGATGGTAGACATTAAAGTAACAGATGCTCTACACTAAAGTAACGCAATGTATGAACTACAATAACTCAATATATTGTAAACGTAAAAACTAATAATTGAGTAGCATCTTAATGACTTCCATGGCGATTCCAGTATAAATTACAAAACATATATACTCACCGTTTGTGTGTTCTACGATTTGCATATGAATCTATGATGAATAACACGACCATGAAAACAATATCAACATGAAAATTGACGCAAAACATGAATGACACGACCATGAAAGCAATATCAACATGAAAATTATATTGACGCAAAACATGAACAGAAATTGAAGAAAATTAATCAAGATAATGAATAAAAATTGACGCAAAACATGAAAGCAATATCGAAACTCACCATTGTTATACTCGATGAATTGCTTATCAACAGTTAATGAATATGTCGCGATCATTGAATTCATAGTAACGGAATTTCGAGCACAGATTTGATTGAATGAATGAATGAACGTGATGATCGATGTGAGTGCCTTTTTTTTTTTTTAAGGTTTTGATGAACCTGTAACGTGAATGAATGAATGAATGAATGAGGATTGATTGTGATTATGGGAGTTATTGTTTCCTAAAATCATGGGAGTTATTTTAGGATACTAAATCTTCCTCTTTTTTTTTTTTTTTTTTTTTTTATTTTTTTTAAAAAAAAATACAAATTATTAGGATGCATCTTGTCCATCCATTCTCATCTCATCCAACGGATGGGATGAGGACTTAGGGACTCAATACATATATAGGGACTCATTAGAACCTCTCTCTCTCTCTCTCTCTCTCTCTCTCTCTATATATATATATATATATATATATATATATATATATATATATAGATTTAGGATCCGGTCCGAACCATAAGTTCGATCCGAACCGTCCGAACTATATATAATAGGAAAGAAAAAGAAAAAACATGCTCCACTAACACGATCAACCCCGTTACAGTAAAGACGTTACATTTCCCCAATTCCCTAACCCCTTCAGTCAACAACTTCTTTTCTTCCTCAACTCAAACGCGATCATTCATCAATCAAACGCGATTCCTCAATTCAATCAATCCTCAATTCAATCACTTTTTCAATTGTTCAATCAACTATCGCCGGTAAGTTTTTTATTCTTCTTCCATTGTTCAATCAATATTTTCAATCAATTCATAGAATATTATCCTTCACTAAATTAGGCTCATAATTGATCAAAAAACCACAATTGGAAGTGCAATGAAGAGAATTAACCCTAGAATAGTAATCCGTATATGAACATCAACTGTATGATGATAAGTTATGCATTTAGATTGGCCATTTTATGTTACTAGTGATTAGTTCGTGTGTTTTGTTTACGTTGATTACCGTATTGGGTTAGGGTTCTGTGTCAATAGGAATGTTTGCAGCAGATATGTCGTGTTAAAGTCATTTTTATGAGCTGGAGTTGCTATGTTAGTATTGATTTATGCAAAAAAAAAAGCCTAAATAGACGAACAATGTAGTGAACCTACGATTCTATTCTTTGAAGTTACAGTTAGGCAGTGTAGCTTTGGGCATATCTTTGGTCTCCAACGACATCTCTGTGTTTTATTAAGAGGGCCAGCGTTTGTCTTCAGACCCCTTTTGCTACTTTAATAGGGATTGCGATATTACACTGTAAAGGGTTCGTGTTCGTTGGTTTTCTGTCGTTGGTTTAAGTACTCATTGAGAGTGCTCTAATTATGTCTATTGTTCGTGCGCGTTTTCAGTTTCGTTGTTTGTTTGACATTCTTTCATGGTTATAGGGCAGAGTATTGGAGTTGAGGGGATGAATATTGGATAAGTCTTTAGGAACCATTTGATTTTATTCCGTCATTTCTTGAATCGAACCACTATTGAACTTTTTTGCTTCGATGGGAAGGGTAGAGCCGTAGAGTACATAAACAATAACTATTTCATACAATGTCACGATGTAATGAAAGGTATGTACGGTTTCAATTAAATAAACACATTTAGAACACATTCGACAATCTTTCGAGTAACGTCGAATTAAGGCGAAATATTTAATTGAAACCGTACGTACCTTGAGAACACATGAAAATTGATCTCATGTGTTCTCATTTTCATTGTATCGGTTATGGACGAACACTAGGAACTTTGATGCTCGATATTTTCAAACCTATCGACAAATTATCATGCTTAGATATTAAAGTGGGAGAGGAATATAAGAAAGGTAATATTTGGTAATCAGTTACGTGTTCTTTACCTTTTTTGGTACACTTCTTTGCCTTCTAATTACATTCCTAAGCTCCTTGTGACTCTCATTGTATTTGTTTTCATGCAGATCTTTCCTTAGGTTGCATTAAGCAAAAGCAAAGAGGCCTATTACAGGAATGTTCAGTACACTATCATCAATTGTAATCATTTTTGTCGGTTGCATTAAAATGTAATTATTTACCAAAGATACACCTTTGTAATTAATTTTTGTCAGTTGTAATTATTTACCATTAGATTCTATGTAAATACCCAAGGAAGAATTTGGCAACGACATTACTAAGCGACAATAGTTGAGAAAGTGTTATTCGTTATGAATCAGGAACAAGGGTAGCCGCTTTTGCTCGTCTTGAAGATTGGTTTCTAGTATATTTGACACTAACTTTAGTGTTTTTCCACTTTAGAGAAGTGTATGTGGCTGCCGTTAGAGAAGTGTATGTAGCCGTGTTCAAAAGTGAATGTAGCCGTTTTGAGAAGTGTATGTAGCCGTTTGGAGAAGTGTAAGTGGCCGTGTTGAGAAGTGTATGTGGCCATGTTGAGAAGTGTAAGTGGCCGCTTTGAGAGGTGTATGTAGCCGTGTTGAGAAGTGTATGTAGCCGTGTTGAGAAGTGTAAGTGGCCGTTTTGAGAAGTGTAAGTGGCCGCTTTGAGAAGTGTATGTAGTCGCTTTGAGAAGTGTAAGTGTCCGTGTTGAGAAGTGTAAGTGGCCGTGTTGAGAAGTGTAAGTGGCCGCTTTGAGAAGTGTATGTGGCCGCTGAGAAGTGTATGTAGCCACTTTGAGAAGTGTAAGTAGTTACTAGAGAAGTGTAAGTGGTCGCTAGGAAGTGTATGTAGCGACTAGGGAAGTATATGTAGTTACTAGAGAATTAATGTATACGCCACATTGCGAGAAGCATTACCAACATTCATCGTTCAACTTCATGCGATCGGTCCATTTCTCCCTTCCTTATTTTTTTACACAAACAAATTTTTTACACAAACAAATACATAATTTGATTAAAAAAACTTCCACCATATACTAACAATCCGATTTTGTTTCTAATGCGTAAAGAGAAATTTCAGTCTAATATAATATTAAACCAACAAAAGTGGCCAACAAAAATGAACCCAATCGAACTCAAACATAAACTGAAATTAAGCATAGTCCAATTATAATCCCGTGACAAAATCCTCCCTAATAAATGCCTTCACTTGCAGTAGTTGTTCCAAGTAATCAATCAAACTCTTCTTAATAGCTGAAATATGCATAAACCTGTGACAAATGACATTGGGCTTACATTGGTTATTCGGTTATGTTACCGAAAATAAATTAATTTCATAATTTTAGATTGATGGATACTTACATTGGGCTTAATCGAACCACCCATCTCACAAAAATTCTACTCGCATCTTCTATAGAAAAAGTGTAACCTACAAGAAAATGAGATAATTACACTTCTATGGCCTCTACTTACACTTCTATAATCTCTACTTATACTTCTTTTAATCTCTACATACACTTCTTTAAAAGTGTAAGTGGAGCCTTTAAAAGTGTAACCTACAAGAATGAGACAATTACACTTTAAAAGATCACGTGAAAGATCAATATCTTTGATAAACCAAATGAAGAATTAATACCGGAAGATGAAGAATTAGTTGTAATGCTTACCATCTTCGCAAAAAATAGACCAAGTGTAACCCTAAGACAATTAAAACTAAAATTAATACTCCGTAGTTTATTTGGTAAACAATTATGTAGTATGAGGAAATGCCTAAACAAAGTTTATAATTATGAGCAATTTAAATTTAACCATACAAAACATGACATGCCAACTCTACTAATCTATTGGAGTATACATTTTGAGTAAGCACGGTGATGGATTAAATTCGTGTTATGCGCGATCAGCAAGGAGTTGAACAAATCCAGTAACTCAGACAACAATAGCTCTGCTTACCCCCATCAATTTCAGTTATCCATCAAGCGACTATAAGTCTATAACCCAAACACACCATCAAAATCACAGCCGACGACATTCCACAACATCCACTACAAATCACTAGCATGACTAACTAAAACAACATAAGCATAAGCAACATTCCAATTCAATTGACAAACAGGCTGAAAAAGAACTAAAATGCAGAATGAATGATTGCTCGTTAGAGGAGAAAAACGAGCAGTAGCAAAACGTAGCATTAACAATACGACAATGACAGCGCAGACGACAATAGCAGCAGTGGCACTAATGAAAGCAATAACATCAAAAGAAGGAAAGAAAAGGGAATGAAGAAGAGGGAAGAAGATAACTAATAAACGACCAACAACAGCTAATTCTAATCGAAATCAATTAACGGCAGTAACAACAATAACAATAGATGCAACAACAATAACAGAATAGTGACAGAAACACGTAACAACAGCAATAGAAGTGACGCACCAACAATAGGTCCGTAACACATCGAACAACAAGGGAACGAAATAGGGAAGAAAAAGAAGAAGAAGATCACGAATTACAGCAACGAAAAGTGACAATCAGGGACTATGATTGTTGAATACCTGGCGATTAATTGATTGAAGGAAAAAAATCGAAAATTAGAGTAAAAAAAATCGAAAATCTAAAATAGGAATCGCGAATGAGGATTGATTGAAGGATTAACCAGTAAACGATTAAATGATTGCTTGAGTTGGTGCGTTGAGAAAATTGCAGATGAGAGAAATCAAATTTTGAATTGGGGAAGAATGAGATGAACAAGAGTGATTGATTGCGCGTGATGAATAACGGTTGAGCGTTTTTTTGTTATTATATAGTTCGGACGGTTCGGACCGAACTAAGGTTCGCACCGGATCCCGACCCTATATATATATATATATATATATATATATATATATATATAGAGGTAGGTTCAAATAAGGTCCACAATTTTTTTAAGTCTATATTGAAGTTACAGATGACATACGCTAAAGTTGCATTTGCACATATATCAATTTTGAACAAATGCAACTTTAGCGTATGTCATCTGTAACTTCAATATAGACTTAAAAAAATTGTGGACCTTATTTGAACCTACCTCTATATATATATATATATATATATATATAGAGTAAGGCTCTTATGAGTCCTTCTCTATATATGAGTCCATGAGTCCTCATCTCATCCATTGGATGAGATGAGGATAGATGGACAAGATGCGTTGCATTAAAAAAAAAAAAAGGAAGATTTACGTTCCTAAAATAACTCACAAGAATTTAGGAAACAATAACTTCCTATCATTCACGTTCATTATCACAATTTTCATTCCACGTTCATTCACACCTAAAAAAAAAACTCTGATTCATCCACGCTCATTCATCGATTTTGAACTCGAAATTCTGCTACAATGGATTCAATGACCGCATCATCGTCTTCAACGGTTGATATGCAACTAATCGAGTATAACAATGGTGAGTTTCAGTATTTCATTCACGTTTTTATTCGTTTTTTCTTCATGGATTTCAATAGTCATATGGCTTTCAATTTGCGTTTTCATATCAATGTTTTACCGCGTCGAATTGCGTTTTTTTTTACGTCGATCTTCATGTTTATAGTGCTTTCATTGTCATTCCGTATCACAGTGCGTATCAATTTGCGTTGTTTTGATGTCATTGCGTTTTGATATCACAGTTTCGTATCAATGGTATTTTGATATCTCGATCTTTATAGATTATAGCTCTTTATGCTTTTTATTAAGATTTTCCCTCATATCCATTGATTCTATTTTTTTGATTTCAGTTAACGCAGATTCGTCGTTGAAGTAACATGCCTTCTGAGTTAAAGTAACACTTCATTGCAATTACAGTAACACAAATGAACGTTCAGGAAAAGGGTTTTTTGATATGCTAGAGTAACGTATTGTACACGTTAGGGTAACACCACTTATGAATTACAGTAACACATTATTTGCATTGATGTAACGTTGTTTGATGATATGCAGAAACGTCATTGAAGTAACATACCTTCTGAGTTACAGTAACACTTAATTGCAATTACAGTAACACACTGAACGTTTAGAAAAAAGGGTTTGATGATGATGATGTTAAAGTAACATAGTGTAATAGTTAGAGTAACACAACTTATGAATTGATATAACCGTCAATTTTAATGTTGATATTGCTTTCATTGTTATTTCATTCATCATAGTTTCCTATCAATGGTTAGTTGCTCTATCGATCTTTATAGATTCCAGGGTTTTATGTTTCTTATTTAGGTTTTCCATAATATACACTGATACTATTGTTTTGTTTTGTTTTATATTAACGCAGAAACGTCATTGAAGTAACATACCTTCTGAGTTACAGTAACGTAAGCTTCATTGATATTATTGTTTTGTTTTTTGTTGAAGCAGACACGGCACTGAAGCTTCATTGATACAGACTTCTAAGGGCAAAAGACAAGGCAAATGTGAAAAGCTTGTGCGGATTAATTTTCATGTTGAAAAGCTTGTGCGGATTAATTCGGGAGTTCAGGTTGCAGAGACAGTCCGTTTCTGGGGGGGGGGGGGGTTGGCAAAACACAGGAACTGGATTTTGTACACATTTTTTTACACATAGCGCTGTGCTACGTTGCAATTAACTATATATATTTATTTAATACATGTGTATTTGGTTAGAGTAACATCTCATGTCTATTGGAGTAACACCATTCGTTAGTTACAGTAACAGACATAATGCATGAAGGTAACTGAGGACAGCAACGTTGTTTAAACAATTCATTACCAAAGTAACTGAGGATAACTTGGATTAGAACCATTCATTACCAAAGTAACAACTATCACTTTTTAAAGAACCATATATAATGCGTCATTTATAATAGCATTGTTTAACTATGAGACAAAGAATAACATCATTAATGACTTAGAGTAACATCATTTGTTCATTAAAGTAACAGTTATAATGCGTCAATGTAACACAATGATTATGAGACCACATTTGTATATTGGGTAAACTTCATTCATTCCCATAGTAACACCGGTCGTTAATTAGAGTGACAGGAACAATTAGTCAGGGTAACAGAGTTTAACAGCGTTGTTCCATTAGTGATAATCAAAATACTAATGTACATAACAAGTTTCGAAAACGATACAAAGCATTATTCGTAATTAGAAAAAGATGACATAATTCGTTAGACACGTTATTTTTTTCGACCCTTTGTTGGCTTGCTCTTGGGACCATCGATGATCTTTTGCCTAGCGTCCACATACTTATCTACGTTATCCAACAACCGCGACCGCACCTTGATTTGTCTCCTCCTTTTGCCATCTGAAAAGTACAATAATTATGTACAACTATTGTTACAGTTTAATCTGGTATATAAAATTAAAGTACAACTGATACGAGTGAAAGAAATACCATATGTAAAGCTGATACGCGTTAAAGTAACACAAAGAAAGTGTTAGAGTAACATAGAGTGCAAATTAGAGTAACACGTCTACACAATTAAATGTACCAGATTACTAGCATTCAAAGTAACGCAAAGATGGGATTAAAAGTAACATGTCTTGTACATTACAGTAACACATGGTCGTCTTTAAAATAATATCATACATGTGTAACACTAACTGAACAACCCCTTACAGTAACACCTCAAGTTTATTACAGTAACTGAATATGCGCATTAGAGTAACATTCAATATATGTTAGACTAAGTATGAAGAGTAGAAGCATAGTAGAAGCATAATATGAAGTAGGTGAATTCAATTAAACTCTACAGATTCATACCCAGATACCGCCACAATCTTTAGTGAAACCAATTAATTATAGGGCACAAACGCAGCAAAGTAAATCAATCAATAATTAGCGAGAAAATTAATGAAATCAGATACGAATATAAACTAAACCTAGTTCTTTAGTACAACAATCGAGTATTAATTAGCGAGTTACCTTGTATTATGCCGCCTGAAGATTATCTTTGCTGAAGTTAGAGAGTTGCTTCAATGTAGCCTTGCTTGAGTTGAAGACGGGAGGATGCGCGGGTGTGTTTTGAAAAGAAACAGAAGTCGAGCGATTGTGTTTGGGATGATGAAGGTGAAGGGTTTCAGTTAGGATGTGAATGAAAAAATTGAATGTGAGGAAAAAATTGAATGTGAGGAAGTAACGTGTATTGGTTGAAGATAATTAAGGGAGGAGAGAAGATTTGATTTTATTTTTACCAAAATATGTTATTTATTGCCTTAATTACTAGAATCAATCACCACCATCCATCCTACTCTAGATCAATGGTTGTAGATAGGACTCATGGACTCAAAAAAAATAAAAGGACTCACTTGATCCTTCCTCTCTCTCTCTCTCTCTATATATATATATATATATATATATATATATATATATATATATATATATATATATAGAGAGAGAGAGAGAGAGAGAGAGAGAGAGAGAGAGAAGGGATCAAATAAGTTCACCATATGTAATTAAGTCTACATTAAAGTTACAGATGACATACGTTAAAGTTGCATTTTTTCAGAATTGATATGTAACTATAACATTCAGCTCTTTTATCACTTCAAGTGATAAAGAGCAACTTTAACACTCATCTCGTGTAACTTTAAGCATCTTTTGTGTAACTTTAACACTGGAACTTATGAACTTATAAGAGTTGTTGGCCTTATGTGAACCTATCTCTCTCTCTCTCTCTCTCTCTATATATATATATATATATATATATATATATATATATATAGAGAGAGAGAGAGAGAGAGAGAGAGAGAGAGAGAGAGAGAGAGAGGAGGGCTCCGGTGAGGCAGGGTAACTCCTTACACCCACTGAGACACAATCTAGACCATTAGATTAAGATGGGACATACATCCAAATAAGTGTTATATACACTAAAAAACTCATTATATACGTTATTAAACTCACTATATACACACACTTAAGAACTCAATATATACAGTAAAAAAAATGGTATATACACTCAAATAAAAAAATGTTATATACACTAAAATAGATATTATGTACACCAATTAATCAACAATGGAACATACATCAAAATAACTGTTATATACACTAAAAAAACTCATTATATACGCTATTAAACTCACTGAATATATACACTTAAGAACTCAATATATACAGTAAAATAATTGTTATATACACCCAAATAATTAATATGTACATCAGTTAATCAACAATGGAACATACATCAAAACAACTGTTATATATACACTAAAAAACTCACTACATACATATATACACTTAAGAACTAAATATATATACAGTAAAATAGTTATTGTTATATACACTCAAATGGTTACTATGTACACCAATTAATCAACATATATACACTTACCTTAAAACAGTTATTATGTACACTGAAATTGTTTTTAAATATACACCAATTTTATTTTAAATTCTGATTTTTTTTTCGGATTTTTTTTTTTTGGAAAAAAAAATTCCGAAATTTTTTTTTCGGAAAAAAAAAAAATTGGAAAAAAATATTCCGAATTTTTTTTGTTTCCGGAAAAAAAAAAAAAAATTCCCAAAATATCAATTTTTTTTCCCCGGGAAAAAAATTTGGGGAAAGTTTTTTTATGTATGAGTTTTTGGTTTAATCTTAGCCTTTAATTTGATTTTAATCTAATGGTTGAGATTGTGACTCAATGGGTGCGGCGAGTTGAGCTGCCTCAAAGGATCCTAGATATATATATATATATATATATATATATATATATATATATGGGAAAAGTTCCATGGTACCCTCGAACTATGTCACATTACACATGGTACCCCTGATTTTAAGTTTGTTCCTATGGTAACCTTGAGTTTTATAGTTTAGTTCCCGATTTGACCTTACCTAAATTTCTGTCATGACGCCGTTAAATTATGACAAAAATTAATTATAGTTGTTCCCATGGTACCCTTAAGTTTTCATAGTTGTTCTCATGGTAACCTGTTCTCATGAAAAGGTTGAGTGGGTAAGTGTAGATTGTTTGATCTTCTTCTGCCAAAAAAGAAAGGGGATTGACTTTATAAGCACTTGTGTAACAACTAGTTCAATAAACTAATCGTTGCTTTGCTTCAATGAGTCGTTGCTTTTCTTTCAGGGGTACCATGAGAACAACTATGAAAACCTAAGGGTACCATGGGAACAACTATGAAAATTTAAGGGTACCATGGGAACAACTATGAAAACTTAAGGGTACCATGGGAACAATTATGAAAACTTAAGGGTGCCATGAGAACGCCTCTCTTTTTGAAGAAAAGTAGTTGTTAATTTTGGTCATAATTTAACGGCGTCATGACAGAAATTTGGATAAGGGCAAATCGGGAACTAAACTATAAAACTCAAGGTTACCATGTGAACAAACTTAAAACAGTGGTACCATGTGTAATGTGACATAGTTCGAGGGTACCATGGGAAATTTCCGTATATATATATATATATATATATATATATATATATATATATATATATATATATATATATATATATATATATATATATATATATATATATATATATATATATATATATATATATATATATATATATATATATATATATATATATATACATATATATACATACATACATATATATATGTAGGATCCTTTGAGGCAGTTCAACTCGCCGCACCCATTGAGGCACTATCTCAACCATTAAATTAAAATCAAATTAAATGATAAGATTAAAACAAAAACTCATACATAACATTTTTTTCCCCAATTTTTTTTCGAAAAAAAAAAAATAATCGGATTTTTTTTTTTTTAAAAAAAAATGTTTCGGAATTTTTTTTTCCAAAAAAAAAAAAAAATTCCCGAAAAATATTGAGTGTATATAACATTTATTTTATTGTATATATTTAGTTCTTAAGTGTATATATATATAGTGAGTTTAATAGCGTATATAATGAGTTTTTAGTGTATATAAAAGTTATTTGGATGTATTTTCCATTGTTGATTAATTGGTGTACATGGTAACTATTTGGGTGTATATAACAATTATTTTACTGTATATATTAAGTTCTTAAGTGTATATATATATATATATGTAGTGAGTTTAATAGAGTATATAATGAATTTTTTTAGTGTATATAACAGTTATTTTGATGTATGTTCCATTGTTGATTAACTGATGTACATATCAATTATTTGGGTGTATATAACAATTATTTTACTGTATGTATTTAGTTCTTAAGTGTATATATGCAGTGAGTGTAATAGCGTATATAATGAGTTTTTTTAGTGTATATAACAATTATTTTGATGTATGTTCTATTGTTGATTAATTGGTGTACATAATAACTACTTGAGTGTATATAACAATTATTTTACTGTATATAGTTCTTAAGTGTGTGTATATATATAGTGAGTTTAATAACGTATATAATAACTTATTTAGATGTATGTTCCATCTTAATCTAATAGTCTAGATTGTGCATGAGATGTGGAAGGGGTTACCCTGCCTCAGCGGATATATATATATATATATATATATATATATATATATATATATATATATATATATATATATATATATATATATATATATAGATCTAGGATCCTTTGAGGCAGCTCAACTCGCCGCACCCATTGAGTCACAATCTCAACCATTAGATTAAAATCAAATTAAAGGCTAAGATTAAAACAAAAACTCATACATAAAAAAAAAATTCCCAATTTTTTTTCCCGGGGAAAAAAATAGATATTTTTCGGAACTTTTTTTTTTTTTTTTTTTTCCGGAAAAAAAAAAATTTCAGAATATTTTTTTCAAATTTTTTTTTTCTTTTCGAAAAAAAGAAATCCGATATTTTTTTTCCAAAAAAAAAAAAATTCCGAAAAAAAAAATTCGGAATTTAAAATAAAATTGGTGTATATAAAAACAATTTCAGTGTACATAATAATCGTTTTAAGGTATATAACAATTCTATTATATCAAATAATTAAGTACATATGCCAATTATTTCAGTGTATATATGTTGATTAATTGGTGTACATAGTAACCATTTGAGTGTATATAACAATAACTATTTTACTGTATATATATTTAGTTCTTAAGTGTATATATATATATATGTAGTGAGTTTAATAGCGTATATAATGAGTTTTTTAGTGTATATAACAATTATTTTGATGTATGTTCCATTGTTGATTAACTGATGTACATATTAATTATTTGTGTGTATATAACAATTATTTTACTGTATGTATTTAGTTCTTAAATGTATATATATGCAGTGAGTTTAATAGCGTATATAATGAGTTTTTTTTAGTGTATATAACAGTTATTTTGATGTATGTTCCATTGTTGATTAATTGGTGTACATAATAACTATTTGAGTGTATATAACATTTTTTTATTTAAGTGTATATAACATTTTTTTTACTGTATATATTGAGTTCTTAAGTGTGTGTATATAGTGAGTTTAATAACGTATATAATGAATCTTTTTAGTGTATATAACACTTATTTGGATGTATGTCCCATCTTAATCTTATGGTTTAGATTGTGCCTCAATGGGTGTAAGGAGTTACCCTGCCTCACCGGAACCCACCTCTCTCTCTCTCTCTCTCTCTCTCTCTCTCTCTCTCTCTCTCTCTCTCTCTCTCTCTCTCTCTCTCTCTCTCTCTCTCTATATATATATATATATATATATATATATATATATATATATATATATATATAAATTGGGGGGTTTTGTTGGGTGAAAAAATAATAATAATAAAAAAAAAATAACATAAATAAAAAATTAATCATAACAATATTCGAGATTTGCAATATATGATATAGTCGGGTTAATCATCGATTCAATTAATTAGACTCAAATAGATCGGTAACTATTTAATCACTTGTAAGCAAGCAAATTAACAGTTTTATCTTTCTTACTCGTTAAACTCCGTTAACCACGCAAGTTTAATCCTAACTAAATTATATCGACTCAACCATGTAAGCACGAATCAAGTCAATAAATTTAATCGCGTTAAGAACACCAATCAATTGAATTATATAGAACCAGAAAGCTGCAATTAAATATAACTCAATTATCATACAAAATTTAGTAGTTAAATTAGACCAGTAAGCTGCAACCTAATTTAAAACACTATTAATTTAACAATCGACTCATGTAAATAATCTAGGTGATCAGGCTAAATTAATAAACATGAAAACAACAGTCAAATCGTGAATTTCATATGAATATCAAAGTACTAATCAAACGTTAAAACAATAACATAATCCCATAACTCGTTGACAATAATCAATACATTACATGTTCGAATAATTGAAGAATTAAACTAAATAACTAATTAAACAACAAATAAACTAAACAAGATAGATAGATAGATACAACCGTTAGATAAATTAGGAGTTGAATTAACCGCATCCCGCATTAAATTTTGACTGCATCCTAACTAACCTTGGCCTTCTGTCCTACTCCTATGTATGTGTTTTGTGACTCCTTGTTCTCTTCTCTCTCCCCCCTCACATTAAAGCCCTAATGCCTTCTTTTATAGTGGTAATTTGGTTTTAGTGAGATTATTTCTTTCCTTAATTAATTGATCTTGCTCTCACAATTTCACATCTTCTTTCTTTCCTATTTACACCGGATTCTCTTTCCTTATTTTTTCATAATGGGCTGATAGTTTCAAGCTTGATTTCGTCCCATTAGATGATGGAATTTGATTTTGCTCTCTTCAACAAAGTTGTTCATCTCGAACTTTAGCTTTCCAATGGATTTTGATTCGCATTATTCCGACATCGTATGAGTGAGATATTGTCATCTTAAGACAGACCTGCAAACATACATACGATTTTAGTAGTCTCACAAGTGGGTTATTACTAATTAATTAAAATATATATTAAAAATTCAATTTAGCACAAAAATATCAAAAGTTAAATAATAAACCCAACTTATATAAAATAATCATTTTAACTCAAATATTACGAAAGACGACATAAAAATAATAATATTAAAGGGGTAAAAATACGCATAAATATCGACTTATCAATAAACTGACACAGCAACAGTGGAGAGAGGGAAACATCCTCTCACCCAAATCAATCCCTACATTACTTCCCTCATACACTTCCCAATCCCCTCATTTTTAATTCATTTCTCAACTCAATTTATCTCTCTCTAACAAAACCCCAACAAATAATCACCATTAATAACTCCGACCATACTCCGTCAACTACTCCGACCATACTCCGTCAACTACTCCGACCATACTGCGTTTTTAACCCAACATACTCGCTCAGTAACTTCGATCATCATACGAAGGTATGTTCATCTTCATCTTCATCTTCATCTTCATGCTTCTTTTTATTTTTCATATCTTTTTTTTTGTATTTATAAAATTATTCATCTTTGTTTTTTTTTTGGTAAAATGTAAATATATATATTGAAATCTCAATGCAACCAAATACAATCAGTTTCGTACAAGAACGCCATTACTCAATCCCTATATCTCTCTATTCCAAGTAGTTTGTATGTGTCTAAGTTTACTTCTAACTCTATCCTCAACATCTCTCTTCAGCTCTCCTATTAGCACTTCCGGCCTCTTAAGGCTGCCTTCTTTCCAGCATCTGTTCCTTTCAATCCAAATGCCATATATGACCGCGCAAACAACTGCATTAATCCAATGCTTCCTTCACATTGATCTATCCCGAATTCGCGCACAGTGTTGCAGAATTCCTTGCACCGGTAAATCAATTCGCACCCAATCCTTACACAACCTGTGTATTTGAATGCTATATTTGCACTCAAAGTAAACATGCTGCAAAGTCTCCTCTTGCAAGCCACATAAGTAACACACATTAGATGTAATAACTCCAAACCGCATCAATCTATCCCGCGTAAGGAGCTTACCATACGCATAAATCCAAGTGATAAATCTATGCTTAGGGACAGACATTCTACTCCAAACCACAGACCACCATCGCTGCAACTGCCTTTCCCCTCTAATCCAATGGTAGCCTCCTTTCACCGTATATCCCTTCTCCTCTATCGACCATTCTTTCTCTTGATAACCCTCTTTGAATTTATCTTTAATGCTACATATCTTCCGCCATGACCAACTAGAAGCCATAGTTGATACGTAGCCCAATCTTGTCCCTTTAAATATATAGCATGTACCCATTTCACCCATAAATGATCGGCCTTCTTGTAGATCCACCAAACATATTTGCCCATTAATGCTTTATTCCATGCCTTTCCGTCCTTTATACCAAGTCCTCCTGCTTTATGCTCAGTACAACATTGATCTCAATTCACTAAAGCCTGCTTCATACCTCCATTATGACCTCTCCAAAGATATTCCCTACACACCCTTTCTATTCGCTTGATAACAGTATTGGGCAGGAGGAAGATTCTGCACCAATACTGATTTAGTTGACTTAGTAATGTTCTTACTAATGTCAGGCGCCCAGCATAACTCAAGAATCGCACTCCCCATCCATTTATCCTCATCGTGACCTTTTCTATTAGACCCTGACAATCATTCACCTGCAATCTCTTGTAAGAAATGGGTACACCCAAATATTTGAATGGCAACATCCCTCGTTTAAACCCACAAATCTGCAGAATTCTTCTTTCATCAGCACCCTCTACTCCATTTAAAAAAATTTCAGACTTAGCTTTGTTCACCATTAAACCCGAGACTTGAGCAAAGTACTCAAACGCTCGCATAATAATTCGGACTGATTTGTAATTCTCATAGCTAAACACCATCAAGTCATCCGCAAAGCATAGATTAGTAAGCTTCACTCTATTGCATAATGAATGAAATTTAAATTCCTTTTTCAAAACCAATACCTCCATTACTCTCGTAAAGTACTCCATACATATTGTAAAGAGAATCGGGGACATAGGATCACCTTGACGTATCCCCCTTTTACCCTTGAAGAATCCAAACATAGAACCATTCAAAGATAAAGAATACGATGGTGTAGACACACATTCCATGATCCACTCTACCATTTTTCCAGGCACCCGTAATGCAATGAGCATCTGTCGCAGGAACTTCCACTCAATAGAGTCGTAAGCTTTCTTTAAATCCACCTTCAAGATACACCTCGGAGTACAACTCTTTCTATTATATAGTCTCACCAAGTCTTGACATATTAGAATATTATCAACAATGTCCCTTCCTCTTATGAAAGCGCTTTAATTTTGGCTCACTATGTCAGGTAATACGCCCATTAGCCTCATACTAATAACTTTAGTAATGCATTTGTAGACTACATTGCAGCATGCAATAGGTCGAAAATCAACCACACTTTCTGGCCTATCCTTCTTAGGGATTAATGTAAAATTTGTTGCATTGAACTGCTGTAAAAGTCTTCTAGTCTGGAAAAATTCTTGTACTGCCCGAATGACAAGATCCCCACTTATCTCAAAACTATCCTTGAAGAAGCCACTCGAGTAGCCATCTGGGCCAGAAGCTTTAACTTCAGGGATAGAAAATAACGCCTTCTTGATCTCCTCCCTTGTGACATCTCGACACATACGTACACCATCACTCTCAGTCACAGTCTTTCCTCGCCGCACCACCTGAATATTAATGTTACTAGTGTCATGATCCACCCCTAGCACTCCTTTATAGTATCTAAGGAATGCATCTTCAATACTATCCGGCCTGTCACAAATATTGCCTTGCTCATCCTTTATCCAGAAGACATGATTCTTGGATCTCCGAGCTTTAATAGAAGCATGAAAATACTTTGTATTTTCATCTCCATCATCCACCCATCTAGCCTTTGCTCTTTGTTTAAGAAAACTCATTCTAACTGTCTCGAGCTCAATAAACGCAGCTGCTGCCTGCTGTTCCTGCTGCTGCAGATCTGCATTTTGCGGCTGACTCTGCAGTTGTATTTGTATCCTGCTCAGGACATCTCTAGCCAGGTGTGCAACAGTTTCTATATTCGCAAATCCCTCCTTATTCAGTTCCTTTAAAGGTCCCTTTAACCACTTCATCCTCTTAGCTAACTGAAACTGATAGGTACCTCGCACATCTTGACTTCAAACTCGTTGCACCACTTCCTTAAATTTTTTATCTTTACCCCACATATTAAAGTATTTAAAACTCCCTCTTCTCCTCTCATCATTGTTCCATATATTAATGGTGCACGAACAATGATCAAACAATCCCTCCGGATGAAAATGAATTTTGCAATCAGGCATAAGTAAATTCCACTCATCATTCCCCATGACTCTATCGATACGACTATATCTTCTGTCACCAGTCTCACCCTTGTTATTCCACATATAGTAAGCCCCTGTTGCAGGAAGATCATAAACTCCACATTCAGTAACACAGTTCCTGAAATCTCTTACTTCCGCTTCCATAACCCTGCACCCAATTCTTTCATCACCTTGTAATACATTGTTAAAATCCCCCACTAACATCCATGGCCCATTCCCATTCGCGTGGATACTCTTGATTGCTGCCCATAGAGGTCTTCACTCTGCAATTCTATTAAATCCATAGATGAAGGTCATCCTCCATCTACTTCCATTCACCCTGGAAGTGACATTAGTATGTATAAATTGCTCACCCATCAATTCAACTTGAACGTCAAACTGATTATTCCACATAACCCACACTCTCCCACCTTCATGATAACTGTTATTAGTGACCATTTGCCAATCCATCCCTATTCCATTAAACACTTTATTAGTGGCCACTGGCTTGACTCTAGTCTCCATTAAGCCTATCAGTCCAACATTATTCTTATGCAAAAAGAGTATAATCTCCTTCTGCTTATTCGGACTGTTTATTCCTCTTACATTCCAGAATCCTAAACTAGCCATGGTCACCTTCCCCATGACCACCGCCTAAGAATCCACCATCCTGTTGACCATCATCTATTGCATTAAGAACATCATAGAAGGATCTCCCCTCTTGAATGGAGTTCCCTCTATGTTGCTGAGTGAATTTCGTGATAATCCTCTCCGGTGAGTGAGACATCACCCCTCCTTGAATAGGCATTGGAGTAATTAAGACTTCAGTCTCTTTAATTGGCTCCAACCTAGGTCCCTCCTGCATTTTCCCTCCTTGCTTCTCCTCAGCAACCCCCTGCACCTGTTTCTGCACTCGTCGCCATACTTTCTTTCCTGGTTGTTCAGCCACCTGCGTTTTCTTCTTCCTGCAACTGTTTCCATCATGACCTATCCCTTTACACAAATCACACACAACAGGCTTCTACTCGTAATGCACAATTTGCCTATGCACTACATCCAATTCATCTTGGAACGTAATGACATCTGGTAATTTCGAATTAAATGGAACTTCTACCATCACCCAAGCATACCCAACAAAATTCTTAATCAGAGTAGCAGTATCACATCGGATGGGTTTGCCTACCAAAGCAACAATCTTCATTAACGCAGAACCCCAGAATTTGAGCGGGAGATTATAAAACCTTACCCAGATTGGAACCGTTGATAAGTCTTGCTTTTCCAGCTTCTGCGTCGGGTCCCATTCTCTTACAATCAACGGCTTGTTATCGAAAAACAATTGCCCTCCTCTCATAGCATCAATCTTTCCCTCCAAGGTCTTGAATCGAACCAGGCATATGCCATTAGATTGGAAGGATATCTGTTCTATATCAGCAGTTTTCCAGATGCGCTTGATGTATCCACTGAATACGAACCATGGAGGATTCGCACCCAGCACATATCAAGCAAGCGTGTTTTTCTAGTAGTCCAGCTCCGATTGAATATCTTCATTAGTAAGTATCAGAGCTGGCCCATTCCTCTGCGGTATTTCCTGCCACTGACCCGATCCTTCTCCCTCATCCTCAAGAATTGCCTGTATCTCTTTATCCATATCCTCCTTATCACCATCAGAGCCAGTCGAGCATCTATCACTACCATACTCATGGCCCTCCACAGTCTTCTTCCCTTTAGTTTTTGATTTATTACTATTTGACGTATTACTATTATTTTGTGAATGTTTATTATGGTATGAACTATTATTTTTTCCTGACTTATTATTATTAGCTCGAGATTGATGCTTCTTAGATTTTGCCATTGCAAGACCCAAGATCGCTCTCAAGCTTTCTCTCTCTAATTCCAAAAAAAATTATTCATCTTTATTATCCACAAAAAAGAAGAACAACTTCATCTTTAAGATGAAGTTGTTCTTTTTTTGTGGGATGAATAAATGTTGAAGATGAAGATGAACAAGTTATTTAGTGCGTAATGTTCTTACAGAATTGCAAGACCACACACTTTCAGTTGTATAGTCACACTCATTATGTTGTAGAATCATGCAGTTGTACACTCATTGTAGTCACATATTCAGTTGTATAGTCACACTCATTATGTTGTATAGTCACACTCTTTATGTTGTAGAATCACTCAGCTGTAGAATACCTTGGGATTAAGGTATCATGCGTTTAATCATCTTCATCTTCATGCTTGTTTTACTTTTCATACCTTTTTTTTGTATTTATAAAATTATTCATCTTCATTATCCAAAAAAAAATGAAGATTAAATATGGATTAAAATGAAAGTTGAATATGAATGAATTAAGGTTGAATATTTAATGAATGTTATAATTTAGTTGTATAGTCACAGAGATTATGTTGTATACTCACACAGTTGAAGTTGTATAGTCATACTCGTTATGTTGTAGGATCACAATCATTATGTTGTAGGATCACACCGTTTATGTTGTATAGTCACACAGTTAAAGTTGTATAGTCACACTCATTATGTTGTACAATCATGCAGTTGTACAGTCATTGTAGTCACATATTCAGTTGTATGTGTGATTTAGATTGATTGTGTGTTTTGTTGCAGCGAAATGATTGGTGGAAAGATGAATGTTGGTAAAAGGGGCGGTGGGAAGAAGAAGGTTGTGGAAGATACATCGATCGACCACGTAATTGGACAATGTATTGTTGCGAAGATTAAAATGAAGGTTGAATATGAATGAATGACGGTTGAATATTTAATGAATGTTTAAACAATTTGTTCTGAATCGTATGTATAATCATCTTTCTAATTATGAATGTGACTTTGCTAATGATGATTGAAGAATAATTGACTGTACTACTTTTATTTTCCATTTTACGGTTTCAGTTTTGTAGTCACACACTTTAGGTTGTATAGTCACACTCATTATATTGTATAGTCACACTAATTATATTGTAGAATTACACAAATTCTTGTAGTGATTAGTATATGTAATCATCTTTGCTAATGATGATTGAAGCATAAATAAGTACGAGTATAATTTAGTTGTATAGTCACAGAGATTATGTTGTATAGTCACACAGTTGAAGTTGTATAGTCATACTCGTTATGTTGTAGGATCACAATCATTATGTTGTAGGATCACACAGTTTATGTTGTATAGTCACACAGTTAAAGTTGTATAGTCACACTCATTATGCTGTACAATCATGCAGTTGTAGAGTCATTGTAGTCACATATTCAGTTGTGTTGTGTGATTTAGATTGATTGTGTATTTTGTTGCAGCGAAATAGTTGGTGGAAAGAGGAATGTTGGAAAAAGGGGCGGTGGGAAGAAGAAGGTCGTGGAAGATGCAGCGACCGACCACGTAATTGGACAATGTATTGTTGCGCACGTACCGGAGACCATCGTTAAGCTCTTGTGTGTTTATGTGAGATAAAATGTTTGCTTTAGGATGAACGTACTATGTGTAAATGATGTTTGATGAGTTAGAATGTTTTTATGTATGACGTACTATATGTAAAGGATGGACTTTGTCCAATGTAAATATATTTTCATCGCTATTTTCTGGTTTCATAATTAATCACGCGAGGTCTATAGCAAAATCACTTATCCGTCCACCTTTAAAAATTAAAATCACGCAGCTGTGCACCCATTGGTTTTTAGCCAAAAGTGGTCGTATTTGTATAGTCACATTCGCCTTGTTGTATAGTCACACTCGTTATGTTGTATAGTCACACTCATAATATTGTATAACCGGGACAGATTTTAGTTTTTCTTTTTGTATAGTCACACTTGTCATGCAGTAGAATCACACTCATTATGTTGTAAAATCATACTCGTTATGTTGTAGAATCACACTCATTTTGTGCGTAATGTCAAACGTCAACATAAAGAGTGTGACTATACAACTGAAAGTGTGTGACCTTACAATTTTGAAAGAACATTACGCACAAAATGAGTTGCTATTTTTTTTAATTAAAATGTTTTTACAGTCAATCAAAATAATATTTCTAACTAGAACATATATTAATTTTCCGAATTTTTAAATGCGTCTTACAAACATGAAATCAACTATAAAAACCAACATGAATGGAGGTTGAATATTAAATGAATGTTTAAATACTTTTGTATGTGATTAATACTTTCGTTTTGTTAGAATGTCGTTACTGAGGAAAGTCACAGTCGTCCATTCATCCATATTCAACTTTCATTTTTTTTTTTGGATAATGAAAATGAATAATTTTATAAATACCGAACAAAAAGAATGTATGAAAAATAAAACAATCATGAAGATGAAGATGATTAAACAAATGATTCCTTACTCCCAAGGTATTCTACAACTGCGTGATTCTACAACTTAGCGAGTTTGACTATACAACATAATGAGTGTGACTATACAACTGAATATGTGACTACAATGAGTGTACAACTGTGTGATTCTACAACATAATGAGTGTGACTATACAGCATAATGAGTGTGACTATAAAACTGAAAGTGTGTGACCTTGCAATTTTACAAGAACATTACGCATTATGAAGATGATGATAGGATGAAGATGAAGATGTTCATCAAACTTCCGTCATTCATCAAGCTTGAAGATGAAGATGTTCTTTTTGTTGGATAAATGAAGTTTGAAGATGAAACTAAGAAACTTTTTTTTGTAGAATGAATGAATTTTGAAATTAAATTTTTTTTTGTTGAATGAATGAATGGATCTTGAAGATGACGATGTTTTTTTTTTTTTCGATTGATGAAGATGAAGAT